>CAWUFW010007554.1:600000-995004 GCA_963921515.1 Calotriton arnoldi | reverse complement strand
GTGTGCTTCGTTCAGTTACGTATTGCTAGTTTGTGTGTTGGGGGTGTGTGAGGGGAGGTGCTTGTGACTATGGTCAGTGCTGCAAGTCCCCCTTCCCACCCAGCCAGCCAGATATCCCACCATGGAACGTGCTTGCATTGCAGGGAGTGTAAGTTGTCTCTCAGGATGTCAGTCAGTGGTGTCCTGCTGTTTGTTGGTGCACAGTTGCCAGCAGGGCCTTGTGCTCCCCACAGCAGTAGCCAGTGTCAGCCATCTTGTGAGTCCTTCTCCACTTCCTGTGATGTGAGCATGGTTCAGGGTGGTGTTGATGGGACAGTTGGGGGGGGCAATATGTGTGACTGCGACTCCCATGATGCTATTGGCTACACTGACTTGGCCAGCATACACAGGATTCCTTCCTTTGAGTGGTCTTCACTGTGTGTTGGTGTTGTTGTGGTGGCTACATGTGTGGATGTGTTTGTTAGTTCTATTTGTGCCACTGCCTAGCTGTAGTTGTGGTTGTGTTTGTACATGTGTTGGCACAGTTGGATGTGACTTTTTTGATGGCATGTGTTGTGTTTATCTGACTGACATACACATTTTGGGATGATTCTGTTCTAGTTGCTGTGTAATTGCTATGAGTGCATGGTTTGACTCTCCCTTGACAGTGATGTGTGTGTTTTGTGGCAGTATATTGTGTACATTTGTTGTGTACTCACCAGGCTCTGGGATGTCCTCTAGTCCATATACGCTCACTGGCGGAAGGATGGCCCGCACCTTCTCCTCCCAGGGCCTGAGGTATATTGGCTTGGCAGGAGGGCCACTGCCGGTGTGTTGGCTGTTGATGTAGTCTTTCTTCAGCATGTCCCGTACCCTCCTGCGCACGTCATACCACCTGTTCTGGATGTCCGTCTTTGTGCGCCGACATGGTAATTGGGCGTTCACCCTGTTGATGATCCTCTCCCACATCTTGGTTTTCTGCGACATGGGGGTCTGTTGGACCAGTGTGCCAAACAGCTGTGGCTCCACCCTGAGGATCTCGTCTACCATGACTTCCAATTCACTATCTAGGAACTTGGGATTCTTCTTGGGGGCATGGTGATGGGTGGTGATGGTGGGTGATGTGTGTGTTGGTGTGCAGGTGAGGGTGTGTGAGTGTGTGTTTTGCTGGGTGTATGTGAGGTAGGTATTTGTTGGTGTGCTGATGGTGTGTGGCTTGTGTGAGGGATGAGCTGTGGGTGTGTGGTTGCTTTCTCTTGGGTGCTGGCAGTGGAATGGCATTTGCAAAGGCTCATGGTAGTGATTTGTGTCCTTTATATAGGTGGAGTTGTGGGTGTGTCTTTGTTCTCTGTCCCCACCCCCCCAGTATTTATTGGCTTGGTAATTGCTTGTTTGGCCTTTTTTGGGTGATTTTTCCTTTGTGCTGTTTGTGTATGTTGGAAACGTTCTTGTGACCGAGTCGGACCCTGCATTGGTTTCGTACGGTGTTCTCCGGTTCGTTCACGCTGTGTTTGTGCAGTTTTCTATGCTGCGTACGCGTCGGTCGCGGTGTATTGTGTTGCTTCGGCTCGGTTTTGTATGCGTGTCGGTCGTACGGCTTGTCCTCCGTCCGACTCGCTCGTGGTTTTCGCGCCTTGCATCGTACTTTGCGGTTTGGAGTTCGCGTGTACGTTTCGGTCGGATTTGTTCCGGGTGCGTGTCGGTCGGTTGGATTCGCGTGTTTTTCCGGCCGGATTGCTGTTTTCCGTGCGGCTCGGTCGGTCGACTTTGTTTCGGTACGTGTCGGTCGGATTCTTCGCGCCTTGCATCGTACTTGGCGTGTCGTGCGCCACGGGTACGTGTCGGTCGGTATTTTTTCCGGATCCGAGTCGGTCGGTGCTTTTTTCGGCCCGAATCGGAATCGACCCCCTTGTGTCACTTATGTACAAAGGAGCTTAAAAAGAGAAAACTGCCTGTCCGTCAGTCTCCCGTTTGGCACTCCAAAGAATGCCGCGCGGCCAAAGGGGAGTTAATCATGGCTGTCAAGCAGCGGACCAGCGGTGCAATTAGTGCAGCTCATGCAAAATATAAACAAATCATATCTTTTTCAAATCAGAGCTGGATTGGCCAAAACTGGCTAGCTTTGCTTGACACTTCGAAACCCGGACATTTTGGCACATATTTGCCCATGACTGCTCTAAAACCTACAATTCCATAGAACCTGTGCAACCATCACAGTGGGTAGAACATTTTATGGATATGCATGCTCCAAGCAGACCAGGGACAGCCGAGGAAATGCCTGTAATATATGACCTGGCAGTTCAAACTGACTATCAGCCCATTCATTTCACACTTGAGGATACACTTTGGGCCACCCAGGCCCTAAAACCTGGGAAGGCTGCTGCCCAGTTAAAGTCCCAAGTGACTTATTTCGGTCAGAACCAGTTATATGGGGTCCCTACATAAATGCACTAACCAATGGGAGTATGACAGGAGGGAAAATTCCCGAATCATGGTGTAGTGACGAAATAATTCCACAGTTCAAAAAAGGCAATAGGACAGTCCCCAACAAATACGGGCCCATTAACCTTATCGACAACCTTCAGAATGTTCTGCTGCCAGGCCCTAGCTAAACTCATTGTCTTGATCGACGAGGCTAGCATTTTATCCCCTTTCCAGGCTGGTTTTCACTCCTGGGTGAGCACAGTTGATCAGATCTTTAGACTCCACCTCCTTGTCTCAAAATATCTTAGGATCTCCAGGGACCATTTGCACCTTTGATTTAGCCCCCATACAGCAGCTGTGGTCCACCCTTGCCTCAATTGGAATATATCCCGCACTGTTAAATGTTCTCATTAGATTGCACAAGAAGAACTTTGTGCAAGTGTGGTGGGGACAGGGAGGCGAACTGGCCAGCCGAATACCAGTTCAGCGTGGGGTGCATCAGGGATGCGTTCTCACCCCTACTTTGTTCTCTCTATGTCAGTGATGTGGTTGACCACCTTAGCGCTTGTGTCCATGATTCCCATAGGTTGGGTGGACGCTCCATTCCAGCCTTACTATTTGTAGTCTATACCCTCTTGCTATCTCGTACCTCCTTTGGTCTTCAAAATCTGGTGAACATTTTTTTTTGTTTTGTTATCTACGAGGCCTAGAGGTGAACAACACAAGACTAAGATCATGGTGTTCAATCCCCATAGATCAAGTAGGGATAAATTCTTAATGAAGGGGTTGATTCTGCAAATAGTTGATAAATTTGATTTTCTGTGTGTCAGAATCAACAATACCTGCAAATGGAATTCTCATATCCAAAAATGCGAACAGATTCTGCTCCATAGCGCCTCAGCAATAGTAAATCGATACAAAGCATCCACTCCTAAATCTGTGTCTCCAGGCATTGAGGTTTACAGGACAAAAGTGCAGGCTGCAGCCTTGTATGGAGCGGAAATCTGGGGGTCTGATAACACCAGAGGCCTGACTGTTAAAGAAAACAGTGTTATGAGATCTTTATTTAGCCTTCCCAAAGCACCTCTATGATACAATTGTTTTTTTATATTGGGCTCAAAAGGATAGGGGAAGTAGCATCCTTGAAACTCTTGCTTTATTGGGTAAGGCTGTGGTAAACCCCTAGAAATCCTGAGCACTGGCAAAGCACATCTTATCCCTTGGTTCTTATCTTAAATCTTCTCTTAATGAACTAGGTTTAAGTGTCTACTGGAGTAACCCCTCTCTGATTAAGAGAGGTGCTAAGGCTGCAGTAAAAGCTGCCTACTGGAACAGAAAAATCAACGCATACCACTGTAATGCTAAATCTGGGGAGTTGGTGGAAGATTTTTTATTATCTTAATCTGCACCCCCACCGGATCCATACATGGGTGTAATGCATCCACCCACACATACTTTATTTATGAAATTTAGGATTGGTAAACTATTGGTCAGCAAATTTACCTGAGGCTAAAAACCAAATTGTACAAATTCTCCTCCACGTATGTTATGTAATTACGCAACTAAGGATGTGTTGACATGTATTATTCTTTTGCCCTGTGTACGCTAGACCAAGGCAGACTTGGATTCGATCCCTTTGTATCTTCCTGGGTGTAAGATACTTCAAGGTGGCCTATAGAATATTACGATCTGATACCAGTCCCTTCATAGTTTTTGTGCTTAGTCGTTACCTATATGCAGTTTTCCTATTAAGGAAGAAGACGGGTCTTACATTGTGATTTCCGTTCATCTCCAATTTAAACTGTCTTACTTTTTAAATGCTGATTACTTTCTTCTATGCCGTTATGCCCAAAATAAAGGGGCATCATGCTCCAAAATTACTTGTTATGCACTTTACTAGTATTATTAATAAAACAAATAAACTACATTTGCTGTTCTCCATTTTCTATCAACGCTAAAAAGCAAAATTATCGTGACTCCAAAATTTTTTAAATCCACAAAACTTTTCTTGAAAACAATGATAGGTTTCTTCTTTTCTTCTTATTTCTTTCAAAACAATAATCAAAACTTCAAAATGATGAATTTTTTTCAAAAGTTCATTTCATGCACTCAAAAGATTCTTTCTTCTTTGTTTCAATAGAAAGTTTCACTTTAACTTAATCTTTACAGTCTTTTACAAATTTTCAAGGTGGTTCTTCTACCACTTCTGATTCACTTTCAAAGGTGTATTGACAATGAGTTTTTGGGCTAAAGATCTCCAATTCTGATTCTTTTTCTTCCTCTGACACTGTAGCTAGATATACTCATTTAGCTGATGCATACTTTCTATTTATGGCTCTGCTTCTTGCTGGTCTTTTAGCAACAGGTAATTCACTTTCACTATTTTCTGGATTTAATTCATTTACTTCTGAATTTAAATTGATTGGCTTTAGTTTTCCTTGTTTCTCTTGTTGACAATGCTTTCTTTTGCAGGTTCTTTTCAATGACTCATTTCCTTCAGTTCTCTATTTTTCACCTGCTTCACCACTCACTGATGGAATTGAACCCTGATCAATTTTAACTGCATGATTAATTGTGAACTGATTTCTTCCTCTGGGGGTTTTTGTTACTTGGATTTGTGTTGGACTTGGCCCTTTTTGCAGGGTCATCCCGGAACTTTTTGCCTTCCTCCTATATTTTTTCTGACCTGTTGTTGGCTGTTTTATGACTCTGGGCACTTTACCACTGCTGATCAGTGCTAAAGTGCATATGCTCTCTGTTATAAATTGATGTATGGATTAGTGATTCCATGATTGGTTGGTTTGGTTTACTTGTCAGACCCTAGTACAGTGCACTGAGTGTGCCCAGGGCTTGTAAACCAAATGCTGCTGGTGGGCTTGCAGCACTGGTTGTGCCACCCACAGAAGCAGCCTGTAAAAGTGTGTCTCAGGCCTGCCATTGCAGAGCCTGTGTGCAGTCTGGTACTGCCATGTCGACCGGGCAAGTGCACCCACTTGCCAGTCCCTAAACCTTCCCTTTTCTGCATATTAGTCACCCCTATGGTAGGCCCAAGGGCAGGGTGCATTGTAAGTATAAGGTAGGACATGCCCTTGTGTGTGTGGCATGTCCTAATAGTGAATTACAGCCATTTTCGTTTTTCACTATTGCAAGGCTACCTGTTCCCCATAGGCCAGAATGGGCAGTTTGATTATTACATCTTATAATCCTAACTGACCCAGGGAACATGGTAGAAAAACAAATTTAGTATGCCTGAACTCAGAATGATAAAATACATCTTTTAGTGAAGTTGGTTTTAACATTCTGTGTTTGAAAATACCACTTTTAGAAAGTAGGTATTTTCTTGCCTAACTATCCAAGCCTGCCTCTGCTAGGTTGTGTATTCCTTGTCTGGTTTGTGAGTGACAGGGTGAGTCAGCACAGGGCTGAATAGAGAGATCTGCATGTAGATGGGTGGGAGGAGTTGCACCTGGGACCTGAATAGGGCTGTGCCTTCCCTCCACAATGCTGGCTCCACCTCCTGTGGTGTGTCTGATGTCCCTGGCCTACACAGTGAAAGGAAAGAAGGAGTCTTGTCAACAAAGTGCTCCAGGACTGACCAGAACTGGTTTGGACTAGGCAAAGGCCTCTCTGCCTTCAGAGACAAAGGATTTTGGTGTATAAAAGAGGGGACCCAAACCCCAGAACTTTAGATCACTTTGGGAAACAAGAAGAAACCTTTGCTGAGGAGAGGAACCAGAGAAACTGAGGAAGAGACTATCCCTAAGCTGAGTGCAGTTTGGGGGATTGGCCTGCAGTGGTTGCCTGACTGCCAAAGAAAGGAGAGAGGAACTTTGTGTGTACTTTCATCAACTTGTGAAGGATCTCCAAGGGCTTGAGACAGAGCTTGCCTCCTGCTGAAGTCTCAGGGACAACAGACTTCACCAACCAGCTCCCCAATAGTCTCTCTGGAAAGTGCCTGCTGCTGTGCTGGACTTTCTGAGGGGCTGCGTGTCGCAAGGAGCTGGAAGCGCGACTCACGAAGAAGAAGCATCGCCGCCACAGCCGAAGCGCCTCGCATCGCCGAAGAAAAGGATCGACGTCGCATCAGATGCCGCCGCATCAACGGAGAAGAGTGTCGCCGCCGCTGCCGCTGTCGCATCGTTGCCGAAGTGCCTCGCATCGCCGGAGAAGAGGATCAACGTCGCATCAGACGCCGCTGCATCACCGGGTAGCATGTCGCAGGGCCTGTCGCGGCTCAGAAGAATCGTTGAGTCACCGCACGGCCGTCGCATCGTTGCCGAAGCGCCTCACATCGCCGGAGAAGAGGATCGACGTCGCATCAGACGCCGCCGCATCACCGGGAAGCGTGTTGCAGGGCCTGTCGCGGCTCAGAAGAATCGTTGAGTCGCCGCACGGCCGTCGGGCGTGCATGCATCGTGTCGCATCAAGAAGAAGACACCATCTTTGTCGCATTGCACCAGATCTTCATCGCATCACGGCGCTGCTGGTCGCATCGCCACGGAAGCGCAGTAAGAAACCGACGCATCACCTCCCCACGCCGAGAAGAACCGACGCATCCCCTACGCATCAGTAGGGGCCCGACCCATCACCGTTCTTGCGTGTAAGGAACCGACGCATCACCTTCCCTGCAACACTTTCGTTGTATAGCGTTACGCATCCAAAGGTACATTGAACTCAAAGTGTCGCATTTTACATCTTAAGAGAACTAAGCTAATTCTACCATTTTTGAAGTACAGATTGTGGATTTTTGTCGTTTGTGGTCTTGTGTTAAATCTATATAAAAGATACTTATTTTTAATATACAACTGGTGTGATGTCCATCTGTAGTGTTGTCACTTGATTACTGTATGTTTTCACAAATGCTTTACACACTGCCTCTGAGATAAGCCTGTCTGCTCATGCCAAGCTACCAAGGGGGTGAGCAGGGGTTATTTTAGGAGTGTACCCCCTTACCCTGACTAGACGCAAGGGTCCCTATTTGGTCAAAGGTACCTACCTCTGCCAACTAGAGACCCCCAAATCTAACAATTTTCAACAGAAGTCTTTCATTGTTTGGATCAGAGACTTCTTCTTGCTGACACTCATGCCCTTGACTTTGACAGTGCAGCAGCTCTTTACTCTGAATGCCACTCTGAAACTAGACAGCAGCACCACTGGTAGAGGTACCAGAATATTCACCAGAACTTTCACTTTCACTGATCTGGATTTTATGACTTCACTTTCTTCATCAGTTTTAAAATGTTCACCCCCCTCTGGATACATGCAGCAAACTTGAGCTTGACCTTGAGAATCAGTGGTTGTTTGTGTCACTTCTTTATCTGCCACCTTCACTCTTTCCATGTGAGCGATATGGATCCACTATGGGATTACAGCATATTTCACTGTAGTGTTTGTTGTCAAATTCACCCTTTTAATCACTACTCCAACCAATTTTTCCTCATGTGTTTTCGGGCCACTATCCAGTCTCCAGGGGGTAAATCCATGACACTGTATTTCTTCTGTTACTTCTGTTGCCAAGTTCACGTGATGAGAGGCAGATTTCACGATATCAGCCAGATCTTTGCAGTAATTTAGCACAATATCATCAGTTATTGAATCAAGCACGGCTGAGGAAGTATAAGCCAATCTCATTGATCTGACAATGATCACCTCATGGTGCAACAGACCAGTCTTTTTATCTGGATTATATCTAATGCTCATCAAAACATGAGGAAGAGCAGCCGGCCACTTTAAACAAGTAGAGGCACAGACTTTGGCCGGTTTGTTATTGAGAATTCCATTCATGCACTCAAACACTCCTGAAAATTGAGGACGATAAGTACAATGGAACCTCTGATCAGTTTGGAAAGCCATACACATTATTTGCAAAATTTCATTCTTAAAATGTGAGCCATGATCTGTCCCAATAGAAGTTCTGTAAGCCAAAACATGGAATTAACTCCCTCAACAAAAGTTTAGCAACTCTAAGGCTGTCTGATCTCCGGGTGGGATAGGCCTCAACCCATTTAGAAAACAAGAAGACAGTGACAAGGATAAATTTCAAGCCATTGCAAACTGGCATCTCCACAAAGTTTGCTTAGAGTCTTCTCAATGTACCTTCTGATTTGCTACCATAATTCATCACACTTATGCTTCTTTTTCCCTGATTATTTTTCTGGCACACAAAACATCTGGAACATAAACTTACAGTAACATTTCTAAAATTTGTGTTTTCCCAATATTTCCTAAATGTTTTGAGGATTGAGTCTCGCTCTGGGTGAGATTGTTCATGAAAATGCCTTTAAATGTGATATATCATAGCATTTGGAAGAATGTATTTGTTTTTAGAAGTGACATACAAATCCTGATGATTTTTTTTGTAACCTAATTTTTTGCATCTCCTGTTCTCATCTTCTGTAGCTTCCTCTTAAGTCTCTCAACTTACTCAGAGAAGTTTGAATTGAACTCAATAAGAAACAATTCACGTTTCCTGCATTTTGCATAGTATTTATTCTTAATTCTCAATTTGCTGAACCACTGTTTCATTCTCAAGTGCACAATAAGTGGCCACTTGATTTGCATACTTGTTACCATCTTTTCCAGCCTCATGGGAAGCACACTTGACTACAGCAATTTCTTTTGGCTTCTGTGTTGCTTTCAATAGATCCAGTATATAAAAACTGTTCTTTATGGAAGTTCCAGAAGATGTCATAAAGCCTCTCTGTGACCACAGTTGAGCAAAATCATGCACCACACAAAATCCATAATGGCTGTCTGTAGACATTGTCACAATAACATTTTCAGACAGGGGCGCGTGGCCTGCTAAGATGGCCGAGTAGACATGTCTCTCGGCGCTCCTGCTGGCGGCAGGGAAATCCGACATAATCCTGCGGTGTAATGGTAACACCGACCCCACAATTCTGATCGGAATCTCGTGACTTTTACCCGAGAGGCTGGAGACTGAGCTGACGGCCAGTGAGATTGGCGGACGCACTCCAAAGGGACAGCAAAAACAGAGGCCCTGCGGACTACCGGTGCCATCTTGGTGACTCGAAAGAGGTACACTGTGGCTGGATGTAGCGGAGAGTCGCAATAACCCAGGACTACAGTGACGACCTACGGTGAGGAGCGATGTCCAGCCGAACAGCTGTGGTGTGTCTGCCGGTGGCCCGAGGGGTCCTCTCTGAAGGAGGCTGGTGCAGAGCCGGAAGAAGCTGGGCCCGTGACATCGGGCGGCAGTGAAACTGGCATGGAGCCTGGAGGAGCGAAGAGCCCCATCAACCAGTAGTATCCTGGCTGAGACTCAGACATTGGGATAGGCCTTGGGGGGGCCGGGGGAACCCCAACAGTGTACCGAGGACCTCCTCGAGAGGCCCAGAATCCCGGAAATGCGATGCGGCGGTGACCCGCAGTGAGGGAGACCCGCGGATCCTAGATCATTGGGCTGTTAAGAGGGTGAGGCCGAATTGAAAAGGAAAGATGCGGACAGTGCGGCCCGCAAGGTATGAGGAGCGGACCCCCTCTGTAAGAGGCTCAGGACCGGGACAATGGAATCGGCGCAGGGTGGCCTGCTGCCGTGGGCCACTGCAAGTGCCGTAGCAGTGCATTGTGCAAGCGTAGCTGAACTGGCCAGAACGATAGAGACAGGCCTGCCCAGTCGGGGTTCGGAGGCAAGGAAACAAAATGCCGGAGCCAGAGCAGATCGAGACAACGGCTCCCCAGTGGGGGGAAGCCAAGGAATCTTGAGGCTGGTAAGGCTGGAAACCAGTAAATTATTATACAAGGCACCAAGCTGGAGGAGACGGTGAGGCAGCAGGCGGTCCACGGTGTGGCTCCTCCTGGCCCTGGGTTCGAGGACTTGTAGTCTCGGGACCCCGATGCTATACACTAGACGGGAGTGAGGTGGGCTGCCAAGGAAATGAGGAGAAGAGAAGAGCACGGGAACGGTGGTGTATGATACCAGAGTCTTGAGAAGGCGCATATCGAGCGTTTCCTAGACTGAACGCCCCCAGGGGGAAAACTGGGGTGACGAACGGCAGCACGCCTGGGAAAAAGGATATGGTGAACTAGAACTACTGAGAGACGGCGTGGGCGAACCTAAACACAAGCGAACACACATAGCAATATATAACTGCGGAGCGATGGGGACCCGATCGCAGTATCGCTGTGAGCCAACCAAAGACTCCCACCGGGGGTGAAAACCATAATGGTAAAGGACAAGAGCACCAAGGTGCAAGCCAACAAGATCCTGAACTATGCGCAGCCTTCCCCTCAGGGACCTGACCTGGAGGAAGTGGGGCCCGAAAGGTAGGAGGAGGGAGCTATGTGCCCCGCACACCAGGACCCCTCACTCGCAGATATACTTGCAGCGAGCCAAACCACCAGAGATGATATGGTCTATAGAATAGCCGCAGTAGCCATCGACGTCAACCTGCTAAGATGCGACCTACGTAAGATTTCAGATAGAGTCACCACCAATGAACAAAACGTGGATACACTTCAAACGGAGGTCCGCTCTCTCCGGGAAACAGTCATTGACCTACAGAAAAAAGTGATTAAAACTTGACGACCGTGCGGAGGACCCCAAAGGGTGATCACAAAGGAATAATTTGAGATTTGTGGGGTTTCCTGAATGAGCCGAGGGACCCTCGGCGGAGTGATTCTTGGAGAGCTGGATTATCAAGGACCTGGCTCCAAAAAGACTCGCCAAATTCTTTAATGTGGAGAGGGCTCATAGAGCATTGGTCCCCCTACTTCGCCCTGGTCCCCCACCGTGGGCCTTCATAGCCCGATTTTTCAATTACCGGGACACAGATGCGATCCTGCAAGCCACCCGCACCAGGGAACAGCTTCGGTTCAAGGACCACCCCATAGCAATCTACCCCGATTACATGCAGTGGGTACAGGATCTAAGGTAGACATTTCTGATGGTCAAACGGAGGTTGCTGGATGCTGGGATAAAGTACAGTCTCCTCTTTCCAGCCAAGCTGTGTGTTTGAGCACAATGGGAAAACCCTGTTCTTCTTCTCAGCAGTGGAGGTGTCTGACTGGTTGGACGCCACTGGGGAGCCAGACTCCGGCCTGGTCCCCCCCACGGGTTGCTCCAAATCGACGGGGACGACAGGCCCACCCCTGGGTCAAAGACGGCAAAATCAGAGGAAGTATCGGAATGGTGCTAGAAGCCCGAGACAGATCCAGATGATCCCGACGGAACCCTGCAAATCACAGAGATGGTCTCAGACTCAGATACTGCGACCCAGGATTTGATAATGGACTCTATTGCCTCCAAAGACGCTACTTGTTAAACACAGCGGAACACAGCTATCTATATTTGGGCCAGATAAGTGCATACATCTATTTAATTTATGTTTGTGATATTTAAAGGGGGTTTCTACATTGTTGATACACCTGCTAATGGTGGGGAGGCCCTGCCCCCTCAGAGGTGGGGAGCTGGAGGCTACGGCCTCTGGTATTCCAACAGTTACCGGGGAAGGGGTTACAGCACATCCAATGATGACAGAAAACCGGGACATGTACTATGGCTAATTGTACAGTGGATGCTGGTTTTGTACAGGTTCAAGTGGGGGTGGGAGATGGTAGCGGGAAACACTGATCCTAGCTCTCTGCACGGGGGGGGTGGACCCTTCATTACTGCCCATGGGGAGGAGGTTGAGGGTTATGCTACAGTTGATAATGTTATGAAATGGTTGGGTATGTTTTCAGGGTGTCCGTGTTTGAGTGCCAGACTAGTGATAGTGGGGGATAAGGGGTAGAAGGAGGATTTTAATACAGGATGGCTCACATGGCTTCCCCCATGATGAAATTGTTCACTTGGAATGTTCGAGTATAGCAATGTTTGAAGAGCGAAGACGAGTGTTTGCCTATTTGAAAAGATATAAAGTCTCATTAGCATGCCTACAGGAAACTCAAGTTTGGAGCGATACATTACCCTGCATAAGACTGAGATGGAGGGGGCTAATATATGCGACCACGTTTTCTGGATTTGCATGGCGAGTTCTTATATGGGTAGCACTCAGGGTCCCGTTCAAACATTTGCATCATATAACAGACCCAGAGGGATGCTATGTAATCCTACACTGTAAATTAGAAGGCAGAGAAATATGTTTTATTAATATATATGCTCCCAATATGGACTGCCATATTTTCTTCCCCACCATTTTAGCCGCGGCGACCCCATATCTGGGAGCAGGAGTGATTGTGATGGGTGATGTCAATTGTGTCCTCGACAGAACGCTAGACCAGGAACCCCCCCCCGACTGAATACAAAACCAAGAATGACAGGGGCCCTTAGGGATGTCTTGCTGGGTATGCAATTAAGTGATATTTGGAGGTTCCAAAACCCGGAGTGAAGAACCTTTTCTTGTCATACCCTGGCGACAAATACATTTAGCCGACTTGATTACTGGTTCCTATCTTTGGAAGTAACCCCGGATGTCGAAGGGATAACTTACCTGCCCAGGTATCTCTCGGATCATTCACTGATTCTGCTCACCCTCGGGGCAAGATGTCCCCGTCCGGCAATACCCACATGGAGACTACAGGCTGAGGCACTGTTGGATCCGCCCTTTGACACAACGGTCTCTGATGCGATTTCAAGGAGAATTGGGGATCAGCATCCACAAGGGCGTTCGACTGGGAGGCCATGAAGGTGGTCATTAGAGGGGTCTGTATAAAGACAACATATGGTGTGGGGCGTCAACTAGAACAGGATATAAAAGCTCAGGAGAAAAAGTTGGGTAGGCTGGAGGCGGATCTCCCTACTGCTCCCCATGTTATGGAGGACTGGTGTAATGTCAGTAAGGAGTTTTTGGAGTCCCTAAGAAGACTGGAAAAATTCACTTATACAGCATACCGACAACACTTACATATGGAGGGGGATAGATCGGGGGCTCTGCTCGCTAGGCTAGTGAAAAGAAAGACACCGGTAACGCCCATAATACAAATGAAAAATAGGGAGGGGGAGGTAGCATACAACCAACAAGCGATCCTTGACGTTCTGGCTGGTCACCTGGCTAATGTGTATAAGAAACGCATCACTCTACCACAGGAAGCGATCCGGGAATTCCTAGCCTCCCTGGAGCTACCCCAACTAGAGGAAGGGACGGGTGAGTTCCTGGGTGCCCTGATCACAAAAGAGAAATTAATGGCAGCCACACAGCGTCTCAAACCGGCCAAGAGCCTGGGAACCGATGGCCTCACGACTGAGTTTTATCAGAGGTTTGCGCCTTTGTTGGTGGACCGCCTCTTAGAGGTATATAATGAGGCCTTGAGGATGCAAGCTATACCGGCCTCCATGAGGGAAGCAGTAGTAATTATGATACCCAAACCTGACAGGAATCCACAGTTTCTGAGTTCGTATCGACCAATTTCGCTTCTGAATCTAGATATGAAATTACTAAGCGGGATATTAGCGGCTCAGCTCCTTCCACATATACCACACTTGATGCACCCAGATCAAGCTGGTTTTATACCCAAACGCAGCACTACTCATAATTTGTGATGCTTGGCACACGTGTGACACTCCCCAGCCCTTCAAAATAAGGATCATGCCTTAGCGCTACTCGATACAGAGCAAGCCTTTGATTTGGTGGACTGGTCCTTCATTTGGGCAGTCTTACAAGGAATGGGTGTGGGGTTGGGGTTCCTTAAATGGGCGCAAATGCTATAGAAGGCCCATCACGCCTGGGTCCGGGTGGGGAGTATGATGTTGGAGGCCTTTCCATTGAACCGGGGCACCCGACAGGGGTGTCCGTTATCGCCACTCCTATTTGTGGCGGTGATGGAGCCCCTGGCAGTGACATTGAGGGAGCGGATGGGTAGGTGGGAGATACCTCTGGGGAACACTAACCATGTGGCTTACTTGTATGCCGCGACACATTGGTGTACATTGGGCAAGCGGTCCCTATCCTGCTGGAAGTGCTGCAGAGTTTTGGGGTGGTATCAGGTTTGTGAATGAACCCTGGAAAATCCAAGCTGGTCCCAATCGGACGATTGGCAAGAAAGCCAAGGGATACCCTACCGGAAGTGGGGCTTCCATGGGCGACCGCCGAGCCTAGATACCTGGGGATCAGATTGGCACATACACCCTCCTTGTATTTGGAGCTCAATATAGGAAGGGTGGTGGAGGGTATTCGCGGCTCGGTGCGCTTCTGGAGAGAGTTGCCATTATCCCTTATGGGCAGGATTGCAATCACAACAAGCATTTGCAATGCAATAGGTCTCGAGTTTAAGCTATTAGCATTGTAAATGAAAATGCCTTTTATTTAGGTTTTAAAAACCAAAACATAAATAAGACATTGTCATTTACAATGCCAATAGCTCAAACTTGCATAAATGCGAGACCTATTGCATTGCAAATGCTTGTTCTCCCAGTCTTGACTCTGCAATCTCTTCTACGCCATCAGCAAAAATAAAGTCTTAGTTTGAACTGCACTTAAAAAAAAGTTCTGTTTAATAGTTTCGCAACAAAACAGATCTTTACAAACAATCTGAACTACACTTTTCCCAGAGGTGATTGCGCATTCAGTAAACTCCTAGAGCACTTGGACCATACAGCGGTTTGGTAAACTGTATGGAAGAAGGGAGCACCGGAATCCACACACGCTAACAAGGTCATGACATACGAATTCCGGAATGCCAGGGCACAGACTCTGGGTTTGTACACAGAGGAGTGTAGCAGGGGATGTAGTCTCCTGTGTCTAGGAGCCCACCTCTTAGGAATAAAAACACTGGAACTCACCTCATCACATACATTAATTAAAAACAGTCGCCACCATCAACACTGATTACCGATTATATCACAAACCGATATTGATGTTACTTACAATATCAGATTGCCTTGTGCCACCTCCGTGATAGGCGTCTCATCTCTCTGCAGTCGTGACCTGGACTCTTGTCCCGAGTTGATGTCCCTGCTTCTCAATGTGCCTAGCAGAGTGCCTGGCAGCATGTAACTGCGTTCTCCAGGAGCGAATAGGTTATCAGAGGTACCAGGCTCCTGCATGAAGACGTCTACACGGACCGTCGTCTCCCCCTCTATGGCCAGACAGTGGGAAATAAGCTGTCCCAATAAGAGACATCTGCGCACTACTTTCCTGCTCTGCTCCATTTGCCACTTACAAGATGGCCGCCGAGGCCGGTCACGGTGGGCAGCCATGCTGGAGGTGGCAACGAAAGTCAGCTTGACTGCTTACCAATAAAAACCTAAGCGTCAGGGTGACCTCTTAACTCTCCTGTAAGCCAAGCCTCCCAGGAGGCAAGACGCCATGTTTATTTACATGAAAAACTGTGTGAGGAAAAAAGTCGACGCGGGCGCCGTGATCATGTGCGGCTCCAGTGAATATTAAATTAAGCGGGCGCCGTGATCAAGAGCGGCGCCCGTGCATAAAAATATTAGCAATGCCTTTGTCCCGGCTGCACCCCCAGCACTGCCTACCGTGGCCTTGACCTTCCAGCAGAAGACACATATCTGCTCCAATTCAGCTGATGCTGACAGACTGGCTGGGCTGCAACTGATGTGGCTGCCTCTGGTTCTTGATGTGGCTGCCTCTGGTTCTCCGAGGACTCGTCTATGTACCATGCCTCCACCATGATTGCAGCTCTGCCTACGCACATAAAAACAAGCCTAATTCCCGACAAAAGAAAGCCCAAACAAAGCAAATATCCTATCAAAAGGAAGCCCAACTGCCGTGGACATCGAAAAGTTGAAAAAGGCTAAATAAGTACAATAAACAGAGCGGGAGGCACTGCTTGGGAGGCAGCACTGACACAACTGTGGAATTAATATAAGATGGGAGGGAGGAATGCTTCATTTACATATAAGCAGTGATGGTGCCGAAGCTCAACACAGGCAAACAGTAACAGACTAGGAAACCAAGAAAAACAATTGTCCTCCAAAGAACATATGAAGAACCATTGCGTAATGAGACAGAACTTAGTCCATGCTGCGTGGGAGGAACGGAAGAGAAAAAGGAGGGACAAAGAGGCAGGACTGGCCACAAGCAAGCTAGGATTTTTAAAGGACACTGAAACAAACAAATTAAGAGCAAGGGGATGGTTTTAAGCCCACAAGAGAAATTACAATAGGTCTCGAATGCTCGACCTAAAAATGATTATCCTGCCCCGTTGCCTCTTTGCGCTACAACACTCACTTTATAAAATCCCCAATCACTCTTTTAAAACATTAAACAGCTTAGTGATAGAACTCCTATGGGGTACCAAACAAAACGTGTTCGCCTGATGACCCTACAAAGAACATGGCAGAAGGGAGGTCTAGAAGTACCATGCTTGGAATTTTATTATATGGCTTCCCAACTACAGCACACAATACACTGGCTTGATGAACAGGACAATTGGGAGAAGCAACTCCTTGTGGGCACGTATGGCGGAAGATCCCTATCAGAACTGCTGATGCTCGGCGCGGGGGTTCCTCCCTCATGTCCTTACATAATACAACATGTAGCGGAAGTGTGGGAGACCACCATTAAAAAGGTGATTGGCAGGGCGCCCTATGCCCCAGATATGCCAATATGGGTGGTACAACCCTTCTGCAAAATAGTGGACTCTATGTCAGTGCGCAAATGAAAAGAAGGTGGCTGCCTCACAATGGGTGACCTATATGTAAACAGTTCGTTAACATGAGAAAACGCAGAGACCGCCTTCGAACTGGGGAAGGGGCAGTCTCTACAATACGGGAGGATCTCACAGGTTGCCCGAGAAATTTGGTCATTCTTCCCGGAGGAGCCCCGCATCACTAACGTTCTCCAAGTAATGCTTTATATGGCCCAGGGATGGCAGATAAAGCTCTCCCCATAAAACCAAGATGGGATGAAGCCATAGGTGATACTTTGACGAAGTAAGAATGGACGAGAATTCATGAGGGAGTGAGGAGGGTGAGTTTGAATGCGCGATTCAAATTAGTCCAATACAATTTCATACACCAAACCTACCTCACCCCCAAGATGCTAAGCAGAATATACCGTACTGTTCGAGTGAGTGTCCCCGGTGTAGGGAGCTGGAGGCAACATTCACGTATATGGTGTGGACATGCCCCGATTTAGCCCCTTAGTGGTCCACAATACTCACCAAAATAAAAGACGCCATGGGATGGGAGATGCCCAGGGAGATCACCACGGTGCTACTGGGATTGCTACCTAATCCCAAATGTAAAATTAAGCAGGAAGTTCATCCTCTTGGGGCTCGTGTTAGCAAAACCCAGAATTGCCATAGCATGGCTGAGCCCCACTCCACCGCGAATTGGGGCATGGACAAGAGGTGTATGCGAAAAGGGCAACTGCAGAGGCGGTGCAAATGAAATAGATGAGACAACAAGCTGGAGGATGATTTGCGAGCCTGGGCAGTAATAATAGCGGGCATAAGGGCTCCACAGACACCCCGACACCCTAGTGAGCAAAACATGACAAGCAAAATCGACTCCTGGATATTATGCAAGAGGGAGATTGACCAGGGAGGTGGTGGGAGACAACAACTGATAGGCACTCCCAGAGCATCCCGGGGAGGTAATAACACTGGTACTCTGACACATAAGAGGGAGGGAAGGGAGGGGAGGGTGTGAGGTTTAAGAATTATATTGGCACGAGGGTTATTAGGTGGATATTTATAAAGAAATTAATAAGACAAGCAATGTACATGGTCGGTTTATATCATCAACACATGTAGGCTGTGTGTAGGGAGGTGGGAGTTTTTCCCCAACATTACGTTATCTCCTGTATGTAACTATGCTCAATATCACAGTTGTACACATTTATAAATGCCAATAAAGATATATTGAAAAAAAAACATTTTCTGACAGACAAAAGGCTCTTATCAATATAACCAACTCTGACACTTGTGCTGAGGTTACATTCGGCAGATATGATGCTTCAAGAATTTCAGAAATGGAACATACTGCAGAGGCAATCTTCATTGCTCCAATTTGTCTCTCAAACAAGAACCATCAACAAACAAAGTCAGAGCAGCCATCTCCAGAGGAGTTTGCAGCCATCTCTAGAGGATTTTCTTTAATACCTGGTCTTGGTTTGGTACATAAACCGGTAACTGCTATAAAGTCAGGTTCACTTTTGCCATCCTCATTTTTATCAGAGTCCTTGTTTTCACAACCTTTATCTGGAACAGGAAGCAGTGTTGCTGGATTAAGTTAATTACATTTCTTAATCAAGATGTTCTTTGCTGCAAGTATGACTTGCTCATATCTGGTAATTTCACTGTTTGTCATATGCTGAGTTCTTTTACATGTTAATAGAATCTCAATCAAGTGTGGGACATATACAGTTAAAGTATGGCCCATCACTATTCCTTCACTTTGTTCAATAGCAATGCAAACAGATGCAACCAATTTCAAACCACCAGGAAGGCTACAGCAACTGTATCCAATGCAGCTGAAAGGTAGACTACTGGTCTTATAGTCCCACCATGTTTTTTGGTAAAGATTGATAATGCATATCTACCTCTCTCATTACATCTCCTCCCAATATGGCAGGCATTGAAAAATGCTGATACTCCCCCTGCGTTTGGAGTGTCCCCCTGGTTTGGGCCAAATGATGCTTACTGTAAAAGCATGGTTACTGCTTGATTCCTGATTGCGCCCCGGCATTTTCTACCATTCAACCATGCGCCCGCCTAACCCCTCCCGTAACTCGAATCTCGTGCGTTACGGACCCAACTCCTGGTCCATTAACTACCCAGACAAATTGACCAGTAATGCAAAAAAGAACTTCAAGCACAGTACTCTAAAACAACACCCGGAAACACTCATTGTAGATAACTACCACACAGCGACCAACGGCAACACGAAAACTAACTTCATTTTTTACACTAATCGCCCGACTAAATGGAAAAACACCTTCTCTCTTCACCTTAAAGTCGCCAAGTCAGTAATCATTCCCTATGGTGAAAAAATCTCCACCACTATCTCTCCGACCTTCAAAGGGGAACTCACCATTTCCATCTACAGAACTGGAACCATTCTCATACAGGCCACCGGTGACCCGCACCTCACCACTTTTGACTGCCACTTCCCCACACTTCTTTCCTCGTTAACTCAACTGAGCCACCAAACCCTATCTCCCCTATCCCCCACCACCCTCACTAATAACGTGGAACTGATCCAATCTCCCTGCCCTGAAGAACCTCTCTTCAACTCATGGACATCCACCATCACTCACCACAATCACACTACCCCCATCATTACTCTCCGCCGCCAAACGCCCACCATTATTACATCAACTGATCACACCAAGAACAACAAAATCACAATTAACAAACACCACAAGGCCGATCTCGATCTCGTCAGCTCGGACTTCACCCTCAGCCCTCCCACAACTGAAATCCCCACAGGCACTCCCCCTCGACCTCTGATAATCTGAACCCTCCCTCTCAAACTACCCCTTCCTCCAACACAGACCCTCTTCCCCCGACCCTTACTTCCCCCTTGTCCAACGTCATCTCCAATCCAGCGGTCACTCTCCCCCCTACCACCACTGCACACTCCCCTTCCGATGTCCCACATCCACAGGCACAATCCGTCTCCACCACTTACCTCACTGACAACCCCCGTGACTTCCCCATGTCCAACGTATTCACCAATACAGCAGACACTTTCCCCCCTATTATCACTGCCCACTCCCCGTCCGCCGTCGCACACCCACATACACAACCTGCCTCCACCGCTAATCTCATTGACATTCCCCGGAACTCTGACTTCCTACCCAGAATTTCTCTCCCTCCTCACTTGGACAGTAGACCCTCTACTCCTCCTCTGAACTCCTTGAATGGGAGCATTACTAATCCGGCTTCCCGCGTACAACCTCTCCCCTCTCCTAATCCCACTGATTCCGTCCAATCCCTGACCCCTGTTCACTCTCCCTCCATAGGCCCAAGTCATTCTCGACCCCTGCCAGAAACCTTAAACTTTTTCAGCTCAATAACACAGCAACTGAACAGAATGGAGCAGAAAATTAACTCCCTTGCTGCCGATCTCCTACACTTACAACAAGACCTTCTCAACAGGACCAAGCCACCGTACTCCCTCTCGTCGGGTAGATTTGCTCAAACCCCCTCAATACCTCTCCCATGCCCCACAGAGCACCCCCCGACCCTCCAGTCCGTCAACGAGTCAGGCATTTCGACCCAACCGGGATCGCCTCCCCCTTTCGGTATTGAAACCTGATGTGACCAACGACCCTTACCTCGCTCTGAGCCAGAAATCAGCCCCTTTCCCCATCCCTGTTATTGTTGGCACTAACAGACTCCCTAAAACTGTCCACTCGCCTAGACCTCCTGCTCAATACTCCTCTATCCACCTAGCTCCCCCACCACCAAGGCTCCCCGCCCTCTCTCTTGCATGCTCCTAAACTGCAGATCAGCAGTACAACACGCCACAGACATTGCTGAAGCTCTACTCGCTGAAGAAATTGACATCGCTTTCCTCACAGAATCCTGGCTTAATGTCCACTCCACCCCCATTCTTGACATTCTCACCCCTCCAGGGTACAACATCATCAGACAAGACAGGCCAATCAAAACTGGGGGGACTAGCCATCATTCACAAAGCTGGAATACAGATCACCAAACTTAAACCTGCAGAATACCTATCGTTTGAATACCTGGGTGTCGAACTCACTGCCAAGGGCACCTCTCCCATCAAATTCCACACCATCTACCATCCTCCTGGAGAGCGTACCCTTTTCCCGAAGAACTAACAGACCTAATAACACGTTTCTCCATGACAGACACAAAAGACGTGTTCCTGGGTGACCTCAACATCCACTGGAATGACCCAGAAGACTCCACTGTCCAGAACCTATCCAACCTACTTGAAATATACAATCTCAAACAACTCTGCAATGAACCAACTCACATCAAAGGTACAACACTGGATGCGATCATTACCAACAATGAACTGGTCTCTCTCAGAGCGATTTCTCCCATTGACTGGTCAGACCACCACCTCATTCTGTTCAAGATTGATGCACTTGTCAGACACCAACCTATTCGTAATGACAAACCTAAGCACTGGACCAGAAAAATCAAAAAGTCCCTTTACCCGAACTTGAATCCAGGATTCATGCCCATCTACAACCCCAACCCTCATCATGGACGGCCGATGACCTCACTACACACTTTAACTCTAAAATGACAGAGGTCTTAGACCAAGTAGCTCCACTCAAACTCAAACAAATGAGGCGAACCAAATCTAAACCCTGGTTCAATATGGATCTGAATAACGAAAGGCGTCAACTCAGACAAACGGAAAGGTGTTGGAGACTAAACCCCTCGACCTTGCACCTAGCGCAACTTAGATCTGCTCGGCAGGCATACAAAAAACACATTTTCAGTGAAAAGGCGTCTTTCTTCCGCAACCAACTAGATCTGGTGAAAAACAGACCGAGAGAACTCTTCAACATTGTCAAAAGCCAAACAAACTGCACTCCCTCTAACGAAATCATAGCCACCAAAGAGCGATGTGAAGAAATTGCCACCTTCTTCTCTAATAAAGTCTCAAAAATTGATCAATCCTTCCTCCAAACCGCAAACCCTCCTTCCCCCTTAACCTGCCCCCTTTAACCACCCTTGACCAATCAGAAAGAGTTCTTACCAAGGACAATCAGGTCTGCCTCCAGCTAAAAAACAATGCGCATTGGTCCGACTTTGAGCTAATGTCGGAAAACGAGGTCTTCAGTATAATCTCTACCCTAAAACCTTCCTCCCACACTATGGACCCCCTCCCATCCACAATTATAAAAGAACTCAACCACACCATTTCCCCTTTCTGGACAAAAATCATCAATGCCTCTCTCATCTCAGGCTGTGTCCCAGACTCCCTTCAACTAGGACAAATCACACCCATTCTCAAGAAACCAGGGGCCGACCCTAATGATCTTAACAACCTCAGACCTATCTCCAACCTCCCGTTCCTTGCGAAAACATTGGAGAAATGCGTTCTCCACCAACTCAACAAACACATTGATGAGTTCAACCTCCTCGACACCTTTCAATCAGGATTCAGGAAAGGCTGTAGCACTGAAACAGCTATGCTCAACATCTCTGACGATATTCACAAGGCTTTAGATGAAGGTGATGCCTGCCTTCTCATCCTTATTGACCTATCTGCGACATTCGACACTGTAAATCATCCAGCTCTTCTGGAGACCTTGTCGAAACGCTCCGGCATTAATGGCACAGTACTAAAATGGTTCACCTCCTTCCTTCAACACCGCTCGCAACAAATTAAAATCAACCTCTGTCTCTCGAAGCCAACAAAAGTCACACTTGGGGTCCCGCAAGGCTCGATCCTCTCCCCGTCCCTCTTCAATCTCTTCATGGAGCCCCTCACAATCATCTTGAAAAAGCGGGAGTGAACTACCACCTCTACGCTGACGACACCCAAATCTATTTCAAAATCAAGTCTCCCAACGACATCCGACACCTCAATGTCACTCTAACCGAGATCCAAACTTGGTTCAACACTAACCACTTAAAGCTCAACCCAGATAAAACGGAACTAATCCTATTCTCTCCAAAAAGCAACCATCGACCAATCCAAGAGTGGCTCAAGAATCTGGTTGCCCTAAACTGCCCCCTCGTCCTATCCGACTCAGTGAAGTCGCTAGGCATCACCCTTGACAAGAACTTATCAATGGAGGCCCACATCAAAAACTCTGCAAAAGGTGCTCTTTTCTCACTAAAACACCTCAAGAAATTGAAACCTTTTCTTCCCTAGGATGACCTCAAGACAGTAGTTCAATCCCTAGTTCTCTCTAAAATCGACTACGGGAACGCCAAAAGCTCACCTAGCCCCACTAAGGGCAGTGCTGAACATGGCCGCTCGACTCATATCTGGAGTGAAAAGATTTGAACACATCACTCCAGCTCTCAACTCCCTCAACTGGCTTCCTATGGAAGGGAGATGTATTTACAAGCTGGCCTGCATCACACACAAAACCCTTCACTCTCCGGCCCCCAACTACCTGAACAACAAACTGGTAAGAGCAGGTCAATCCAGAACACTGAGAAGTTCTAACTCACTCCTTCTTATCCCTCCGAAACTGAAAAAGAAAACCACCCAATACCGATCGTTTTCTGGCAACGCTCCCAGGATATGGAACGCTCTCCCTAGAGTCCTCAGATGCAACCCCTCCTTCTCCTGTTTCAAAAGGGACCTGAAACTCCATCTCCTTAACAAATACTTTCCTGACCAACATCAACTAACCTAGACTTCAATACCCGATTTAACTCCTCTCTCTCTTGACATTCAAGGATAGTGGTGACCGGTCTGTGTTAACCACCTTCGTTTGTTTTCTCTCCCTCCGCTGCACTGTTTATCTATTTTTCATGTTGTATTTTTTATCTCTGTTTTTGCTTCCCTACTGCCTTCCTACTAAGTAATGCAATTTCCTTTGGTTTTTTACAGTGTGTATGTAAAGCGCTCTGATACCCACGGGTCTAGCTAGCGCTATATAAAACTTTTAAAATAAAATAAAATAAACAGTACAAAAAGAAAGTAAAATATAGTCAAGAATTCCCAGGGGGTACACTGACAAAATATCGACACCCAAAATAATTTACTATTCCCACTCGTCAGTGCATTAATAGGGAAAGTGTTGAATTGCGGAGGGGTACAATTTACTATCCTCACTCCAGTCAGTTCAAAATTAAAACAAACAAAATATCATCAACAAAATAAAAATATTTTTTCTAAAAATAAAAAATAAAAAAATATAAATATGGAAAAAATAAAAATATATTTAATATTAAAAATAAAAACATATTGTAATGTTAGATACATTTCGCAAATACCTACAAATATTATAGTAAATAAAATAAAAAAGAACTTTCAAACAAATAAATATTTTTATTTAAAAATTATTTAACAAAAACATTAATTATTACATAAATTTAGTCTATTTACTTCCTACCCATATAACACCACACAACTCAAAACCCACATCAAAAATAAAAACAAAATGTATTTGCATAATTAACATAATTAATTATCAATTAAACCAATATTATTAATTAAAAAACAAATTAAAACACATAAAAAATTATTAACTTCCCACCCTTTACACCTATAATCCCCACAACCCACACCTAAAATTAAACTGTAAAAAAAATGTATTACACAATTAAATAACTTTTTCAATTAAATAACTAATAGTATTTAACAACTAATTATAAAGTAAGTAAAATGTATTTACTCCCCCCTACACCCCTATAAACCCAAAACCCACACACAAAAAATAATTAAACAATTACACTAATTAATTATCAGTTAATTAATTAATATTATCAACTAATCATTAATTAATTAAACATAAATTACTTCCCACAGTTTACCCCTAAAAACCCCACAATCTGCAACTAAAATTAATTACACAATTTCCATATTTAATTGTCAATTAATTAATATTAATTAACAACTAATTAATAATTAATTAAAAATAAATTACTTCCCACCCTTTACCTTATAAACCCCACAACCCGCACCTAAAATTAATTACACAATTACCATAATTATCAATTAATTAATTATTAATTAACTAATTAATTAATTAAAAATAAATTACTTCCCACCCTTTACCCCTATAGACCCCACAACCCGCACTTACAATATATCCCAAAAAATTAACAACACAATTAACATGATAAAATCTCAATTAAAAAAATATTAATAACTAAATATATTCATGAATTTATTATAATTAAATTACTTCCCACCCTATTCCCCTATAAACCCACAACCCGCTACTGAACTAAAAAACGCAAAATGTAATTAAAATAAACATAAACAATACTTATACAAAAAATACATCACATACATTTAAAATGTATACTAAAATACATAACACTAATTAAAAAATCGATATTTTAAAGAACTATATTTTTGCAAACGATATTAATGACTTTTATATTTTTAAAATCGATATTTCTTACCTTAAAGTCGATATTCTTGACCACGATATTCTTGCTGTCGATATTTCTGTAAAAGAAACAACTGATGGACGGAATGCTGGACAATGCAAACATTCACCCCCAGTCACAAGGATCTGGGTTAAATCCATCATTCTTTTGCTCACCACACCACCTCAGTTTGGACCCAGCCATATTCAAATCACTCTTGACCCTGTTCCTTGTGGGAACAGTCCAGCCCGAACTCCCAAGCCAGGTCCTCCCTGGACCGGAAACAAGCATCCTGTGACCGGTTTCAGGGCATCACCCTTCTTCAGCCAGGCTAGCTTGAATCCAGTGGTGTAATGAGCACGGTACCCACGTCTGGGCATACCCTTCCCACTTAGGGCGACAAATGCAAAAGAAACAACTGATGTACGGAATGCAGGACAATGCAAACATTCACCCCCAGTCACAAGGATCTGGGTTAAATCCATCATTCTTTTGCTCACCACACCACCCCAGTTTGGACCCAGCCATATGCAAATCAGTCTTGACCCTGTTCCTTGTGGGAACAGTCCAGCCCGAACTGCCAAGCCATATTTCTGTGTCACGATATTTGTTATTAGAGACTTGTTATTAGAGACTTGTAAAGCGCACGGCTACTCGATAGAGTGTCCCGGCGCTACAGATTCTGGGTGGAGCTAATCGTGAACACACTCTTGCGTAAGTCACACTAATACTGAAAGAGCCAGGTCTTCAATGATTTTCTAAAAGGGAGAAGATCCTGCATCTGCCTAAGTGCAAGGGGAAGACTATTCCAGAGACGTGCAGCTTGCACCTGGAATGAACGCCCCCCAATGCGAGCATGTGAAGATTTGGGGATGCAAGCCAACTGAAGTGCAGCCGACCTCAGAGCCCGACGCGGGGAATAGAATTGAAATCTCTTCCTGAGATAGGGGGCCCCCATCCCGTGCAGGGATTTAAATGTTAGAACCATGGCTTTAAACATAATCCTTTTACGGATCGGAAGCCAATGCATGGATTTCAAATGGGCAGACATCCTAGTTCTGGGCCCCAGCATGAGAATAGCCCTTGCCGCAGCATTCTGAACCACCTGTAATCGAGTCAACATGTAATCAGGAATTACCAGGTAAAGGCTATTAACATAGTCCAACCTGGATAAGACTAACGCCTGGACCACCGTTTGTCTATGTGTTAACGGCAAAAGGGGCAGGACCTGTCTGAGCATTTTAAGCACTCCAAAGCATGAGCCCACCACAGCTTGTATTTGGGAGTTCATGGATAGATTGTCCTCCATCCTGACTCCCAAATTTTTGACAGTCTTGACCGAAGTGCTAGGGGGAGACATGTCCTGTGGCCACCAATTCCGCCACACATTGTCTAATGGGAGGCCGAAAAGTATGATTTCCGTTTTATCGGGATTACACTTAAGTTGGTGAAGTTGGAACCAAGCAAATACCTTAGTGAGGCAGGCACTAAAACTTGATATTAGTGTAAGTCGACATTTCCAACTCGATATTTTGACTGAATACCTTCCCAGGGCAGGTGAATTGCATAAACTCTGTCTCAATGCATGGAATATCTCTGAACACTCTTTGTCAAATGGTACAGGGTCCTTTAAGTCAATGTGAGTTAACCTTATTAAAGGTTTCGCAATCAAAGAAAAAATTGGAATCCACTGACGGCAGTTGCCAACACGCTCTTTTGAAAGTTTCCTTGCACCTTCTTCAATGTGGTGACCAAGATAAATTACTTCTTTTTACAGTACTGCATCTTTATTGGGGAAACCTTGTGACTACTGTCAGATAAATGATTCTGCAAAGCAATTGTACCAATTTACAATCCTCCTTTGTCTTTGATGCAACCAGTAGGTCATCAATATATTGCACCAAGACTGAGTTACAGGGCAACCTCAATTTTCTATATCTTTCGTTAGAATTTAACTAAAGATTCAAGGACTTTCAGTATACCCTTGTGGGATCATACACCAAAAGAGAACTTCATTTTGAAACTGAAATGTAAATAAAAATTGATTCTCCTCATGGAGAGGCAAAGAGAAGAATGCTTGGCATATGTCAATGACTGCATATCATTCTGATGGAAGTTGGAACAAGATTACTGCTAGATTCAGTACCAGTGAACAACATGGAATGACAATGTTATAAATTTTTCTTAGGTCCTGCACAATATGCCATTTTCCACTCTGTTTCCTTATCCCCATCACGGGGGAGTTGCAAGAGCTACCAAGCACTTCCCGAAGAATTCTCTGCTTAATCATTTTCTCATTAACAGGTTTCAGTCCTTCCTCTGCCTCTTTCGATAGTTTATACTAATTAATTCTGGGAAAAACTGTATCAGGCTTTACTCCAATCTTAGCTGATTCAGCACTTTTTATCAGTCCTATCTATTTACCAGAGAAATCCTGCATACCTTTTTTAACAGCATGTCTTAAATCCAGAGGTAGTTCATATTTTGTTAAGGCTGGAACCAATTGCACCCTTGAATTTTGTGATTTAATTTTGAACACTGAGGGGCCGATTCCGATCTCGGTCGGAGGCGCACCTAACACTATTCGGCCGGGAAAAAAGCCAGGCGAATGCCTGTTTCCCGACCGATCCGCACATTATACCGAACGAGCAAGTACGATGCGCACAACTGCATAGATTCCGACCCAGTCGTACTCACCCAATCCAGGTCCTGTTTTCCGACTGAGGCGGATCCGGAAACGCAAAATCGAGTCGCACGGAAGCCAAAATGCAGCCCCGTCCGGCCGGACAAGTACGATGCGCTTTCCGTACGCGCCGAACCCGTCGCTACGCACGGCACGTCAAAGCATCCGGGAGAGGCGCACATAAGCTCCGATTCGCGCCACAAGACGATCCACGGCTACGAGACGAACACGCCAGCGACGAGGACGAGGCGAAGCAAAGAGGAAGACGAACGAGACGAACCAACCATGAATCCCATCGTACCGATCCTACCAATATTCTACATCTACTACCGGAACAGGCACGGACGCGTACGGCGCAGAAGGTAAGTCAGACACCAACCACAAAAACAAACTACACGTACCCGACATATCACACACACACAGAGGGATGCAGAAATTACTTACACCAGCAACAGCAGCATCATAGGGGCGGGATGGCCATCAGCAATGCCACATATACACATAGGGGCCTGGATGCCTACCACCACTACCACCCCTACTCAGGGGGTGCCACATGCCTACCACTACTATCACCTCTACCCAGGGTGTGCCAGATGCCTACCACTACTACCACCCCTACCCAGGGGGTGCCAGATGCCTACCACTACTACCACCTCTACCCATGGGGGGCTGGATGCCTGTCACAACTACCACCCCTACCCATGGGGGCTGGATGCCTACCACCACTACCACCCCTACCCAGGGGGTGACAGATGCCTACCACTACTACCACCCCTACCCAAGGGGTGCCAGATGCCTACCACTACTACCACCCTTACCCAGGGGGTGCCAGATGCCTACTACTACTACCACCTCTACCCATGGGGGGCTGGATGCCTGTCACAACTACCACCCCTACCCATGGGGGGCTGGATGCCTACCACCACTACCACCCCTACCCAGGGGGTGCCAGATGCCTACCACAACTACCACCCCTACCCATGGGGGGCTGGATGCCTACCACCACTACCACCCCTACCCAGGGGGTGCCAGATGCCTACCACTACTACCACCTCTACCCATGGGGGCTGGATGCCTGTCACTACTACCACCTCTACCCAGGGGTGCCAGATGCCTACCACTACTACCACCTCTACCCAGGGTGTGCCAGATGCCTACCACTACTACCACCCCTACCCAGGGGTGCCAGATGCCTACCACTACTACCACCCTTACCCAGGGGGTGCCAGATGCCTACCACTACTACCACCTCTACCCATGGGGGGCTGGATGCCTGTCACTACTACCACCTCTACCCAGGGGTGCCAGATGCCTACCACTACTACCACCTCTACCCAGGGTGTGCCAGATGCCTACCACCTTTACCACCCCTACCCAGGGGTGCCAGATGCCTACCACTACTACCACCCTTACCCAGGGGTGCCAGATGCCTACCACTACTACCACCTCTACCCAGGGGGTGCCAGATGCCTACCACTACTACCACCTCTACCCATGGGGGGCTGGATGCCTGTCACTACTACCACCTCTACCCAGGGGGTGCCAGATGCCTACCACTACTACCACTTCTACCCAGGGTGTGCCAGATGCCTACCACTACTACCACCCTTACCCAGGGGGTGCTAGATGCCTACCACTACTACCACCTCTACCCATGGGGGGCTGCATGCCTGTCACTACTACCACCTCTACCCAGGGGGTGCCAGATGCCTACCACTACTACCACCTCTACCCAGGGTGTGCCAGATGCCTACCACTACTACCACCCCTACCCAGGGGGTGCCAGATGCCTACCACTACTACCACCCTTACCCAGGGGGTGCCAGATGCCTACCACTACTACCACCTCTACCCAGGGGTGCCAGATGCCTACCACTACTACCACCTCTACCCATGGGGGCTGGATGCCTGTCACTACTACCACCTCTACCCATGGGGGGCTGGATGCCTACCACCAACAACACCCCCACTCACAGGATGGCTAATACATGACACAACAAGCACACACCAACATAAACAATGCAACATAAAGACATCCCCCCCAACACCATGACAAGCGTGTGTAGACTGTGTCAAATGCCTACAACACTGAACATGACTTTGAACATACAATGTGACCCCCTATCACATTTGCCACACATAAATGTGTGTGGCCCCCACAATGCAAGCAGACCATGACTACTGTGGCAATGGGGTCCAACCCCCATCATCACAGTGACCAAAATGTAAGTGTGGGGTCCATAGCTGAAGCACATCTTGAACATTGTGGCAATGGGGTCCAAACCCCCATCATCACAGTGACCAAAATGTAAGTGTGGGGCCCATAGCTGAAGCACAACTTGAACATTGTGGCAATGGGGTCCAAACCCCCATCATCACAGTGACCAAAATGTAAGTGTTGACATTGAAAAAGCTGCAACTGCCAAACTGCATGGATGATTCCTGGTCACAGAACAACAAACACATCAGTGGCAAAGTAGTGCTTGTGTCCCATAGCAACATAGATTGTGGGAGGCAAACACTGCAGTGCAAATAAGACATACCTTTGGCCATGTGCAGACAAACATCACCCATGGGGGATGACACTGTCAACATTCATCAATGACACAATGACAGAAGTGACCATCAGAATGCAGACCCACATATTTGTACCAATGGGCACACAAATGCAGATACCCTGTGGAGACTGTAGATGTGAGGTGAACAGATACCATACCATGGCAGCAATGGGACACACAAACAATGATCATTGTATTGTATTGTATTGTAATTGTGCTGACTGATGGCCTAGGAGTCCCAGGGACAGCAGGGGAAACCCACCAAACAACATACAGCCAATGGCACACTAAAGATATGCCAATGCAGTGGTGCAGATGCACAAACACAAACAGGCAGACCCACACTGCACATCAAACACAACAGGTGAGGGGGGGGGGTGCCAGTGTCCCCAGGCAACCACACAACACATGAGGAGGCCTGAACACCAATTACACAGATGCGCATACAGTGCCAAACAAAGTTAACTCATGGATCCAAATCCCCTATGTGGGCAATCAGGCATTGTTAGATGAGAGGGAGCACAAATCACACATGTCACACAAGCATGTAGGAACAGCAACTGACACAGCAAGACACAGAGAAACCACAGCACTACCCCCAGGGTCCCCACAATGTGGTGACCCTGGGCTGCATTACAATCCCACTGTGATGACAAAGCTAGATGTCGTTCACACTGTGAACCACAGTCAGGTGTCCTGAGCAACAAACTACCATCACACCTACACAAGCACAAATCAATCAGCACGGCCAGTAAGCCAAGGCCAACATGGAGGCAGGGGTCTAGCCGTGCAACAACTCTCATCTGAACACACTCAACATCACACACCTCGACCTCCAACAATGTGCAGCAGTGAAGCTCACATGCACTGGTGACATTTCACATGCACCCATGACAATCCCATGGGTGGTGGTGGGAACCAAGGTGCAGAAACGCATCACACATGGCCACTCAACAAGACTCCTGAATGTCTGACACACTGCACACTACGCTGTACATGGACATGATGGCAATACCACACCAACCAATGGGATCCCAGCCACAGTCCCACACCAATGAAGAAGCCAAGGTCACCCACAAAGAACACACATAGACAACTACAAACATTGCAGCCCTGACCCTGAGGAGTTGCCAGCAGTCACACACACAACGTGTCACAATCACTGAAAGCTAACACAAACTGGAAATCACATGACAGGTGTAAACAACAAGTGCCAAGGGGAATCCTGACTGTGACCCATCTGCGTCTGCCCACAAACTCAGCCCTGACAGCAAACACACCTATGGGTGACACCCTGATGACCAGTAATGTGCCATGCACCCACATCACAGAGAACCCAGGGAGAAGACTTTGGGGGAACATAGGTCAACTCAGCAAGCATCACAAACAGGAACACCACTAGGGATCCCAGCATGCACAGCAAAATGGAAGTGAACACACAGACATGCTCATACAACACACACCTTGGGCGCAGGCGATGTCACAGGAGTACACACTGCCATGAGGGGACTCCACTCCTGTGTGAGGAAAGCTGTGCCATATGTTGCCTCAGTAGGGCTCCATCATGTCAGCAGAACACTTGGTCACACAGTCAACAATTAGCACCAAATGAAGGCTCCCGTCACATCAGCCTGGTCATGGGAGTGTCAACGAAATCATCAGCACAGATCCAACACACATGTATAGCAAGTTGCACTGACAACACAGATGAGTCCTTCCCCATTGATGCCCAAACCTGCATGTCCAGTGGAGATGGCCACACGGTCAGGGAAGTAGACTAATTGAACAATGGCAAGCACAACAGATGTGCACGGGTGGAAGCCACAGATGTGACATTGCTAATGTAAGTCGGAAATTCCATTGCCAAATATTGAAAACATGACACCCTCAGATGCTGCTAAGGATGACATGGATACACCACAGGATAGGACACATTCCCCCTGGACCACATGGGTTCCTGCACAGTAACACTTCATTTTCATGAGACCAAATATCACCATCACTGCAGCAAGGGCATGGTTAGCATCATCAACATCATGTACATCAGAAGCAAAAGCACTAGAGAACAGAAAGTTGCTTTATTCAGCATATGTGGGTTCAAAAGTTGAAGTCCAGTAAAAAAGAAACAAAGGCCAATGGCCAGTCCATCCTGAAAGTCAAAACAGGGTGACAGTGGCAGATGTCACCCTACGCATGCCTGCACTGATAAAAACCAGGGACAATCCCCTCGGAGGGGCATACGGGGGGCAGGCCAGGCACCGCAGGGACAGGATCAGGGCTCACCAGAAGGAGGCAGGGAAGGGGCGGTGGGTGCTGGAGAGCCACTGACAACTGCAGTGGAGGTGTCTGACATGGTGTGTGCCGGCACAACTGGGGGCATGACTCAGATGGTGTGGGTGCCGGCACGACTGCAGTGGACCGTGCCGATGGAGTGGACAGGTTCCCCACTGCAGTGCCCAAGTCAGACAGGGTGGTAGTGGACTCCACTGCAGTGCCTACCTCCAGGGGAGGAGAATGGGGATCAGGTAAGGTGGGCAGGACAGAGGGGAGGACACCGTCTCCACACCAGTGGCACAGACAAGCGCAGCGGGGGTGTGGGGCCGGAAGAGCAAGTGGCAGGGGAGAAGGCCTGATCTTTTTGGGGATGGTGTATCTGTGGGTGGGGGAACCTGGGGCAGGGTGTGGTGGGGGCACCTGTGGATTGGGGGCCTGAGGGATGGAGGAAGGAGACTTGGTGCCTGAGCTGCAGGGCGGCGGCGGGGTCTTGCTCTTCCGGGTCCGGGGGGACTTGCGGATGGGGACGTCAGTCGGTCTGCGCCTGGGGGAGGGTGTCCGAGGGGTACTCCGCTCCGTGTGGGTGGGCTTCCTCTTCCCCCTGAATGCTGGATCAGCTGGATCGGAGGGGCAGAGGCCGAGGTTACTGAGGAAGAGCCGCTGTGTCTTTGGGGTTGCAGGTGAGGCAAGGGAGGGGGCTTTGGAGGGAGAGGCAACTGAGGACTGCGCAGTGCTTGTGGATGCGTGTGTGCGTGCCTGGGCCCCATCCCCTGTGAGTGTGGTTTCAGTCCCCTGACTGTGCGTGCGTGTGCATCTTGTTTGTGGCGTGTGCGTCTTGTTTGTGGCGTGTGTGTCTGTGTGCTGCTCGTGTCTGTGCTGGTGTGTGCCTGTGCCGGTGTGTGTGTGCTTGGGACAGGTAAGGTGCTGGGGAGTGTGGATGGGGCAGAGGCAGGAGGGGTGAGGGACTGTTGGAGGAGGGACACTGCTGCCGTCAGGGAGGAGTCCATGGACCTATTGCCCCTCTGTAGGGCAGACATGCCCGATGAGATGCCCTCCATGAACGACACCAGCTGAGTCAACAGAGTGGTGTGGGCATGAAGGACACTCAGCATCGCTGTCTGCCCTACATGGAGCTGGCGAAGGAGGTACACAGACTCCTCACTCAGGGCAGCAGGGGACACAGGGGCAGGTGGTGCGGTGCCTGGCCCGAAGGAGACACGCTCCCGAACATGGGAGCCTCCACAGACCTCGGGAATGGGAGCTGATGGGAGGGCGGTGGTGGTGGTGGTAGTGGTGGCGGGGACAGCAACACTAGCTGGGGTGTGGTGGCTGCTGACACCCGCATCCACAAGGGAGTCATCCTCCGAGCTGCTGTGGTCCTCAGCTGAGGTGGATGGTGCTGAGGACTCCTCGGTGTGGCTCCCCTCGCCCTCCGTGCCACTGGGTCCCTCCGACCACTCCTCGGCTGCTGACCCAGTCTGGCTCTGTGGCTCCTCCTGGTCCGTGGAGCTGTCCCCTCCTGTGGCCGTGGATGTATCTGCAAACAATAAGGAAACAGACAGACATCAGTCACCTGCACCGAACGCACACACCACAGTAAGTACAGCACATTACAGAGCAAGCCCTGGCATCCTTAGTTGAACATTGCCAAAAGTGCCCAAACAGAATAGGAGAAGCCAATTGTCGGTCTGATGGTCAACCATGGCACTCACATCCCTCCTGGCCTTGCACCCATCTGTCTGGTGTCTGTTGGATGGCAATACCCCAGTGTGGACACATGCACCACCTACACAGTAGTTGGACAGTGCAGAAAACACGGTGAAGCATGTGAACATGCACACATCACAACTCTTGCCACTGAGTCAGTACAGGTGTCCGGATGAAAGGGATGCCCAGAGTCAAATATGAAATGCATGTGATGCATACCAGCGACAGACACCATGATGCACCCATGTCCTGATAGCCATTGCCACAATGGTGTGCATGTAGCACATGTCACTCCCCTGCAGGATCACTCATAGGAAGTTACATGCCATGGCACAGGCATGCTTGCTAAGTCATACATCACTGTCTCCAGTCACATGGGCAGGGCAGCCAGACAACAACACTCTGCACTGTGTCACAATAGTAGGTCATGGGGAATGCAAGTCCTGGAGCTGAACAAGTGCACATGTACATCCCCCACACACCACATTATCTGAACCCTTATCTGTCCAGGTCATACCGATTGGACATATGGGAGACCTGTAACACAACCCTCTGAACCTGAGCACCTCACAATCTGCTGTGAATGGGAAACAGCTGCCTGAACTTCACATTCGCATACCCCAGTCTGCACGGTCAGGTGATCAGACACCTATGTGTCACACAAGTATCGTCTCCTATGGTCACATCTCCGGTGGCATGCTGAGCCCCAACCGAGAAACACCCCAGCAGTCCTGACAACGAAGCCACAGCACACTGACACAGAGGCAGACACCTGAGGGGACATATCACTGAGCACAACGTGTCAGCTGATACACGGGAGTGGGAGTACAGAGTGTATTGTATGGCCTGGAGTAGGCATGACTGTCCTGCCCCACATGAATGAGGGATGAGCCCTGGACAGTAGGCAGCTGGCTAAGTATGTGTGACACACGTAATATACACACTCCTGGGGCCCAAACATTGTTCCCACCCGCAGCATGGGTGTGTGCCAGATACCCCAGGCACATGTGGTGGATCAGTTCAGCAATTGGACCACATATCAAAGTAACACGCAGATTACATGTCAGAACACAGGCATTGTGTAAGCAATGGACCCACCCATGATGCCCACCACAGAGTTAGGGGAACAGATGCTGTCCCCCACCTTGAGTCAAGCAAACTGCAAGGACACAGTACCCAAGTGACACAATTCCCTGACTGCTAGGGCTACACCTGGGTATCAGATGAGGAGTGGGCAGTGCACAATCGAGGGACATGGGTCCTGGACCACATGACTGATGTACTGTGGAAGTTTAACCAGGCCAGAGGAGGGCACATAGCATGGCAGACAAAGTTCACAATGCAGTCATGGACTCACCCCCTCCTTGCTGCTCTCTGGCCTTCAGCTGCCCATCCAGATCAGGGAAGACCACCGCCAGGATCCTGAGCATGTGGGGGTCAGCGTCCGGTGTCCGCCCCTCCTGCGAGGAGGCGACAGCTTCAGCTGGACCCGTGCGATCCTCCGGGTCCAGCCCCGAAGGTCCTGCCACCTCTTCTGGCAGTTGCGGATCCGGCGCTTGTAGACCCCCACGGAGCTCACTGCCCGGACGATGGTCAGCCATATCTGCTGCTTCTGGTGGGCATCAACCTGTGAGGATGACAAAGTGAGAATGCCATTACTACACATGCAACATATCCGTGCATTACACAGTTGGATATACATGTCTCAATCACAGGGGCACATGATGTACACAGGCAGTGCAACGATGGCTATGGACAGTATGCCAGCAGTTACTACATGGTATCATTGCCTGGGAAGTAAAACCTTGTTTAAATGCACTGTCATTGCACTATACCTGTTCAGTGCATGTAACTACACACTATGGGGGTGACAACTACTCCGTGAGCCTGCTAGCCAGTGGCGTGCAGACTGTTAGCCTTGCTAGTCAGACAACATGCACATTTAGTAAGGCAGTGGACAGCACACTCACCTGCTCCCCTGCTTTCCCATACAGCTTGCTGTACTGTGGAAGGAGGCTGTCCAGCAGGTCCTGGTTCTCCTCAGTGCTGAAGGCTGGGGCTCTCTCCACAGTACGTGCCATTGCAGGGTCCAGAGGGTGCAGATACAGCAGCAGTGGTGGTGGCAGATGTCGTCCTGGAGCATGTAGTGCAGGCAAGTGAGCTCTCAGGGGAACAGCCAGCATTATATGTGTGCTGCAGAGGCAGATACTGTCCCATGTGTCCAAAGTGATAGGTCCAAGTCGTTTGCATCTTCTGAATCTGGCCAATCTATGGAATTGCACCACTTACACACGCCCACAGCATCCTTCAAAAGTTCAACTTCATGACACCCATGAATTTGCAACATTGTTGTGGGTGACCAACTGAATTTCCAGCATCAGACTCGTTCAAGATTTGAAAACGCGTCCGTTGCCAGGCCAGGACATAGCCAATGGGTGCGCACCGATCGGTCCATTGCTGTCCAACGCGTATTGCGAATACAACGCGTACCCGCTCACATTGAATGCAATGGGCCGGCCGGGCACACCGATCGGTCCATTGCTGTTCAACGCGTACCCGGGATACAACGCGTACCCGCACACATTGAATGCAATGGGCCGGCCGGGCACACCGATCGGTCCATTGCTGTTCAACGCGTACCCGGGATACAACGCGTACCCGCTCACATTGAATGCAATGGGCCGGCCGGGCACACCGATCGGTCCATTGCTGTCCAACGCGTATTGCGAATACAACGCGTACCCGCTCACATTGAATGCAATGGGCCGGCCGGGCACACCGATCGGTCCATTGCTGTTCAACGCGTACCCGGGATACAACGCGTACCCGCACACATTGAATGCAATGGGCCAGCCGGGCACACCGATCGATCCATTGCTGTCCAACGCGTACCCGGGATACAACGCGTACCCGCACACATTGAATGCAATGGGCCGGCCGGGCACACCGATCGGTCCATTGCTGTCCAACGTGTACCCGGGATACAACGCGTACCCGCACACATTGAATGCAATGGCCCGACGGGCACACCGATCGGTCCATTGATGTTCAACGCGTACCCGGAATACAACGCGTACCCGCACACATTGAATGCAATGGGCCGGCCGGGCACACCGATCGGTCCATTGCTGTTCAACGCGTATTGCGAATACAACGCGTACCCGCTCACATTGAATGCAATGGCCAATGTGTGCGCACCGATCGGTTCATTGCTGTCCAACGCGTATTGCGAATACAACGCGTACCCGCTCACATTGAATGCAATGGCCAATGTGTGCGCACCGATCTGTCCATTGCTGTCCAACGCGTCCCTGTACAAGTCACTGGCATATGTCACCATGCCTGTCACAGGTGAACATATGCCAGCCACATATACTTCCCAGGGAGTGAGGGGCACACATACAACACCACAGCCTGTCCACACTGTATCCTAAGGCATGTAAGGCTGCATTACCTATTCCGTGTATGGGGGTGAACATGTTGTTCTGTGGGTGTCACTTGGGGGCAGCCACTCCCAGGCTGTGCACGTGTTCATGGGGACAGAATCCTTGGTGTTTCGTGTACAGGACCACTGTGATGTGCAACTGTTCATTTCTGAGCATGTGGCATGGTCACATTTCACGGTGGTGTATGTGTATGTCATGTCACATACCCCCTGAGTCCCATGTGGGATGGTATGTATGTCCCAGGCTGACCCATTGCCACAATAGTGATGGTCCTCCACAGTCTGTGTGCATGTTGTGTTTACAATGTCTCTGATTCCATGTGCACAATGGGAGACAGTCTCCACATCCACGTTGATTGTGCATGGACTTTGATGTTGTGCGTGTGTGTGTCACAGACGTCCATGTCTGTCCTGCTGAGGCAACAGGGACCACTACCTGTGGGGGTCATGGTTGTTTTGCTGTGGTGTATTCATGATACACCATGTCATGCCAGTGTCCATGTGGCAATACAGGGTCCGTGGGAATCTACCTGTCGTTGAGCTGTAATGCCTGGGGCACATCTGTCCTCACATGTCACTGTGGGGTGTGTTTGGAACGTGGCAGCAGGAGATGGGAACTGTGACACGGCCTCATGATATCCCATGGCACAACCTGGGACTTGTTGATGCCACTTGTTGAACTGTGATGTTAGATGTTGGCCATGTATGTGCCATACATGTCCTTACGGAACTGCAGACATCATGTACTTGTGCCTCATAATGATGTATCATGTGATATTGAGTATGGTCAATGCCACATATGTGGGGTGACTGACAATCTTACTTCCTTCACCTATGCACTGCAGGGCACCAGCTGTCCATAGACCATTCCCTGACCTTGCAACTATGGTGGAACGGGACTGCATCCGACGGTACCGCTTCACCAGGCCGCTGATTGAGGTATTGACGGTGCGGTTGACCCCACATTTGCAAGCTGGCCAGACATACCCTACAGCGCTGACCCCCAAGGTGAAGGTGATGGCAGCCCTACACTTCTTTTCCACCGGTACCTTTCAACACACTGTGGCGACTGCTGGTGGGATGTCACAGACCATGTTCAGCCGTGTGCTCCGCGATGTTTTGGAGGCTATGTTGATATACCTGAACCAGTACATCTATTTCCCTAGACTCCAACAACTCACTGACGTGAAGAGTGACTTCTATGCCCTGGGGAGGATGCTGCATGTCATTGGCTCCATTGATGGGACACATGTTGCTTTGGTACCACCACAGGCCCAAGAGCAGGCATACAGGAACCGCAAACACTACCACTCGGTCAATGCACTGGTGGTATGTCTTGCAGATATGAGCATCTCACACGTCTGTGCCCGTTTCCCCGGTTCTGCAAACGATGCCTACGTGATGAGGAGTAGTCGCATCCCGAGGATGATGTCACAGATGCGGAACCAGCGTGCCTGGCTTGTTGGTGTGTACTGACTTTATACCATTGTGTGTGTTCTGCAATGTAGTGTTCCACCCTCTTTTCCAACTCAGCTAATGTGCAATTGTCTGTATGTAGGTGACTCCGGATACCCCAACATGCCGTGGTTGCTGACGCCCCTCAGGAACCCTGTGACACCAGCCCAGATGCGCTACAATGAGGCACATGGTCGGACCAGGAGAGTGATTGAGCGGACATTTGGTCTCCTGAAGAGACGCTTCCGCTGCCTGGACAAGACAGGAGGGGCCCTCCCATATGCCCCAGCAAAGGTGTGCAAGATTGTCATCGTCTGCTGCATGCTACACAACCTGGCAGTGCGGAAGGAGTTGCCTCTCATCCTGGATGACGATGACCAACATCCGCCACCTGTGGAGGATCCTGGCCTGGACCACGATGCCAGTGATGATGATGATGATGATGATGATGATGATGTCCGCACACAGCTCATCACCAACTTCTTCAGCTGAATGTGAGTATCCAGAGATGTCATGTCAATGATGTGAGTATGCATGATATGTGTTGGTGGTGCTCTGGTGCTGTTTGAGTGTGTCCATGTGCTACATGACTGTATGCGTGTAGCGATGTGTCCTTACAGGTAGTCTGTACTCCCCAACAGTGTTGACATGCTAACTTGGTTCTGGGTGGGTATCTTGTGACATGTATTGGGCATGAGTATTGCAGTTCTGTCCTGTTCTTCAGTGCTTTTGACTGTGTTTCATTCCTGTCCTTCACAGGGTACTTTCAGAGTCGTTTGGTCAACTGTGATCCCCGACACCGTGATTCGACTTCCAGGGTGGTAGCTGTCGTGTCCCTACAGGTGATGTGCGCCACACCCATGGACTTCCTTCCTTCTACACTTGTTGACTGTGTGCCCGCTGCCAGGTGGGATTACCTTGCATCTGTAGTGGTTACAACATGTTGCAAATGTGTAATAAACCTGTGCTTCACTTTGTGATGTGCGTTGTCTGTGGTCACACATCTGACTGACATTTGCTTACTGCACCAGTGGGCTAGTTGACAAAGACTGTGAATAGGTGTTGTGTCTGTGCATTGCACCGTATTTCCTGGCAACATCAGTGTAGGCGATGAGTCAGATGGCCTAGGTGTGTAAATGTTGTGTAGCCCTGGTGGTGTGTCTCCCTCATATGTGTCACGTTGCCATGACTCACATGCCTGTGTTGTACTTGCTGTAGCAGTTAGCATGCACAGTGTAATTTCGCAGGTCATCATCTCCATGACAGAAACCACGTTGGAATCACAACAGAGGCAGGTATGGTGTATTAGTGTGTTTATTGTCATACATGTGTGTGTATAGTGCACAGGATGGTGGGTGCTGTACATTTTGATTGCAATCCAAAGTTCCTAGATGAATTGGAAGTCCTGGTAGCAGAAATGTCCTGAATATAGTCCACAGTCATCTGATACATTGGTCCAACTTGTACTCCCCATGTCATGTGGGGGAGTTGTGTTGCAGTCAACAGGGTGAACAGTTTGCGCACAAAGGTGATTATCCAGAACAGCTTTTGGCTTCCTGGGGTTGCACATGGCCATCGGCCTCTCAGTTGCCCCTCCTCGGATGACCCCTCTTCTTTGGGGGGGGGACCCTCAAGTGCAGGCTGCTGCGGTGCAGGGGACTCTCCGCCAGAGTCATCCTCCCTCGCTGTGGCAGTTGCAGTTGTTTCAGCACCAGATGTTGTGGGCACACAGGGAGGTGTTGACTGGTTGCTGCTCATCTGGCGGAGGCATTGTAATATGTCCCTATGCACTGCCGTCATCTCTTGCAGTGTGTCCCACTTGGACTCCACACGGGACATGTGTAAGTCCAAGCAGGCATGATGGGCAGCCTGCTTCTGTTTAATGTCCCCGAGGAGCCCCACTGCCTGGCTGAGGTCTCCGGTGCTGGACTGGTTCACATCGGCTATGCGTACCAGTTGTGGGTCATCATGCAGTCCAGACCCCTCTGCGATCAGCGACCTATGTCTCCCACCCCTCCCACCACCCCTGGCGACACGTGCAGTACCTGAGGTGGCACGCACAGGTGACCCTGGGCCCCCTTGGGGGTTGTTGGTGGTGTTGGTGTCCATAGCCCCACGTTGGTCCAGGGTCCCTGTGCTGGTGGTGGTGGTGCTCCTTGGTCTGTCCATGTCGGCAGGGGTGGTATGTGTGTTGACAGTCGTTGGAGGGGTGGGTGCAGGGGGTGCAGCTGGTGGTCCTGCTGGTGCTGCATGATGACTTGCTCCGGAGGTGCCAGGTAGGTCTTCTTCATCCGAGGAGGGCAGAGGCTGTTCCACACCAGTGAGCTCCGTTTCCCCTTGAGCCTGGGACGGGGACTCCTCAGCGTCTGCTGCTGTGTCCCCATCATCACCTGTTTTTGGGAGACACACACAATGTATGTTATGTTTCTGCAGGCATCAATGGTTGACACACCTGACAGTTGTGACTGTACCTCTGGATGCGGGCCTGTACATTGCATTGTCCTAAGTTGTCACAGTCAGAGGTTGATATTGGTGTAGCACATTGTCCTGCATACTTTGGGCATTTCTATGTGAATGTTGGGGTGTGTACATGGTCTGCATTGGTTGTATTTGGTTGACATCCGGCCGTCCTTCCCACCCAGCCAGATATTCCACCATGGAACGTGCTTCCATTGCAGGGAGTGCAAGTTGTCTTTCAGGATGTCAGTCAGTGGTGTCCTGCTGTTGGTTGGTGCACAGTTGCCAGCAGGGCCTTGTGCTCCCCACAGCAGTAGCCAGTGTCAGCCATCTTGTCAGTTCTTTTCCACTCCCTGTGATGTGCGCATGGTTCAGGGTGGTGTTGATGGGACAGTTGTGGGTGTGACCAATATCTGTGACTACCACTCCCATCATGCTATTGCCTCCACCCCACTTCCCAGCATGCCCATACTTACTTGCTTTTGGGTGGACTTCACTGTGTGTGAGTGTGAGAGCAATGGCAAGATGGCTGACAGTGGTGTCCTGCTGTTGGTTGGTGCCCAGTTCCCAGCAGGGCCATGTGCTCCCCACAACTGAGCACCAGTGTCAGCCATCTTTGAGGTGGCTTTTGACTCCCTGTGAGGTGTGCATGCTTGGGTGTGAGCTTGCTGGGCCATGTGGGTGGGGGATGTTGGGCTGTGACTACCACTCCCATCATGCTATTGCCTCCACCACACTTCCCAGCATGCCCATACTTACTTGCTTTTGGGTGGACTTCACTGTGTGTGAGTGTGAGAGCAATGGCAAGATGGCTGACAGTGGTGTCCTGCTGTTGGTTGGTGCCCAGTTCCCAGCAGGGCCATGTGCTCCCCACAACTGAGCACCAGTGTCAGCCATCTTTGAAGTGGCTTTTGACTCCCTGTGAGGTGTGCATGCTTGGGTGCGAGCTTGCTGGGCCATGTGGGTGGGGGATGTTGGGCTGTGACTACCACTCCCATCATGCAATTGCCTCCACCCCCCTTCCCAGCATGCCCATGCTTCCTTCCTTTTGACTCTGCTTCCCTGTGGAGTTGTGTGCCTGTGCTGACAAGATGGCTGACAGTGTTATCCTGGGGTTAGTTTTGCTACAAGTCCCATGTGTGTCCCTGTGCTTCACTCAGCATGACCCAGGGTTGTGGTTCTTTGTGGGATATTTGATTTGAGTGTGAGACAATGCATTCTCCCAGGTGAGTTGTGTGGAGTTTGTGTTAGGGGTGTGTGTGAGAAACGCTGCTGGTAACTATGGTCAGGGCTGTCAGTCCTCCTTCCCACCCAGCCAGATATCCCACCATGGAACATGCTTCCATTGCAGGGAGTGCAAGTTGTCTTTCAGGATGTCAGTCAGTGGTGTCCTGCTGTTGGTTGATGCCCAGTTCCCAGCAGGGCCTTGTGCTCCCCACAGCAGTACCCAGTGTCAGCCATCTTGTCAGTTCTTTTCCACTCCCTGTGATGTGCGCATGGTTCAGGGTGGTGTTGATGGGACAGTTGTGGGGGTGACCAATATCTGTGACTACCACTCCCATCATGCAATTGCCTCCACCCCCCTTCCCAGCATGCCCATGCTTCCTTCCTTTTGACTCTGCTTCCCTGTGGGGTTGTGTGCCTGTGCTGACAAGATGGCTGACAGTGTTATCCTGGGGTTAGTTTTGCTACAAGTCCCATGTGTGTCCCTGTGCTTCACACTGCATGACCCAGGGTTGTGGTTCTTTGTGGGATATTTGATTTGAGTGTGAGGCAATGCATTCTCCCAGGTGAGTTGTGTGGAGTTTGTGTTAGGGGTGTGTGTGAGTGGAGCTGCTGGTAACTATGGTCAGTGCTGTCAGTCCTCCTTCCCACCCAGCCAGATTTTCCACCATGGAACGTGCTTCCGTTGCAGGGAGTGCAAGTTGTCTTTCAGGATGTCAGTCAGTGGTGTCCTGCTGTTGGTTGGTGCACAGTTGCCAGCAGGACCTTGTGCTCCCCACAGCAGTAGCCAGTGTCAGCCATCTTGTCAGTTGTTTTCCACTCCCTGTGATGTGAGCATGGTTCATGGTGGTGTTGATGTGCGCATTGTGAGGGTGGGCAATATCTGTGACTACGACTCCCACTTCCATGGCTACACTGACTTGCCCAGCATACACAGGATTCCTTCCTTTCAGTGGGCTTCACTGTGAGGTGGTGTTGTAGTGGTGGCTACATGTCTGGATGTGTTTGTTAGTTATATTTGTGCCACTGCCTAGCTGTAGTTGTAGTTGTGTTTGTACATGTGATGACACAGTTACATATCACTATGAGATGGCATGTGTTGTGTTTATCTGACTGACATACACATTTTGGGATGATTCTGTTCTGGTTGCTGTGTATTTGCTAAGGGTGCATGGTTTGACTCTCCCCTTGACAGTGATGTGTGTGTATTGTCGCACAATATTGTGTACATTTGTTGTGTACTCACCAGGCTCTGGGATGTTTTCTAGTCCATTTACGCTCACTGGTGGTAGGATGGCCCGCTCCTTCTCCTCCCAGGGCCTGAGGTATACTGGTTTGGCAGGAGGGCCACTGCCGGTGTGTTGGCTCAAGAGGTAGTCCTTCTTCAACAGCTCCCTGACCCTCCTGCGCACGTCATACCACCTGTTCTGGATGTCTCCCTTTGTGCGCAAACATGGTGATTGTGCGTTCACCCTGTCGACAATCCTCTCCCACATCTTGGTTTTCTGCGACATGGGTGTCTGTTGGACCAGTGTACCAAACAGCTGTGGCTCTACCCTGAGGATCTCATCTACCAGGACTTCCAATTCACTATCTAGGAACTTATGATTCTTCTTTGGGGGCATGGTGATGGGTGGTGATGGTGAGTGATGTGTGTGTTGGTGTGCAGGTGAGGGTGTGTGAGTGTGTGTTTTGCTGGGTGTATGTGAGGGTGCTATTTGTTGAGGTGCTGATGGTGTGTGGCTTGTGTGATGGATGAGCTGTGGGTGGGTGGGTGGTTGCTGTCTGTTGAGTGCTGGCAGGTAATTTGAATTTGCAAAGGATCATGGTAGGGATTTGTGTCCTTTATATGGGTGGAGTTGTGGGTGTGTCTTTGTTCCCTGTTCCCTCCCCCAGTATTTATTGGCTTTGTAATTGCTTGTTTGGCCTTTTTTTTTGTGTTTTTCCCTTTGTACTTTTTGTGCATGTAGGAGACGTTCTTGTGACCGAGTCGGACCCTGCAGTTGTCTCGTACGAGCTTCTCCGAGTCGTTCACGCTGTGTTTGTGCTGTTTTCTATGCTGCGTACGTGTCGGTCGCGGTGTATTGGGTTGCTTCGGCTCGCAGTTTTGTATGCGTGTCGGTCGTACGGCTTGGCCTCCGTGCGAGTCGGTCGTGTTTTCCACACGTTGCATCGTACTTGGCGGGTAGGAGTTCGCGGGTACGTTTCGTTCGGCATTCTTCCGGGTGCGTGTCGGTCGGTTCGATTCACGTGGTTTTCCGGCCGGATAGCTGTTTTCCGCGCGGCTCGGTCGTTCGGCTTGTGTTCCGTACGAGTCGGTCGGATTTTGCACGATTCTCATCGTACTTTGCGGGTCGGGCTGCACCGGTACGTGTCGGTCGGCATGAATTCCGGCTCCGAGTCGGTCGGTACGTTTTCCAGCCCGAATCGGAATCGACCCCTGAATGTTCATCTTTTGTTTAAATCACAACACCACCCAGTGAGTAGTAAATCACGCAATTCATTTTGCAAAGCAATGTCTGCCCAATAAATTCACAGAACTTGAATCACACAAAATTAACTGATATTTATTTTCCATTTGTCCTATTTTAACTATGACTTCTGCTGTAACCTGTTAACAATTTGTTTATTACTGATCCCTACAACCCGGACTTCACTTCCTGAGATGTGTAGGTTTGGGACTTCCACATAATGAACTGTAGAACAGGTATCCTCTGTATCAATTAAAAAAAAACTGGGCGACGACTGAATTCACTGTCAACGTGTAGGCCACTTTGACCTCCAAGACTGCTTGAAGAAAGCTATCCTCCTCCTGTCTCAAGTACCATCATTGTGAAGTACTCCCTGGAGAAAACTGAGAAGAATCATTACTCAGAATTAATGGATTATGTTGGTAGCCTTGACTATATGGCATTTTGTTTTTAGTATTTTGCTACAACACTGGGGCTGAAGGCATTGTCATGTGAAACAGTTTCTAAACATGCATACTCTGCACACAAGTTGGTTGACTTCGGGCCATGGACAATGTATTTTCTGCATCTGGGGAACAAAAACATTCTGGATTCTTTCTGGATTTTGCTCCTGGCGCAACAACCTCAGGTTCATGGGATTCCCTGAAGGAGTAGAGTCTATACAGACGGCTGAATTTCTGGAACAATGGATCAAGTCATAGATGCCGGATGATAAACTTTCACCATGGTTGGGAGAAAAGGGGTTTCTCTGTTTATGGTTTTATTTGGTTAATGTCTGTTTTTATCACTGAAAACACAATTAGCACGTCCCATCACAATGTCGCAGCTGCACCTGATGACAGTCATGTTCAGTCACCTTCCTATATTTGTTAGCTACCTCCTAAGAAGGAGTATTATTACAAGCAACCCTAGCTGGTTCTTCAGTTGGCCAAGCAACAGCAACCTTACCTTTAGAGCACAAGTCAAATGATGAATTTAAATCAGTCAACAGCATTAGTGAAATCATTGTCAACCTATGAATTTCCTTGTACCACCTTTCAGGCTCCTTAATCGATTTTGGAAAGTTCGTAGTAAAAGCATAAAGATCAGCTCTCGTCCATGGCACATGCACTAAATTTCCCCCATTGACTTCTGTTAATGAAAACTCCAAAATCGTTCCTGCTCCTACTTCTGAATCACCAGCTGATCCCTCAACTTTGCGCTCTGCATCTTTAACTTTCTTTTGCTTGCTATCCCTCTCTTCCATCTTTCTCTGTATTTCTTCCACATCACTTTATTTCCTTGCCCTTTCAATTAAATAATTAATGTGAGCTCTTAAAGTCATTAAACCCAATTTCTCTATGTCATTGTGAGTCAAATCCATTTTGTAATTATTTCTTACATTCTTCATTTTACTGATATCAATCTCACATTCATCATCCAATTCTTCTAATGTGCTTCATTTGCACTTCTGACTGATTCTTTAATGAGGTACGTAATTTCTTCAACATTGTAGGTCAATAATCTGTTAAAATCAATTGTCCCTGTCAAAATCTCTCCAAACTCAATTTTTAAATGACCAACATTGTTAGTTCTCTTTTTAGGGGCTCCTCAACCACAACTATATTAACAGGTGAATTATTTTGAATTTGAAAAACATGTGCAGTATCTCTGCTAGTACTCAGCAATGCTGTCATTGGAATCTCAGATGGGGCACCTGCCATTGTACTCACAACCACAACTGTAGATGGGCTCTGTATTTGTACTACTGTACTATCTCCTGCTGCTTTCATACATGGTACTCCACTAGGAACATGACCAGTTAGTTCCCTGTGCCCTCCCGGCATATGAGGGAGGTCTGGAATTCAAAAGAACTTTAAGTAAATTATCCTCCTTGTCTGTACCATGATTCTGTTTTTCTCCTTCCTTAGATTTTTCTTTATTATCTTTTTCCTTAATTACTGCAGGGAAAACTCTTGTATCTTCCAACGTGTCCTCCCTCCAACATTTCTCTTGTCGATCCCACTTGTTTTTTATTATTGCCTAAATGAGCCCTTTGCTTGCTTTGTCATCTTCTTCCTTTCCTTTTCTGTGGCCATTCGATCCCATTTAAACTGCCTTAAACTGTGTGGGCCTAGGTAACAGCTTTCTATCTCTCATTGTTTGTCTCAGGAAACTAGCTTTCTAATGTTAAAGGTACCTTATAAATTAAACTGCAGGTTTTCATGACAAGCAGTTTATAAATGCCATTCAGAAACCCAGGTACAAGTATAGAACCCAATGTCTGTCCTCATTTTGTATGCAGGTGTTCCCTCGGCAAGTAATTTCTGACCCTCAGTAGAAGGAACAGAAACGTTAAGCTTTTTCAACACAGCGCCCATTATTTTTGTTCAAAACAATCTAAAAATCACACAAAATGAACTGGCGAGCAACAATCAATCTCACTGCGGCTCTGTCAAAGGTAAACCTATCACAGCACAGCTTTATCAGCCAACCAATGACAGCACAGCTTTGTGGTAATGTCTCCCCAATCCCAGTGCGGCTCCTTGGATGACTAACCAATCACAGCGCGGCTTCTCCATAAATGAGGAAAACAATTGCAAAACCTTTCTCACTCAGTCTACACAAAATAAACCTTGTCTGTTAACCTAATAGGAAGGAAATCAGCAAATAATTGTAGGACAAATCTTGCAGTCAATTGACACAAGAGCAATAGGAACAGCACCCTTTACTGTACAGTCAATCAATCAATCCTTAATTTCGCATTAATTTTCAATGCATAAAAGTTCATACAGCTCAGAATATCAAACAAATAAATTACAATAAAATCATGAGATATTAATTTTAAAACAATTAAAAAAATATTTCATTAGTCAGATTACATCATATTCCTCAAATCGCATGGATGCTAAAATAATTATACAAAGATAGCTATAATCCCCTTTCACCCCCTATACATCTCTGAACATTATGAGACATGACCTTTTCAATTCTTCATCTTAGTGCCTGGCTTCACACCGCTTGATTCAAAGGTACGCTATCTCTATTCCATACCTAGAGTCATAATAGTAATGGGGCCAGTTTAATGTGATCCTCGAGGTATGAAAGACCTAGTTCACTGTGGGAGATGTAATTTGTGCAGGTGCGAGGAAGTGATAACAATCTTTTGCAGAACGCATCCTCCACCTGCTGCAGTGGTCTCAGGGCCACCATGCCCCAGACTGCTGCCCCATATGTAGCAATAGCTTTTGCTTTGGCTGAGTAGATATTCAGGATCTCAGGATTTGGTTTAGCACCCAGTTTTTTCCAAAAATTTTAAAATGTCTGCAATACTATTTTCCAGCAGGGTCGCTCTGTTTAAAACCCTATTTTTCCATGATGATTTCTTATCAAAGAGCACCCCTAATTACAGTAATGTGTCTACCACTTCCACCCTCCATTTGTCTATTTAAAATCTTGGGACTTTTTTGATCTAGTCCGTGCAGTAATCACATAAGATTTAGTTTCATTTACACGCAGATCGAGGGTGGCCATAAATCTATTGTACTCCTCGATGAGCTTCTGCAGTGACAAAGGCATTCTGGCCAGAAGCACTACATTGTCTGCATAGAGGAGAATCCGGAGAGGGGATGTCTTGACATATGGGGCATCCTTGGCTCTCTCTCTCCGTAACCCGTCCAGCTTATTAGTATAGAGAACAAAAAAAGGAGCAAGGACGCACCCCTGCCTCACACCTCTTTCAATATTGAAGGGTTTTGTGCACTCCCCCTCTCTACCATAACGGACACACGCAGTTGCACCAAGATTTGGCTGCTTTATGAAGGTAATAATGGCAGGGTCAACTCCCATGCTCTCCATGATGGCCCATAGTTGGCTGTGAACCACACAGTCAAACGCGGCCAATAAATCCATCAAGACCATGCAGAGCTGACCCTTTTTTGCCATTGTATATTTAGAAATTATCATGGAGGGATTTAAATACTGCAAACACAAGGAGATGATGGATGGAGCGCTGAAACTTTTCAGACACTCACCCCCAGTCATAGATCTGGGTTGAATCCATCATAGTTCTTTAGCTCACTTTGCCACCCCAGTTCAGACACAGCTATATGCAAATCAGTCTTGACCCTGTGCCTCATGGGAACAGTGCAGCCCGAGCTGCCAAGCCATGTCTTCCCTGGACCAGAAACAAGCATCATGGGACCGGTTTCGGGGTAACACCCCTCATCAGCCAGGCTAGCTTGAATCCAGTGGCAAAGTGAGCAAGGGACCCACGTCTGGGCATACCCTGCCAACTTAGGGTGAACAAAGCAAACACAAGGAGATGATGGACGGAGCGCTGAAACTTTTCAGACACTCACCCCCAGTCACAGATCGGGGTTGAATCCATCATCGTTCTTTAGCTCACTTCGCCACCCCAGTTCAGACACAGCTATATGCAAATCAGTCTTGACCCTAAGCCTCATGGGAACAGTCTATCCCGAACTGCCAAGCCATGTCTTCCCTTCTCCTTGTGTTTACTTTGTTCGCCCTAAGTTGGCAGGGTATGCCCAGACGTGGGTCCCTTCCTCACTTTGCCACTGGATTCAAACTAGCCTGGCTGATGAGGGGTGCTACCCCGAAACCGGTCCCAGGATGCTTGTTTCCGGTCCAGGGAAGACATGGCTTGGCAGTTCGGGCTGGACTGTTCCCATGAGACACAGGGTCAAAACTGATTTGCATATAGCTGTGTCTCAACTGGGGTGGCGAAGTGAGCTAAAGAACGATGATGGATTCAACCCAGATCTGTGACTGGGGGTGAGTATTTGAAAAGTTTCAGCACTCCGTCCATCATCTCCTTGTGTATGCTTTGTTCACCCTAAGATGGCAGGGTATGCCCAGACGTAGGTCCCTTGCTCACTTTGCCACTGGATTCAAGCTAGCCTGGCTGATGAGGGGTGTTACCCCAAAACCGGTCCCAGGATGCTTGTTTCCGGTCCAGGGAAGACATGACTTGGCAGTTCGGGCTGGACTGTTCCCATGAGGCACAGGGTCAAGACTGATTTGCATATAGCTGTGTCTGAACTGGGGTGGCGAAGTGAGCTAAAGAACTAAGATGGATTCACCCCAGATCTGTGACGGGGGTGAGTGTTTGAAAAGTTTTAGCACTCCGTCCATCATCTCTTTGTGTTTGAGATTTAAATACTGATCAATTGTTCGCTTGCCCTTCCTAAAGCCGTACTGGGCCTACAAAAGGACCTTTTTTCTTTTGCCCATTCCTCTAACCTATTTAGTAATACTCTTCCCATCAGTTTTGCCGTACCATCAATTGGGGATATGGGCCTATAATTTTTTGCATCCGAACTATCACTTTTTTTGTATTTCGGGACAATGATAGAGTGTTTCCACGATCTAAGCGGTCCTAATTTAGCTACCACATTGAATACATTTGTTAGTATTGGTCCCCACAGATCTTTAGTCTCAAGGAAGATATCCATTGGGACCCCATCGGGTCCAGGGGCCTTCAACAGACATGTCTGATCCAAGGATTGCACTACTTCCCATAGTTCAAAGTTTAAAAACAAATTATTTGTTATTGTACAGTCTAAAATCACAATTTACACCAGGCAGACTCCCGTCCAGCTGTAATCCACCATGGCTAATGCACCTACTCCTGTGCACATAGGAGCAAAGTTCGTCAACCAGTATTTAAACACGCAACCCTGAAAAGGAAAACTTTTTAATTTTGGAACCCCCTCTCTGCGTGCATGTGGTGCAGCGCACTGCACACTACCTTATGCAGACCACAATATCTTGAGAGCTTCAATTTCAACAAATTCGATAACCAAACCAAATGATAATAAACAAATTCTTTATAAAACAACAATCACAAATAGGAAATATACATCAAAACAACAGTGATCAAACCACCAAGTGAGCCCAAAATTAACATCGCATAATCAAACATTTAACATATAAGATAGCAATCCATCTCACAAACTCAGACTTCAACACACACCACGGACATCTCGGAAACACACACAACTTACAGAATCATTCTGCCCTATCCATACTTGCACACCAAGGGCCAGATGTACGACCGTTTTTTGCGGTCGCAAACAGGAATTCGGCCTGTTTGCGACCGCAAAAAAGGGTCCTGGCATGTACAAACGCTATTTTGCAAGTCGGTGACTCGCAAAATAGCGTTTGTGACTCTCGCTATTAGGAAGGGGCGTCCCTTCCTAATAACGAGTCACAATGGAATGTGCCAATGTTTTGCGACTGCATATGCGGCCGCAAAACACTCACAGTTTACCACCTACTTCAAGTAGGTGGTAAGCCACTCGCAAACGGGAAGAGGTCCCCAGGGGCCCCCTTCCCCTTTGTGAATGGAAGTGAAAATATTTTTTAAGAGCAGGCAGTGGTCACAGGGACCACTGCCTACTCTTAAAAAATGAAACAGAAACATTTCATTTTTCTTTTTTAAATGCAGCCCATTTTCCTTTACTGCTTTATTAAAAAAGCAGTCACAGACATGGTGGTCTGCTGACCCTAGCAGGCCACCATCCCTGGGAGTGCTATCCATTCCTAATGGGGTCGCAAATAGCACCTGCCTCATGAATATTAATGAGGCAGGCAATTTGCGACCCCATTAGGAATCGCTAACAGTGTCTGAGACACTGTTGTAAATTGTATTTTGCGAAGCGACGCAATTTGCGAGTCGCAAAATGTAAGGGTTGTACATCTGGCCCCAAATTGTTTGGGAACAGCACTGCACCGGGAATTCCACCAGAAAATCCACTATCTCCCCTGATTGGTCATAAGGAGTTAAAGAAAACCTAGAAGGGGTCTCTTAGCAAAAAGCTGGTGATCTGTAACGTGCAACCATCCTCTGCTACCAAGATTTGTTGGGGCAAAACAGTACCCATAATTTAGATATCCCAAAATATACCTCATTTGGTTCTCCCATAGTTTACCGGATCTGAGAAGTGTTAAACCTGAATTTCATGAGGCAATATGTCTTCGCAGTAAGGCACTTCCACAAACATCAAATTAGCAGAGTAAAACAGCTCATTAAGTAATAGGGTTCACTCGATGATTGAGTTCCGGATCAATGAAATTTTGAATATGTAAAATCAGAACGTATTCTAAGTCCCAAATGAGCAAAAAAATCAGAAAGAAATTGGGCAGCATCCTTAGTTGAATAGGAAAGTCTTCTGGTTCACCCCCAAAATCAAGGGGTTCTTATACAAAAATCTTGCATAGGAAATTAGCAGTACTGCAAAATCATCGGAGGTGGATCGAAGTCCAAGATGGTGTAGGGCGCTCATCTCGGAGCTCCGGCTGCCGAACCCTGCTCGAGGCAGGGATCCTGTGTCAGTATGGCCCCCCCGAGAGGTGCCCCTACCTAATTGTGCCTTCCAGAGCTCCCAGTGAACACCGCCAGTAAAGGCGAAGCAGCGGTACAGCTACGGGACGTCAGGAGAGACCAGTGATGCCCCACCCAAGATGGCAGAGGACGCTAGACCACGGCACAAAACAACGTGCACCAGAGGCCCACTGCAAATGTTTGGCTGCAGGCAGGGGATTCGCTGCTCTCCCCATGGTCTGAGACATTTTCACCCCCCTCCGTGCCTGTAGGAGAATTGAGGGTGGAGCTGTGGGGGCACGAGGGCCTCACGGGGAGGGGTACCATTAGTGCAGCATCTGACCAACAGGGGCCGCTGGCAAATTGGGGCCCCCCTGATGATTTTGCACTGGCTGGTGAGGTGACCTGGCAACACTGGGGCGCTGCACACCTGGCTGGGGCACCTATGTGACCTGCCTGTTGGGTACCCATCAACGAGCTTTATGGCAACTGCATGGTGAAGTGTGAGGACCTGGCCCCTGTGACTGTACCTGAGAATGGTCAAATTTAGGCCAGATAGGGTTCCCCCAGCAAAGGGGAACCAGCCCCATCCCTGGCATGGGGAGAATGAATGTGAAGAGCCCACACTCCAGTTCATGGTAGAAGCCCTTGCGAACTAGGCAGAGCAGCTGGGAAACATCGTAGGAGCCATCACAGAACTAAAGACCTCCCTGGAGATAAAGATTGATGGTGTAATGTTTGATTTGGGACTTCTCAGAGTGGATCATAGGAAGCTGGTCTCCAGGGTCACAGAGTAGGAGGACACAATGGGTCAGCTAACTCCAGACATTGGGAATATGAGGACCTAGCTCAGGGACCTAACGATGGTGGTGGTGAGGCTCTAGAAGCACGCAGAGGAAGCAGAGGGCCGCTTATGTCACAATAACATAAGGATCACTTGCCTACCTGAGAAGATGGAGGGACAATCTGTGGAATTCTTCATGGAACAGTGGCTCATCATAAACATCTATAACGGCACACCCTTGACTATGTTTTCAGTGGAAAGGGCACATGACATCCCGGGACCCCTTCCAGGACTGGGGTCCCCACCAAGACCGATTATCGCAAGACTGCTGAGCTTTAGAGATCGGGATCAGAACCTAAAACTGGCCAGGTGTTATGGCCCCTGGACAATAGAAGATAATAAGGTACACCTCTTCCCCAATTTCATGCTACAGGTCCAGCAGCAAAGCTCATTTCTGGAGGTGAAGGCAAAATTGAGACAATTGGGCCTAACATATGTGTTCCTTTGGCCAAGCTGCAGATAGTTAAAGGCAACTCTACACATTATTTTGAGACACTGGGTAATGCTTGGCAATAGCTGGAACAGAAGGGTGCAGCTGTTAAAGGGGAAGGTGCCTGGCAACCCTCTGGGAGGAAGAGACTCATACAGCAGGAGCAAACTTGACCAGCTGCCACTCATCGTCACAGGCAAGGTCGGAGAAGGCTAACGTGGTGGTGGCAGTGGCAACCATCTGCCATTCCCAGGATTCGGTCCTGATGGATAGTCCTGTGGCCTCCCATGCCATGGCTAAGTCAGAGGTAGACTCCATACTGGACCCCTTTGGCCCAGAGCGGGAGGTGACCCCAATGACAGCAGAGGGCCTTATTTGACTCATTCAGGTCAATGGGTGGAAGCTGAATCCTGTAAAAGACGGAGGGCCTGTGGTCCTGGACCAGGAAGGATGGAGATCAATGCTCCCGCTTATGCTCATGTTGGCTGGGGTGGGGAATGGTAGGAGCCTCCACTGGTAGGTATATAGTCTTAGTAGTCCTTCATTGCTTTGGGGGATGTTTAACTAGCCTGTACTAGAAACTCCGGACCATCTCACCACTTTGTTCTTGTTCTAAAGTTTAGTTGGGGGGAGGAAGGGTGACAGACTTTTTCTGAGTTGGGGATAAGCATGTTCTCACTTATAGATAAACAATGTGGGGAGAGGGGACTGGTTGGGAGTTTATAGGTTGTTTGGGCTATGAGCAGAAGCACATACAATAGAGATGTAATGGGCCTGAGTGAGGGAGGATGAACGGATGGGAAGCACACGGGTTGGTCTTGCTAATGCATTACGGCACAGGGGGAAATGGTACTGACCAGCTTAAAATCCTCTTCTGGAATGTAAATGGCCTGGGGAACAAGATCAACAGGGGGTGGTAGCACAAAACATAAAGTACATTGCCCCGGATGTAGTCTTTCTGCATCTCCTAGGCGCACACTGTGTATTTCTGGGAAGAGGCCGATACATGCCCCTGGGCCATGCTGGGGTTCTCCAAGGGCTCCAGGGAAGTGGCGATATTGGGGGAAAAGAGGCCCCCTTTTCAGGTCACTCCCGAATTAATGGAGGACCCTGACAGGATGGTGGTTGGGATACAGGGGACCAGAGGGACACAAGCCTTTACGTTTATCAATGTCTATGCCCCCACACCTGCAAAAAGAGGCAATGGAAATGGTAGGCCCAGTACTGTTGGAGGTGGGGGATACCATCCCACTGGTGGGAGGAGACTGGAATGATGTTCTGACACCGAAACTGGACAGGTCTCGATTGGGGGCTGATAGGACACCCCACCGCCCCCACCTTCAATTGGCCCAATTTTCTAGGGCAATGGGACTCACAGAAATTTGGAGGCTTAAACAGCCAGCTGATATGGCTTACTCCTTCTACTCTGAAGACCATGGGATGTTCTCTAGGTTGGATTTTTTTATTCATTTCTGTGGGGTTGACCCTACCAATAGAGGGGGCAGAGTACCTAGCAAGAGAAATTTCTGACCATTCCCCATTACAGAGACTCAAGGCAACAGAACAGCTGCCAATGCCGAGTTAATGCCTGGGAATTGCAGGACCCACATACGGTGACTTAGATCCGAGCAGACACTGCTATGTACTTTGAGGAAAACAAGGACTCAGTGGTCTCTCCTGGGGTGCTGGGGGCAGCATATAAAACATTCCTAAGAGACCGCCTGCAGGTGCTGACAACCTGCAAGAAAAGGGACAAGACTGACCAAATCCTAGCCGTAGAACAACCCATCCTGCTTCTGGTGCAACAAATGGTATAGCAGTCGGAGAAGGCGGCTCTCCGGCACATGTAGATGATCAGAATACAGTATTGGGAAGCAGCAGAGGGGGCGACCCATGGCTGCTACCTCTTGATGCAACAGTAATTATATGATGTTAGGGACAAGGCTAGGTGCCTGCTGGTGTGGCTCAATCGCAGGGAGGAAGAGGCAAGGTGGATGGGAGAGATAATCACTCCTACAGGGGACAAGATTACTAAAGCCAAGGAGCTAGTCCGGACCTTATATGAACACCAGCTGAAAAAAAGAGGCTGGTATAGAAGGATTCCTAGAATCTATGTTCCTTCTGCAGTTAGAATGAGAGGCCGTTGAGGCGTTAGAAGGTTACCTCAGTCTGTTTGAGGCATTGGTGTCCATGAATAATGGGAAAACTCCAGGACAACACTTACTGGCAATGTTTAGGGAAATGCTCCCCACCGGATTTGGGACATGCCCTGATTAGGGTGATATATAAGGAGGGCAAGCCACATTCTGACTGTGGTTCATACCACCCAATCTCCTTGTTAAATATAGAGACCAAACTCTTAGCGACTACCCTAGCCCGCAGGCTCAATGGAGTGATATCTACATTGATACACTAGGACCAGACAGGGTTGATACCTTGCCGGTCAACACGTCAAAATATTAGACATCGTCAGAGTTGGTTGGATGCAGTGAGGAATGTACCCCATGTGCTGGCAATCATCTCCTCTGATGTGAAGAAGGCATTTGACTCAAGACATTTGCCTTATTTCTTTACAGTGTTAAGTCGCTTTGGCTTCGGCCCTCATTTTCGCAGCTGGGTGACCCTCCTGTACACTGAACCCTCAGAAATGGTCCGGGTGGACGGGGTGACATCAGCACCGTTCCCATTGGGGTAAGGGACCAGGCAGGGTTGCCCACTATTCCCTCTCCTATTTGACCTGTGCATAGAGCCCCTGGCCTGCTGGGTCAGAGATGTGGGAGACAGGGATGGCCTGGAGCCTTTGGCAGAAAGAGACGATCTCCTTGTACCCAGAGGATTTCCAGCTCTATGTCACGGACCCTGCGGCATCCCTCAAACCCCCTGTTGGAGGAGGTAGAGGCATTTGGAGACTACTCTGACTACAGGGTGAAATGGGGCAAATTGTACTGTTGAAGGTTGGGAGGTGGGATCAGGCAACCATAATTCCTGCCTCCCTTCAAATGGCATCGGATGGCTTTAAATACCTGGGCATTTATATTACGCAAGGCCCAGAACGCCTGCGGGAGGAAAGTCTAGAACCTCAGCTAGGGAATTTACAGGGGTGGGGGGGTCGCCAGATGGAGGAAGTGCCCCCTGATGCTTCTCGGTAGAGCGGCCATTCTCAAAATGAAAGCCTCTCAAAACTTTTGTATGCTAATCAGAACACACCATTTCTGATACCAGAATCATATTTGACCCAGCTGAATAGGTCTGTTAGAGCAGGCACGGATGGTACTGGAGGCGTGGGATAGAGCGAGGACCCATGTGGGATGGAGAGGGAGGATCACCAAGGCCACACCACTTTGGGTAGGGGAAACACTATGTGAAGTCAGTTAACTGCAGGGCTTTGCAAGCTGGGACTTGATTGGCATATACAGACTAAGGTTGTGGTGGTGGATAGGGCAGTCAAACTCTTTACATGTCTGCAAGAAGAATATGACCTCTCACACATGCAACACTATAAATATACCCAACTGAGGCAAGCCTTACATGCTGAGGCGGTGGACTGGTCCGCCCTACCAGACTCGTACCCTCTCAAGAACCACTTGTTGGATGACCCTCTTGGGAAAGGGGCGATAATCACTACATATAGGGTACTCATTAAGAATTTTTCCAATAGTCTCTGCAGCCTCAGGAGCCAGTGGCCGTGGGACCTGGGGAACATGGAGGATGTGGACTGGGAGGCAGCACTGATGCCCCCCAGGAGGTGGCCATCAGAGCATGCTTCCGTCTGATCCAGCTAAAGATTCTACACAGAGTCTACATAGCTAGAGACAGATTGCAGAAGATGAGGAGGATTCCTATGGCCAATTGCCTGCACTGCAAGGCACCCAACGAGACCTTTTATCACACACTTTGGGAGAGCCTCAAGATATAAAATTACTGGGCAAGTATACTGAAGAAACTGGGTGCCATATTGGACCAAGAGGTCCCACATAATCCCCAGTTCATACTTTTGGGAGTTTCAGGAGATACTGAGTTACCTCATATGAAATTGGTGTACTGTTCGCTAGGCCTGGTGGTGGCAAAGAGGGACACAGCACTGTTGTGGGGTCTTCAGATGATGCCCACCAAAGCACAATGGATATCAGGGATGGACGCCTGCATGGGGGCTAAAAAGGTGGTATATACTGCTCGGAGGTGCCCCAGGAAATTGGAGAGGATATGGGGATGATGGAGGGCATTCTATGGCTTGGGAGTAGAGTGTTTCCAACTGTCTCAAGGGTGAGTCATTGACTCCAAACACTTAACCATGGTGGGTGGCACTTGAGGTAATGTCACCTCCCCCAATCTACTCCTGGACTACAGAGATCGACATGATGTGAATCCCTTTGGTCTGTGTACCCCAGCTCATCAAAATTTTCTCCTTGTAATTGTATCAGTGTCATGTGTACATGCTCATTTTGTTTGCATATGCATAAAATGCTTATAAAAAGAGTTGAGAAACAAAAACAAAATACTGCAAACTCATTGTGGTGTGGGCGAAAGTCAATCAATCAATCAATCAATCACGGCATTTATAGAGCGTGCTACTCACCCGGGAGGGTCTCAAGGCGCTGGGGGAGGGGGTAAGTTACTGCTCGAACAGCCAGGTCTTGAGCTGCTTCCTGAAGGAGAGATGGTCCTGGGTTCGCCGAAGGTGAGTGGGGAGGGAGTTCCAGGTCTTGGCTGCCAGGTAGGAGAAGGATCTTCCTCCGGCGGTGGTTCTGCGGATGCGTGGTACGGTGGCGAGGGCGTGGCTGGTTGATCGTAGCTGGCGGGTGGGCGTGTAGAAGGTCATGCGGTCGTTGAGGTACTTTGGGCCCAGGTCGTGGAGGGCCTTGTGTGCGTGGATGAGGAGTCTGAACGTGATTCTCTTGCTGACGGGGAGCCAGTGCAGGTCTTTCAGGTGTCCGGTGATGTGGCTGTGTCGGGGGATGTCCAGGATGAGTCGTGCGGAGGCGTTCTGGATGCGCTGGAGTCTTTTTTGAAGTTTGGCTGTGGTTCCGGCGTAGAGGGTGTTCCCATAGTCCAGTCGGCTGGTGACGAGTGCCTGGGTGACGGTCTTCCTGGTTTCAGTGGGGATCCATCTGAAGATCTTGCGGAGCATGCGCAGGGTGTTGAAGCACGAAGATGAGATGGCGTTGACTTGTCTGGTCATCGACAGGGAGGAGTCCAGGATGAAGCCCAGGTTTCGTGCGTCGTCCGTTGGCTTGGGCGCGGTGCCCAGGGCCGGGGGCCACCAGGAGTCGTCCCAGGCGGAGGGTGATGAGCCCAGGATGAGGACTTCCGTCTTGTCTGAGTTCAGTTTAAGGCGGCTGTTCCTCATCCAGTCGGCGACGTCTTTCATCCCGTCGTGTAGGTTGGCTCTGGCGGTGGTGGGGTCGTTGGTGAGGGAGAGGATCAGCTGGGTGTCGTCGGCGTAGGAGATGATGTTGAGGTTGTGTTGGCGTGCGATGGCTGCGAGGGGGCTCATGTAGACGTTGAAGAGGGTTGGACTGAGTGAAGATCCTTGTGGAACGCCGCAGATGACTTCGGTGGCCTCGGATCTGAACGGGGGAGGCGAACTCTCTGGGTTCTTCCGGCGAGGAACGAGATGATCCATTCCAGTGCTTTCTCTCGGATTCCGATGTTGCTGAGGCGCTTCACTAGGGTGCGGTGGCAGACGGTGTCGAACGCCGCGGAGAGGTCCAAGAGGATGAGGGCTGCTGTTTCCCCGTTGTCGCTTAGGGTTCTGATGTCGTCGGTGGCTGCGATAAGGGCGGTCTCGGTGCTGTGGTTGGCCCGAAACCCGGACTGCGAGGGGTCGAGGGATCCATTCGTCTCGAGGAAGGCGGCAAGCTGTCTGTTGACGGTCTTCTCGATGACTTTGGCCGGAAACGGGAAGGAGCGAGATGGGACGGTAGTTCTTGAGGTCGGTGGGGTCCGCCGTTGGTTTCTTCAGGAGGGCGGTAAGCTCGGCGTGCTTCCAGCTCTCCGGGAAGGTGGCGGTGTGGAAGGAGGAGTTGATGATGTCCCGGAGATGGGGTGCGATGGTGGCGTCGGCTTTGTTGAAGACGTGGTGTGGGCAGGGGTCGGTTGGTGATCCGGAGTGGATGGAGTTCATCGTGCGGGTGGTGTCTTCGGTGCTGATCGGGGTCCAGTTGCAGAGGGTGGTGGTGGCGGGCGTTGGTTCGGCGGTAGGGTGCGTGGTTTGTGCGTCGAAGCTGTTATGTATGTCGGTGATCTTGCGGTGGAAGAACGCGGCGAGTGAGTTGCAGAGGTCTTGCGAGGGGGTGATGTCGTTGTTTCCGGCGCTGGGGTTGGAGAACTCTTTGACGATGCTGAAAAGTTCCTTGCTGTCGTGGGCGTTGTTGTCCAGTCGTTCTTTGAGTGCCGACTTCTTGGTGGCACGGATCAGCTGGTGGTGTTTGCGGGTGGCGTGCTTGAGGGCGGTCCTGTTGTCTGTGGTCTGGTCGAGTCGCCAGGTTTTCTCGAGAGTGCGGCAGTTCTTCTTGGATTCCTTGAGTTCGTTGGTGAACCAAGGGGTTTTCTTGCTTCCGGGTCTGCTGGGAGGGCTTTTTAGTGGTGCGAGGTCGTCGGCGCAGGCAATCAGCCACTTGGCGAGGTTGCTGGCTGCTTCGTTTGGGTCCGTTGTGTTGGTGGGTGTGTTCTGGCTGAGGGAGGCGGTGAGCTGCTCGGCGGTGATCTTGCTCCAGCTCCGGCGGGGAGCCTGTTGCGGGTGGTGGTGGGTCGCAGTCTTTTTGAAGCTGAAGTGGACGCAGCTGTGGTCGGTCCAGTGGAGTCCGGTGGCGTGGCTGAAGGAGATGTCTTGCTGGAAGAGAAGACGGGGTCAAGCGTGTGGCCGGCGTAGTGGGTGGGCGTGTTCACCAGTTGCTTGAGTCCGAGGTTGGCGAGGTTGTCCAGCAGGGCGGTGGTGTTTCTGTCGTTGTTGTTCTCCAGGTGGAAGTTGAGGTCCCCTAGGAGGATGTAGTCGGGCGGAGGGCATGGCGTGCGGGCTGATGAAGTCTGCGATGTCTTCGCTGAATAGTGTGCGTGGTCCAGGGGTCTGTAGATGAGGGTGCCTCGGAGGGTGGTCTTGGGGTCAGTGTGTATCTGGAAGTGTAGGTGTTCGGGCGGCGGTGAAGGTCTCGTCGGAGTTAGTCGAGATGCGGATGGTGTTCTTGTGTACGATGGCGATGCCTCCTCCCGTCTGGTTGACGCGGTCCCTCCGGGTGATCTTGTATCCGTCCGGGATGGCTATGGCGATGTCGGGCGCTGAGGAGGCGTTCATCCAGGTTTCGGTGAGGAAGGCGACGTCCGGTGCTGTTGCGTCGAGCAGGTCCCAGAGTTCCACGGCATGCCTGTGGACGGAGCGGGTGTTCAACAGGATGCATTTCAGGTGGTTGCTGCTGGTGCACGTCTTGGCGGGGGTGGTGCACGTCCGGGGGCAGGTGTATCGGCAGGTTTGGCAGGTGAAGGGTCCGTGGGTGCGTCTCGGTGAGGCTCGGTAGCAGGCAGGGTTCCGGCCGGCATTGAGTGCGGTGAGGGTGGCGGCGTCGTAGGTCCGTCGAGTAGTGTTGCATCGGTGGGATCCAGGGGTTCTGGCGCTGGGCGCGGTCCAGTCGCGGACGGGCGCAGACGGGCTTGCCTTAGGCGCGCCGGCGCGCCAGCGGCGCGCCCGCTGCGCACGTCCGCTGGCGCGGCACGCACAGCGGCCGCCATTTATGGGGAGGTGGGAGGGAGGAGCAGCTGGGAGGCGGGAGGCAGGGGCAGCGAATGGGCAGTCAGGGGGCGGGGCCGCAGGGACGCAGCGGCGGGAGTGGAGAGAGGCAGCGGGGGCACAAAGTACAAGGGGAGAGAAAACAGACAAAAATACGGGCACAACGCTAATGGGGCAGCGAGGGGCACAGAAAGGAAAAAATGGGAGATAAAACAGACAAATTACGATCACAACGCTAATGGGGCAGCGAGGGGCACAGAAAGGAAAAAATGGGAGATAAAACAGACAAATTACGATCACAACGCTAATGGGGCAGCGAGGGGCACAGAAAGGAAAAAATGGGAGATAAAACAGACAAATTACGATCACAACGCTAATGGGGCAGCGAGGGGCACAGAAAGGAAAAAATGGGAGATAAAACAGACAAATTACGATCACAACGCTAATGGGGCAGCGAGGGGCACAGAAAGGAAAAAATGGGAGATAAAACAGACAAATTACGATCACAACGCTAATGGGGCAGCGAGGGGCACAGAAAGGAAAAAATGGGAGATAAAACAGACAAATTACGATCACAACGCTAATGGGGCAGCGAGGGGCACAGAAAGGAAAAATGGAGATAAAACAGACAAATTACGATCACAACGCTAATGGGGCAGCGAGGGGCACAGAAAGGAAAAAATGGGAGATAAAACAGACAAATTACGATCACAACGCTAATGGGGCAGCGAGGGGCACAGAAAGGAAAAAATGGGAGATAAAACAGACAAATTACGATCACAACGCTAATGGGGCAGCGAGGGGCACAGAAAGGAAAAAATGGGAGATAAAACAGACAAATTACGATCACAACGCTAATGGGGCAGCGAGGGGCACAGAAGGAAAATGGGGAGACAGGCAAGAAATACGGGCACCGGGGCCACAAGCGGAGGGCGATCTTACCTGCAGGAGCAGCGGGCAGACAACACAGGCGGAGCTGTGTGGTGGGGGAGCGACCTACCTGGCAAGGTCAAGGGTCGCTCTCCTCACGCGCAGCGGCCGCCATTTATGGGGAGGTGGGAGGGAGGAGCAGCTGGGAGGCGGGAGGCAGGGGCAGCGAATGGGCAGTCAGGGGGCGGGCCGCAGGGACGCAGCGGCGGGAGTGGAGAGAGGCAGCGGGGGCACAAAGTACAAGGGGAGAGAAAACAGACAAAAATACGGGCACAACGCTAATGGGGCAGCGAGGGGCACAGAAAGGAAAAAATGGGAGATAAAACAGACAAATTACGATCACAACGCTAATGGGGCAGCGAGGGGCACAGAAAGGAAAAAATGGGAGATAAAACAGACAAATTACGTATCACAACGCTACTGGGGCAGCGAGGGGCACAGAAAGGAAAAAATGGGAGATAAAACAGACAAATTACGATCACAACGCTAATGGGGCAGCGAGGGGCACAGAAAGGAAAAAATGGGAGATAAAACAGACAAATTACGATCACAACGCTAATGGGGCAGCGAGGGGCACAGAAAGGAAAAATGGGAGATAAAACAGACAAATTACGATCACAACGCTAATGGGGCAGCGAGGGGCACAGAAAGGAAAAAATGGGAGATAAAACAGACAAATTACGATCACAACGCTAATGGGGCAGCGAGGGGCACAGAAAGGAAAAAATGGGAGATAAAACAGACAAATTACGATCACAACGCTAATGGGGCAGCGAGGGGCACAGAAAGGAAAAAATGGGAGATAAAACAGACAAATTACGATCACAACGCTAATGGGGCAGCGAGGGGCACAGAAAGGAAAAAATGGGAGATAAAACAGACAAATTACGATCACAACGCTAATGGGGCAGCGAGGGGCACAGAAGGAAAATGGGGAGACAGGCAAGAAATACGGGCACCGGGGCCACAAGCGGAGGGCGATCTTACCTGCAGGAGCAGCGGGCAGACAACACAGGCGGAGCTGTGTGGTGGGGGAGCGACCTACCTGGCAAGGTCAAGGGTCGCTCTCCTCAGCGCGCAGCGGCCGCCATTTATGGGGAGGTGGGAGGGAGGAGCAGCTGGGAGGCGGGAGGCAGGGGCAGCGAATGGGCAGTCAGGGGGGCGGGGCCGCAGGGGACGCAGCGGCGGGAGTGGAGAGAGGCAGCGGGGGCACAAAGTACAAGGGGAGAGAAAACAGACAAAAATATGGGCACAACGCTAGTGGGGCAGCGAGGGGCACAGAAAGGAAAAAATGGGAGATAAAACAGACAAATTACGATCACAACGCTAATGGGGCAGCGAGGGGCACAGAAAGGAAAAAATGGGAGATAAAACAGACAAATTACGATCACAACGCTAATGGGGCAGCGAGGGGCACAGAAAGGAAAAAATGGGAGATAAAACAGACAAATTACGATCACAACGCTAATGGGGCAGCGAGGGGCACAGAAAGGAAAAATGGGAGATAAAACAGACAAATACGATCACAACGCTAATGGGGCAGCGGGGGGCACAGAAAGGAAAAAATGGGAGATAAAACAGACAAATTACGATCACAACGCTAATGGGGCAGCGAGGGGCACAGAAAGGAAAAAATGGGAGATAAAACAGACAAATTACGATCACAACGCTAATGGGGCAGCGAGGGGCACAGAAGGAAAATGGGGAGACAGGCAAGAAATACGGGCACCGGGGCCACAAGCGGAGGGCGATCTTACCTGCAGGAGCAGCGGGCAGACAACACAGGCGGAGCTGTGTGGTGGGGGAGCGACCTACCTGGCAAGGTCAAGTGTAATTTCTTTAGCAAATCAGACCACAAGAATAATAAACGTCATTACCTTAACACATATGCACCATCCCAATTCTTTGAATAATTATTCAATACCCTCTATTCTAATGTCATCAGGAGATGTTTGAACAAATATGAAATGTTTGACAATAAGATTTTCTCTGAATAGAAACAGTGAAGAGACGGAAAATGTAAGCATCCACACCATGGAATGTTCATTGCAAGCAAAATAATAGAGCAATGAAAAGAAACCAATATGACCTCAGTTTGACTGTGTGCTGCAGAGCCAGGAGAGGACTTGCGCGGGGGTAGGAGGGGAGCAGGAGTGAATGACAGGGATGGCGTCCATCTTGTCTAATATGGCGTTTTACACAGCAATGTGGCATAATTAAAAAACAATAATAAGCACACTTGTATACATCATAACAAATTTGTTTCAATTGCAATTATAATAATTGCTTGCCTTTCTGTGTTTCCCTTGCTGTCCTGCTGTTTGGATCTGTGGAGGAGTCGGGGAACTCTCTGGTTGCTCTCCAGTGCCTCTGTGTGCCTTGTCAGGCCTTCGCTGGTGCAAGGCATCGCGGCATCTCCACTCTGGTGGGACTCGGTGTCCCAGAGTGCACCTACACTAATTGACTGCAGCTGCTGAGGGCGGAGGCGTTTCCATCGCGCTATAAAGCGCTGCCTCGCGCCCCGCAGTGTGGGAGTTGCTTGCCTTTCTGTGTTTCCCTTGCTGTCCTGCTGTTTGGATCTGTGGAGGAGTCGGGGAACTCTCTGGTTGCTCTCCAGTGCCTCTGTGTGCCTTGTCAGGCCTTCGCTGGTGCAAGGCATCGCGGCATCTCCACTCTGGTGGGACTCGGTGTCCCAGAGTGCACCTACACTAATTGACTGCAGCTGCTGAGGGCGGAGGCGTTTCCATCGCGCTATAAAGCGCTGCCTCGCGCCCCGCAGTGTGGGAGTTGCTTGCCTTTCTGTGTTTCCCTTGCTGTCCTGCTGTTTGGATCTGTGGAGGAGTCGGGAACTCTCTGGTTGCTCTCCAGTGCCTCTGTGTGCCTTGTCAGGCCTTCGCTGGTGCAAGGCATCGCGGCATCTCCACTCTGGTGGGACTCGGTGTCCCAGAGTGCACCTACACAAATTGACTGCAGCTGCTGAGGGCGGAGGCGTTTCCATCGCGCTATAAAGCGCTGCCTCGCGCCCCGCAGTGTGGGAGTTGCTTGCCTTTCTGTGTTTCCCTTGCTGTCCTGCTGTTTGGATCTGTGGAGGAGTCGGGGAACTCTCTGGTTGCTCTCGAGTGCCTCTGTGTGCCTTGTCAGGCCTTCGCTGGTGCAAGGCATCGCGGCATCTCCACTCTGGTGGGACTCGGTGTCCCAGAGTGCACCTACACTAATTGACTGCAGCTGCTGAGGGCGGAGGCGTTTCCATCGCGCTATAAAGCGCTGCCTCGCACCCCGCTGCGCGGGACGTGCGCGGGACGTGCCGGGCGAAGCCCGGGCCAAGGGTGGGCCCGTCTGAGCCCGTCCGAGACTGATTGAGGCTGGGCTGGGCCACCCTCTTTGGTTATTTTTTCCTCTTTAATTTTTTGTTTTGTTGGATATACTCTCTCTGTCCATTAGACGAAGCAAAATTCAAGGGTTAGCCAACTGGGGTATCCCTAATCAGCAAACTTTGAACCCGGTGGAGCTTCAAACCCCCAGCGTATCCTGCATTGTATAATGTAACTACAACACGAACTATTCCCAAGGTCTGGCGAGCTATTGATCCCTAAGAAGCTATGGGTAAACGTTCTCCCTTATCGACAAGATCAACCACTAGGCAGAAGGTTCCACTGCCAGTACCCATTGCTCAACCGACTGCAATTGATAAAATGCTCCAACGGGCCATAGGAGCAGTGTCCTGTGAAATTGAGCGAACTGAGAGACGTCTCTCTTTAACACCGATTCTCCCTCATAGTTCACCATCCACGGAGCTTGAGACCCTAGACCTATCCCATACACCTAATGTGCTCCTAATTCCGGACTCTCTTCCCTTACAAGAACCTATAGCATCTGGCCACACTACTAACCCTATTGAAGGAGGCGGGGCAAAAAAGAAGGGCGGGAAGAAAAACCAACAACACACAAGGGAGGGAGACAGAAGAAACGAGCTCTTGGGATGGCACCAACTTCGCCCTCAAGGGGACAAGTCAACGATGAGCGCTGGCAGAAAATTTCGGACGCTCCACCATGGGCAACTCATTTGATAAAAGAACTTAAAGCACACCTTGCCACATCTATTAAATCTGAATTTGATGTAGTGACTAGACGAATTGATAATCTATTAATACAGCTGGACTTGTTGGGGAGCAAAGTAGATGCCATTATTGATGCAATTGAACCTATTAAATCCTTAATTCCTAAGTTAGCCCCGCACCCAAAACAGTTAAATCCACTTGGTTCCAATGCACTACCCCCTCCTTTAGGGCATAATCCAACGGTGCACACTAATACATCCACTGTGTATAAATCCCCAGACCCCCAAAAACAGGTCCAAGCTAATCCTCAACAGAGATTTCTTCATCGCACTGATAATGCATACAATAGCAGAGATATAGAAATCCTAAGATCAACTAATAAACATCATACCCAAAGTAATAACGAGGTTGAGGCTAGGACCATACTACCTTCCAAAATAGGGGAAACAAAATCCTTATCATCCCATTTAGACTTGCCCCCAGCCTCTATTCCATACGTAATTATTTTAGCAGGTGTCCCAGAACTGGATACAGGTCGAGGGGAGACACATTTCGAACTCAAAAACAAAATCACTTTTTGGCTAAATAAACATAGGCCCCTCCCCTATCATGAACAAAGTGAAATCCTGATGACACGTAGGGTTAGCTGGTTGGGGCAAAGACGAAAGGACATCCCGGGGGATTGCATCGTGATCAATTTTAGAGACACCCGGACGGTCCAACACATTTTGGCTTGGGGATACACCAGGGAGATAGGGGGTATTGTAACTTTGCCCTTGGGATATTTTTATCCTTCTAAGCTTGGACATGACCATGAGGGAATTATGCATAAGAACTGGGGCCCAAGAGAACAGGATGGAGTTACGCCAAATCCGGGCTGGGAACGCCAACAAATAGTGACGTACAGCATCCCTGTCGATAACAGATTTAGCTCCTTGGACCTGGTAGACTGACTAAATTCTGACAGTAAAAGGTCCATTAATAACAATATGAATGAGGACAATTGGGGAAATACACAGCAAGCTGAGTCTCAAATGAAAGGAATGCCATCGGCGGGAAATAAAACTTCCAACAAAATTTGTGAGACCCTCACCACAACTAGTACTACCAGTCCCCAGAGTGAGATCAATCAGACTGCTGATTATAGCCCTGGGGAGGGGCCAGGGAATAATGACAATTATAAGGAGATGCAACAAGTCCCATATCATATAAATTGTACCACCCAGAACTCGCCACTCACAACTAACGAATTATTGAATACGCAGATTCTTTCCTGGAACATAGCAGGTCTCAGCTCAAAACTGGATTTTCCAGACTGGGGTGAATTTATAGATAAACATGACCTATGCCTGTTCCAGGAAACATGGTCAAGGGTAGATCTACATAGAGTGGGCTATGCCACATATAGCATTCCAGCAGTCCAGGGGACTAGGGGGAGACCATCAGGGGGCCTATGTACTTGGGTTGGAATACACATGGGATGTACAGTTAAAATGCTAGAGACCTCCTCCCCCGACATTCTGTGCACCCTTCTTACCTTTCACAATTTATTGAAGATCGCTATAATAAATGTCTACTCTCGACCAGTGAGGCAGGGGCACACCTCGCAGACGCTTGACTGTCTAGTCACATTTCTGTATACTTTACCAGTGAGCTGTCAAGTGATCATAGGTGGAGATCTTAACTGTCAATTCGAGCCACTTAATGGTATTACCACACCCATTACAAGTGAGGAAGACTCGGTTTGGTCGATTCCGGAAACCAATATTCGGCCAATAAGGGCATGGACTTCCTTGGCCCTGCAGGTGCATTCAATCACACTTAGCCACTCTTTGAGGGCCTGCAATGGCCGATTCCCCTCTGATAGTCCGGCGAATTTTACTTTCAATAAGCCGGGACAGGCATCTATAATTGACTATATATTGGTCGATGTTCAATTATGGCATAAGATTAGGGATTTTGCTGTTATTTCCCGACATGAAAGTGACCACAACCCGCTGGCCCTGGAATTAGCCCTTCCCATGCTCAATGACCCTAAAAATACTCCTGTACATCCTGCCCCAAACTTAGTATTGATTGAGGGAGGTAGGAGGGTACGCTGGGGGGCTTTTGTACAGACACCAGAGAAAGTGGCGACTTTATATCAGCAAATTGCCCCCTTCCTGGAAACTGCTTTTCAGTTGCCTGTAAATAATTGGGACGTGGCATCGCAATTGGCGATGGGAAAAAACTACCAGGATCTACTATCTACATTGGCTCCGTTTTTCTATAATAGTGATAAGACCACGCAAAACTTTAAACCTAAGCACCCATGGTACGACAAAACATGTAGGAAAGCTAAGCAGGCCTTAGTAACTAGAATCGGAGAGAATGATAAATTACGAATAAAAGAAGCTAGAGCCTTCTACAAAAAAACTACAGCTGATGCAAAAACTAACTGGGAGATAGATAAATGGGAGGCCATTAAAATAGCTCTTGATAACCACGATATGCGAGGCTTCTGGAATTTAGTCAAGACAGGAAACCCGAAGGCCATTTGGCCCTTGGACCCAATCTGGGGGAAGAAGCTTGGAGATCCCACTTCAAATCTTTATACTCGCGGCCTGTAGTAGGGGTAGAAGATTGCAGCGAAGTATTAGCGGCCGCTGAAGTAACCCCCCCAAACTTGAATACCCCCCCCTGCACAATGAAGGAGATCACAGTGGCCTTGAGCAACCTATTACCAGCCAAGGCACCTGGGCTAGACAAGATACCTGGTGACCTATTTCGTACCGAACCAGCAGTTTGGGACCATATTTATGTTTATTATTTAATGCCATCCTACAAGGTATGGCGTTGCCCCCGACCTGGGCAGGGGCAGAGATCATTCCTATTTATAAAAAAGGTACACCTCTTAACCCAGCTAATTATCGCCCAATAAGCCTCATAGACGTTACCCAAAAATCTATGCTCGTGTTCTTTTGGGTCGACTTTTAAGCTGGATAGAAGAAAACAATGTACTAACACCTCTGCAAGCTGGATTTAGGGCCAAGACCTCGACTATTGATCAGATCTTTAGATTACAGTTGATCCATTGGAAAATCGTGGTCCTAGAGGGTGGCAGCCTCTATGTCACATTTGTGGATCTTAAATCCGCATTTGATATGGTGCGGCGAGATCAGCTATGGGACATACTTCATGATATGGGTTTACCTGATTACCTTTCCCATCAGCTGAAACGCCTGCACCAAGATAATTATGCAAGAATTAGATTTGGCAAAAAAGGCGAGTTGACAGCTCCCTTCCCCGTAGAGAAAGGGGTGAGACAGGGATGTGTCCTTGCCCCGACCCTGTTCTCCCTCTTCTTAAATGTTTTAATTGAAACCTTATTAGCAGGGAAAGATATAGACGCACCGAGTGCAGCGTGTACTTGAAGTATTTAGTGCCTTTTGTAGGAAGAGGGGATTGGAGATAAATCTTCAAAAAACCAAATATATGGTTTTCCATGCCAACACTATTAATTGTCCACATCCCCAACTGGATGGCAAGGCTTTAGAGAGGGTGCCCGTATTTGATTATTTAGGGCTCACACTCAATGATAAGATGAACTGGGGACCACAAGTTAAGAAAGCTAACCTCAAATTGACTCAGTCCGCAGGTGGCATTTTAAAAATATATAAAAATTGCTCCCAGAAGGTGATAGGCCCACCAGCAGAAATATATAAAACACAGGCTAGGGGAGCCACGCTATATGGGGCAGAACTCTGGGGCTATTGTTCGGCAAATATGCTATCCATGACAGAGAACTTATTTTTAAGGCAATTGCTGAGCCTCCCCATGAGCACTCCGCTAACACCCCTTAGGATGGACTTGGGGATCGGTCCCATAGCAGATGTTGTTGCCTTCCGACCACTCTTATATTGGCGTCGTCTCTGGAGTATACCAGAGCTGGCCAATTATAGGGAGGAGCTAAAGGATGTCATGTCCCTCTTGGGAGCGGGGAACCTACCTTGGTTGGCTTATATAAGGAATTCTTGCCAGGCATTGGGGAGGGTAGACATGTGGTTAACTCCTGAAGAGACTTGCCCCTCTATCCCCAAAAAGGCTCTACTCGCTTCCTACAGGGAACACAAAATGGTCCAATTATACCAGAGTATTAATCCCAGTAGTTTGACCTCAAAATGTTTAGAGGTCAAACAGCAATACAAGCTTGAGCTGGTATTGGACAGTATTCAACCACTGCTTGCGAAGAAACTGTTCCTACAATTTAGACATGGGGTGCTCCCGCTTCGAGCACTCACTAATAAATGGCAGGGAATGTCTAAATTAGACTGCCCTGGGTGTGACATAGTTGATGAAACAGATCTCCATGCAGTCCTTTTTTGCCCCGCCTATAAAAGGCCAAGGTCTAAATGGGTTCTTCAGCTCTGCAGAAACCTGGGAATCAGACACCATACTGAGGCTTACAGACTCCTCAAACACGAAACAGACCCGTTAATCGTGTTTGCCATCTCCAGGTTTTTATATTCGATGTGGTGTATCCGTAGGGCCATTCTAAAGAAAAAGAACTCAGAAGAACCTCAATAGAGTGTGTACTAAATAGGTGGCTATTTTAAGGGGGAATATCCCCTAGCCCGAAATTTGTTTTACATATTTTCTTCCTCCCCTGAGTTGCTTGTTCACCTACCTCTCTTTTAAAAATGTTTTATATATTCTTAATGTTCTTTACTTACTTTTTAATCCCTTCGGGTTATCAGTCAATAGCTGCTTTTAAATATATAAATTGATGACAGTAACATTGCAATTGTTTGCAACATGATGTAAGACACTTTTTTATTGCTGGGATGATTGTTGTACTATTCCTCTAGCAAGTATTGACAAGGGGGCGTCTAGTCATTGCTGGCTATTGTTGATTTTTAAACCCCGCACAAGTGATGATACTTTTTAACACAATATTTATTACTTTTTCTCTCTTTTTATATATGTTTTTGAATACATGTATTTGTAATATTTTATGTGCTTTTAGGGCTGTAAGGCCGAAATAAAGCTTTTTGACTGACTGACTGACTGAATTATAATAATTCAGTCTCTGTATATATAAATACCGTGAGGATATGTTGGTCAGGCTGCAAAAAGAAGAAGAAATAATAAAAAACCGCAAAACGTATAAATTCCAGCGAGACAAACAGGACTACGAGCAAGGACAGGTATTTACCTTTGCAAAAAAATACGATATGTTGAAAACCTCTAAAGTCACACCTCAACATGCACAAACCAGCGGACATGAAACAGCCATGTCTTCGACTTCAATGTCGGATCTGAGCTCGGCGCCTGAGAGTGAGGTGGAAACAGATCAAAGTGCCAGTACAGGGAGATTGGGGTTTCGCAAATTCTCGCTGGGGGAAGAAATGAACTGCTTAAGACAGGACAGAAAACAGACATTAAGACCCCGCAAACAGCAGAATCAATCCAACAAAAACGCAACAAGAAACGAGGAGAAAGGCGCAGATGCAACTGGAAGCGCAAGCAACACCAAAAAAGCGCCATACAAGAAAAAGTGGCAACGGAAGTAAAAAGTACAAATAAAATGAATACAGTTGTAAATTTGTCTCCCATGGTCTTAACAAAAGCAGAAATCCAACTCCTAGAACTGGGCTTGTCCTATTGTCTGGAGAAAAGCTTTGACTACGCAAGAACACGAGTGGATGTATTTCAATTTATACGAAAATTAAAACTTAAAAAATATCATTTGTTGAACTGCAACAAACCAAGAACGGAATTAGTTACAGTTCAACATCAACTACAAAGCTAGGAGCAGAGCAATCCCTTAACGGTGGCAGATGCGGAACTTTTGGCCAATCTAGAGGAGTTGATGCAACAAGGTACAGCCATTGATGAAGATGTAAGCAGCCCAAATGGTGGAATCTACTGTTCAGCACCAACTAATTTCAAACCTAGATCTACTTTTCAGCCATTAATGATTAAAGACTCATTGGACATATTTGGAGATTTAGTTACAAATGAAATAAAGATTCTTAAAACAAAAACGGCAAGGCAACAAAAAAGATTCACCCACCATCAGATTGCATACAATAAACTAATGACTAAATTGCAAAACAATGAACAGATCATCATAAGAAACTCTGACAAAGGAGGGAATATTGTAATCTGGTCTCGCAAAGACTATATGCGAGAGGCACTCCTACAACTGGAAGACAACAATTGCTACAGAAAATGCAACATGCAAATAGTACGCAATTCATGGTATGAATACTATTCAAAATTAAATGCATGGCGCAGTGCGGGATTAATAAGTATGGATGAACTGAAATTTTTAAAGAATGAATTTCCGGTAATGCCGGTAATTTACTTTATTCCCAAACTGCATAAGAATGCTACATCCCCTCCAGGAAGACCTATAATTTCAGCTATAGGCGGGTTGATGGAGAATACATCAAAATATATAGACTTTTTTCTACAAGATTATGTAAAACAGTTACCTTCCTTTGTACAGGACTCTGGTGATTTTCTGAGACAATTGAATGATTTTAAATGGGACTCGAGCTATTTACTTATGTGTCTGGATGTAACATCGCTATACACAAGCATCCATCATCAGGATGGGATGCGAGCAATTGAATTTTATTTAAATTCTAGACCTCTACATTTGGCACATCATAACAAAATGCTTAGTATGATGATCCTGTATTGTCTAAATAACAACTATTTTCTGTTTGCCAACCAGGTATATCAACAAATAAGGGGAGTAGCTATGGGAGCTTGTTTCTCCCCTAGCTACTCCTGCCTCCATATGGGTTGGTGGGAGGAAATGGTACTAAACAGAGATCACAAAACAGATGTAGACAATCATGTCAGGATTTGGCTACGCTATATAGACGATTTATTCGTAATATGGCAAGGCACTGAAGATTCAGCACAGACCTTTGTAAATAGCATTAATCAAAACAACATTAATCTACATTTTACTTCTAACATCAGCAGTACTAGTGTGTGTTTCCTTGATGTGGAAGTATTTATTGAGAACAACAAAATTGAAACAAAACTTTATCGAAAGAAAACCGCAGGAAACAGCACGCTACATGCGTCCAGCCAACATCCACGTCATCTCATCCATAGTATACCCTATGGAGAAATGTTGAGGATGGGCCGCGCATGTAGTAGAGAAGGAGACCTTATAGAAGCCCAAAAAATGAGTAAATTAAGATTCCTAGAACGAGGCTATAAGGAGAGTACCTTAGACATAGCTATTGATAAAGCCAACAAAATCAATAGAAAGGAACTCCTGATGAAGAAGGCCCTACGAGATCCTCCTTCTACTCAGAAGAGTGAAACTGAAACAAGATTGATTTTAACTTACAGTAGGGAACAGAATACCCTACGTAGAATAATCAACAACATTTGGCCAGTGGCTAGAAATGATCCAGTCATTGGCAAATTGTTGCCTAAGAATCCCAACATTACATTTCGCAAGTCCAAATCCATGAGGGATTACCTTGTAAAAAGTAGTCCAGAAGTCATCAATACTACAAACTGGCTTAGCAAACGCAAGGGATTTGTTAAATGCCAAACGTGCAGGGCATGTAAATATGGAACTAATAAAACAATGTATACTACACCATTTTCGGATGTTCCAAAGAAAATTACAAAGTTTCTCACATGCCGTTCAGAATATGTGGTGTATGTGTTGGTGTGCTCTTGTGGGCTGCAGTATGTGGGCAGTACCAAATTACAGGCCCACAAACGTATACTGCAGCAGATGAGAGCAATCACTAATAATGACCACACATACCCAATTGCACGACATTTTAAGGAGAAGCATGCCAGCAGTTTGGAACATTTATCATATTTTCTGATTGACTCGATCCCAGTTTTGAGGAGAGGGGGAAATAGGGAAGCAAAACTAAGACGCTTGGAAACCCAGTATATCATAGAACTTGATGCCAAGACCCCCAATGGACACAACTCTAGTGAGGATTTTCACACATGGTTATATTAAACTAGATGTCTATAACATAACCATTCCTCATATATCAGTATTCCCTCATGTGTCCTATGTCCATATGTCTGCATTCATTACATGATAATTTGTACTTTTTAAACTAGCCTGATTAGAATCATCATGAAAACATCCTTCGGTTGCCTATTAGCATTTATGCTACATATCAAAAAGGGAAACTGGATTTTGATTCAAATTCTGTATAGGTTCCTTTTTTTAAATTTAGTTAGTTAATAAATAGCCATGGGACAGGGGCTGTTCCGGGCAATACACGTTAATCTTATTTAAGCACTTTTAGCACTTTTTAGATAAACTTTGAGACGAGTCATGCTGGCTAAACGAAAAAGAATTGTGCTAGGACAATAATCCTTATGACCAGCAAAAAGGGAAATATTTTAATCAACAAAAATATTTTTATAGGAGCTATGTATTTTACAAATATATTTATTGGCTTTTATAGTATCAACCAATTTGATATAGAGATTCAAAAAGTTTAATATGCCTTTTAACATTGTTGAATTATTTATACTCTACCTTTTTATGTATTTAATATATATATACAGATTGGTTTTAGTATATACATAAATATTATATTAACATCTAATCCCTTATAACAATTAAATGTAATAATATTATTGTTTGCTGAATTTGCACAGTTTCCATGTAAGATTGCCGTGAAGTATTTTCTCTATGTCTGTCTAAATTCGTTTTGCCCGAGTGAGGCACTTGGCACTTTAAAAGAGTTTGTGTAACTCCTAGAGCGCGTCATGTGATCAAGGCCGAGTGAGGCCGAAACGCGTCATGGCGGTTGTGGTGATGGACGATTAAACCTTTAATTTATGCACGAAGCCTGGGTTCGTCTCCGTTTGTTCCTGAGGAAAAGGAAGTAGTGCTGAACGGTGCAACAGGAATATATATATATATATATATATATATATATATATATATATATATATATATATATATATATAATTTCATCATTATTGATGCACAAAAATACAAACCTGAAAAAACTAACTTTTCCACAACAGTAGTGGCGGGTCGATGGATGCATGACCGGCCTGCGAAAGATGCTGCCTGTACTGGGACTCAGAGGAAGAGGCTTATATGTCCTACTGCTGCATGCTCTGTCCATGATGCTGTGCTGTAGCAGGTACCTGTGGTGGCGCAGTTGCTAAGAACTGAAAGAGGACAGCCACGTCCATGATCGCTCACCAGGAGTAAAGTCAAATTGGTACTGAACTGTTAGGTATGTGACAACCAGTGTTTTACTTTAGGGGTGAATGGATCCTGGAATAGCCAAGTGTGCCTAACTACGGGACAAGGAAACTTAACATTTAATTAATTGTCCAGAATTTGTTACCTTTCCTAGAACGTGCTTGACATGAACTTAACGTTTGGTGAACCAGCTCAGCTGATAATCCCATGCATCAGTGTTTCAGTTTTCAAATACTAAAAATATGAGCAAGTCATTTCTATTTTGACAGATGTAAACGCTCTGAAAAATGATCTTTGCTAAACTGACACTATTGTAATCTCACTGAAGGACTCCTGCCTGGCAATGTAGTATACACAATGTATACAACAGAAGAGCTAAATTGGTTATGAAATCGCTAAGTACATGTGGTAGCATTGTAATGAAAGTGTTCATCCAGGCCATTGACTTCTCACCCCCTGTATCCCCAAATGTTAAAACTACTTCTGAAAAGTAGTGAATGATAGAATTTAAAGCTCTGAAAGACGGATATGTCCTGAAAGGGTGTCTGCAATAAATGAATGTTTTCTGTTTTAAGAAATGCAAAAAGGACCCTTTAATGGAATTACATTTTTTTCAAACTGATGTGATATTATTTCAAAATGTAATTATGAATTGCTAAAAAAATGTTTTAGGGTCTACAAAAAAAGAATGGGTGTGCCGTTTGATGCAGCTTCCATCTCCATAAAAAAACAAAGATAGTTTTATATGTGGCCTTAAGCAAAGTTTTGAAAATGTTTCCCATTACACAAGTGTTTTATAACCTTAGTTTTAACCCATGATCTCCTGATTGTATGCAGCCTTGAGGATTCAGGGACCAGAAGTGCTCACAAGTGAGTTTAACCCACCTACATGAAAGGTAGTTCTCTTGAACATGGAGATGAGTTGTCACTGGGGCTGGAAAATGTGCAGCAAGAGTAGTTGATAAAACTTCATTTTCAAGCTTACTCACTGCTACAGAACACAGCAACAACATCACTTCTGAATGCCTGCTCTCCTGACAGACCACAAATAAACAATCACGTCTGCTTCATGCTGTTATTCTTTTCAAATATTAGTTATACTGAACAAATTTCGGAACTGCATCACATTAAAATAGAAAGATTCGTTGATTGTGTCTTTGTTTTTTGTTGTTGTTTTTTTAATAAGGAACAGCAGGTGTTAATGAAGTCGGTATTGCCTGGGGGTGGTGGCTTTCATGTAGCCGCAGAAACCCTGCGAACGTTGAGGAGAAAAAGTATGTGTGCGAATTTTACAGGAAACATGGTGTATTATCCATATTAGTACAGCTCAAAAAAGTAGAGGGAGGAAAAAGCAGAGGTTCATTCAGCTTCCAAGAGGTATTGGTTATCTATCAGAAAGGGGGGTAATGAACCACATAAGTCTCAGTGCCAGAGACTCAGAACTTTTTGTCTCAGTGACCCTCAACCACACGTTCACAGACTGCAGTGTATGTAATCTCCGCATTGTGTGGTTCGGTGGATAGCGTCATCATCGGGGCTTGTCACTTGAGTGTCCCGTTCTACAACATTCGGTTGGGGAGAGATGCATGCAAGAGCACTGCGCAGGACGGTATACAGCTAAACTTAAACCCCTGTCCTACATTTCTCCACACTGTGATGCAAATAAAATGCATATTTAAGGTATAGGCCTAAAGACTATACCTATAACCACATTCCGTCTGGAGCAAAGTGTGCTCACTGACAAAGACGGGTGAGTGCTTCCACTCACTAATAACACACTATCCGGGAAGCCCGGAAGTATAAGGCCTCCGTATATAGTTCTTTGGTCCTGACGAAGGCCATAGACCCGTAGGGGCTGTTCCAGGCTGAAACATGTCGACCCGACCACTAGGTGTCGTGGACAAGTGACTCATCCACTGAACACTGCTTTGTTTTTAGACTCATCCCTATCCTACTCTTTTCCCCCAATAAAGATTCACCTAAAGGATAGAAGATAATTTTAATCCACTCACCACTGTCAACATCCAGACAGTCTCCCTCCTGGTGGAGGTTTTGATGTCACTTGTAGAATGGGACAATCAAGTGACAAGACCTGATTATGACGCAATCCACCAAACTACACTAAGCGGAGATTACATACACCGCAGTCTTAGAACGTGTGACTGAGGGTCTCCGAGACAAAAAGTTCTGAGACTCTGGCATTGAGACTTATGTGGTTCATTCCCCACCTTTCTGATAGATAACAAATATCCTTATTGACTACATAGTGAGCCTCCATCATCTTCAAGTGGTTAAGATGCCAATATTTGCATACATGATTCCCTAACCTCCATCTCCCAGGTAGCCATAAAAGCCATATTGTTTTTCTTTTCATTGATGCATCCCTACTTCCCCCATGTACTCACAACCCTGTAGAGTCTGAAGGGCCAACTTTTATCTTTCACGATCAGGAAAATGTCCAGGCACACCAACCACATCCAGATGCAGACATTCGCCTGACCCAGGACCTCACTCTGCTCTGTTTATTGCAGTACCACATAGCAGTAGTGTTGTCTGTGAGAACCTGAGCCAACCTCCCCTTGATGGATGGGAGGATGACCCTCAGAGTCAGACCAATTGCCTTTGAACAGATACCACTGCAAATCTCAAGCCATCTCCTCTGAGATCTGGATGGCATCTGTCAGATTTCCTAGGTACTGGGCCCATTGAAACTGCACATTTCATTGCAGAGCATGCAAGTGCCACCTGGCATAACTGACCAGGAGGATGCAGACGGCTAAGAGACCAGGAAGCATCAGAGATGCTCTCACTGTAATACAGGACTGATCTTCGGCCTAATGTCCTGGACTCGTTGCGGTGGAGGGAAAGCCCTGAACTCCACAGTGTCCAGGTTTGGTGCAATGAATGGAAGCCTCTGCGAAGGAGCCAGGCGATGTGTTGATAGTGAGCTCCAACGATGTACAGAGGTTCATCATTGTCTATAAGTGGTCTGCGACTGACTGTGGCAGGCCCACCTTCAACAATTAGTGGTCAAGGTACAGGAGTACTAATACCACTGATCTCCAAAGATATGCAATTCCACCACCATCACTTTTGTGAACACCAGAGGGGCATTAGTGAGGCCAAAAGGGTGCTCAGCAAATAGAAAATACTCCCGACCCTTGAACAACCTATAACGTCAGTGAGGCTGCAGCACTGGTGTATGAAAATACCTGACCTGCAGGTCCAAGGACACCATCCAGACACCCGTGTCCAGAACAGACAGGACCTGGGCCAGCATGAACATTTTAAATTTGGCCTTCGGCAGGAAAGCATTCAGAGGCTGAAGGTCTATAACATACATTAGGCCCCTGTCCTTCTTCACAGCAAGGAAATATCAAGAGTAACAACCCCCTCATCTTTCTGGGTCTGGAATTCTCTAGATGGCACCTCTGGAGAGCAACATCTGCATCCCCAGTAACAGAATGAGCAGGTGCTCATTAGAAATCTAGTATGGTATGTGAGAATTAGTGGGTGGGGCAGAAAGAAAAAATAGGGCATAGTCATTATTTGAAAGACCCATCAGTCTGACGTGATGAGTCACCAACCTAAGAGGAAACATTGAGTCCTGCCCCCAACAGTTGGACACGGTCACTTATGTGGCTGAAGAACTACATGGCCATTTAAGGGCAAGCCTTGCTGCCTCATTGAGGAGGACCTGTAATTGCATTAAATGTGCAAAAGTTGATGGGAGGAATGTTTGCAATTTGAATAAACACTGGCAATCGCTTGGGGTAGCAATCCAACCCATCATTCTTTTGCCCACCATGCCACCGCAGTTTGGACCCAACCACATGCAAATCACTTTTCACCCTGCTCTAATAGGAACAGTCCATCCTGAACTGCCAGGACAGGTCCTCCCTGAATCAGAACACAAGTAACCCAAGACTGGTTTTGTCCTGATTGAGGTTCTACAGTCTGTTGTAGCCTGTTCCAGTGGCACAGTGAGCACGGGACCCACGTCTGAGCACACCCTTTGGCCACATAGGCGTTAATTACATCAAGCAAACAAAAGGTGATGGGAGGAATGCTTGCATTTTGTCTAACCATTGACAATCGCTCAGCATAGCATTACACCCCATCATTCATTAGCTCACCGTGCCACCTCAGTTTTTACCCAGCTATATACAAATCAGTCTCGACCCTGTTCCATTAGGAACAGTCCAGACCAACCTTTCAGGCCGGTCTTCCCTCATCCAGAATACAAGCAATCTAAGACCAGTTTTTCTCCCTGATTGGGGCTCTTCGGTCAGGTGTACCTTGGTTCCAGTGGCACAGGGAGCACCGGTACCACAACTGGGTATTTCCTTGGCCAATTAGGGTGTTACATCCAACACACAAAAGGTGATGGGAAGAATGCTTGCAATAAGTCTAACCACTGGCAATTGCTCGGGGTAACATTTCAACCCATCGTTCTTTTGCCCACCATGCCACCTCAGTTTGGACCCAGCCAGATGCATATCAGTCTTGACCCTGCTCTAATAGGAACAGTCCACCCCAAACTGCTAGGCCAGGTCCTCCCTGAACAGAACACAAGCTTAGATTAACCTGGTTGAGTAAAGAATTATACCAGGGTGTGGAATGTCAACTTCTGTGCAGATGAATAAATGCCTTTGGAAGGGCCAGATTTTCTTTTCTGGACTGTCTATCCATGTGATCACTGAGTCATAATCTGAATTGACCGTAGAATCTAATATTAATAGTATAAAAAGAAACACAAAAAAGGCAAAACAGCTGTAATCCTAAAGAATGTAGCAGCTTCCAGTGGCAGGAAGCTTTGGTGATCTTTAAAGTACTCACAGCAGTTCATATAGTCATAAAAACACTTCCAATGCAACTTAACCTCTACATTCCAGCTCAACAACTATGGAGACACCAGTGGTCTGCTGCCCATAAGACCCTCTCAGTTCCAATATAACCAGAGATGAAGATCAGCTGGGCCAAATTATAGGGCTCCTCAATAAGAACCATGACCATCTGGAGGCCCAACAGGAGTTGCTGAGGGAGCACAATGACCTGCAGAAGACCAATAATGACCTTCTAGAGCAAAATATCTATATGATGTGCTCCTTTTCTGGGGTGGTACAGGATATCTTCAGGGTCAATTTGTAGGGCTATTAAAGAAGCTTCATCCTCTTTTTGTGGAGTTCCCTCTAGCTCCACCAGGCAAAAATCTGTCTCTACAGAAATAGAGGCCCAGGAAACCCCAATACCTGACATCATCCCTGATCCTGCAACTCCTAAGCCATCGGTTCCCCTCAGGAAGGGCCATTCATCTGGACCAGTGGAAAATGTCCCTAGGAACACCACCACCAAGAGGCCCAAGCAGTGATTTTCTCCCGTGAGCCAGCAACACTGACTTGTGGAATAATTCTTCCTCACATTTTTTTGCTACCAACTGTGTGGGATCTAGACACAAACTCCTAATATTGGTGGACTCATCCTAATAATCTCATTGCCAACATTCAGATAAATCCTGTTCACATTTCTGTGTCTCCTTAGATTTTGTTTGTCATTTAACAAAATCAATTTATTCACAATCTCATGTTTTGTGTTTCTATCAATGTGTGTGTATTTTGAATTTCCTGAGCAACATTGTCAGCGGCTGACGATTTAAAATTTACCATACTGTTCTTGGTGCACACTATCATTATTGTTCATCCACATGTTAAGGGCAAACATTGATCACACATCTGTGTGCTTTTAAAGGAATGGATTTTTGGCTAACCCATAAAGGTGTCATATTTGGAGTAATCAAATTGAAACAATTAAGCAATACGATAAGATTAGCATATTCATAATGTGCTATTGATATCTATAGTACATTGCTTTCAATCATTTATTTCTTATGAAACCATTTAGGATGTGTTTATAGAAAAAGTCCAATGCGGGTGTGTAATTGCTCACACCAAAAAAACTGTCTCTCAAAACTCTGTTACCAATTTAGAAGTGGACATTGAAGTTCTCTTACACTTCTCACGGTGCTCCAAAAGTATGACTACGTCCAACATCAAAAAGTGAGGTACCACTGAAACCTGCTGTAGTTAAATAGGTGTCTGATAGACACCCACATGTGTCAGTCCCATTTCAAGAACCACACTCACCTTAATAACACTCCATAACAGTGTTTTCCACCCAATTTGAACAAGTTTGAGGTAAATACATCAATATGCATGGATCTTACCTTCCAGATCGGTACATGACTAGTGAATGCCCTCCCAGTGTTAAGGGATTGCCAATGACTCACTAGTGTCTAGAAGATGACAGTGGGGTGAACCCTGTTTGCAAATCTTTTTTTTTTTTTTTATTTAGAACAAAAGTTTGCATACAACCATAGGACTCATGGTGATTGAGGTGCTTCAAACACACTCTTAAATATTACACTAAAGGTAGATATTTACAGCACATACATCTGTTTTAATGAGGAGTGTTAGATTTGAAATATTATCCTCATGATGCACGCACTCGAAATGCTCATTTCGCAATGCTTATACTTTATTTCGTATTAAGTTAGCATTCATGGCGCCATCTTTCTTGGCGCCATCTTGTTTTGTAACCGAGATCAAGCTCCTGTCTCATAATGCCTGCCTCAGCAGAAAGGTCCCTTCTGCGCCTCCAGCTTGTATTTCTCAAGGTTGAAGCTTCGCTGCACTAACAAATGTATTATCTATTGTCGCATACCTTTGCTGTTAGATAGACTCATTCCCACATCTATGAATGGTAGGCACCGGCCGAACGGCCTTGGGGTCGAGATAGCATGTACCTAGCCCTGTGCCATGGCTCATCCTTCTTTGCTCTTATTGTTCTCTGTAGCCTGGGCCGGAATTTTGCAGCCTGGGCGGGTTCTTTGAGAATTGGGAATGTATAATATCTGATGTTATGTTGGGGGAAGTTAGTCCCTCGGCCGTCATCCTAGGAGACTGGTCAGACTGGGCTCCGCTGCAGCGCATTACAAATAAAGTTGTTTGGTTTGTATTTCTCTACTGTCTTCTCGACTCTTCATTTCTTGGAAGGCAGAGAGGTGGTCACTAGTGACCCGGGTGGCCCTATTCGGGTCACTTCCTTCATTTGGCCCCCGACCAGGGACTCCATCGGGTGTCCCATCCTCGCCCGTAACCGGGTGTGGGGGACGGGGCCACGTCAGGTCAGACGGGCGGATCGGGGATCCCCACACGACCGAGCTTAGTTCTCGCAGCGGCCCCGCCTGTCTGATCGGGCGGCGCCTCGTCTAGTGGTCATCCCGGCTGGGGTCCTAAAAAGGCGAAACCCTTGGAATTGGCCGTTTGGTCTGAAGAGTCGGCAGTGGAGAATAACTTTGTTTGGCCTGTGTGCACCAGGTGAGTTTGTCTTGATTCTTGGTAAATATGGCGCCGTCTTGAATAGTTTTGGATATGGTCTGGAGACTGGTTTTTGGTCTTTGAGCGTTCGATACAGTCCGAGGACGGACCTGTGGGGAAGAATTGGTACGTCATTTGTCAGGCATAAGTATCGAATTTTCTTCTCCTCTTTGTTCTTGAAGATGCCCTGTTTTAGCAAGGTATGCTGTTAGGGGTGCCGCTGTTGTTCTGCTGATGCTCGACTGGAGGAGAGGCAGCCTGCGCCTCCGGAAGGCACCCCGAACTTCAACATGTACGTGAAGCATGGCTTGGCCCTGTTATGTTTAGTACACTATGGCACAAATATACGAGGGACAATGCCGAGTTACAATGGCCTTTGACAGGTACCTTTGATGAACAGAAATTGAACCTCTTGCAGGATAAACTGTTTGCGAAAAGAAGTAGGCAGTCCATGTTTGACTATCTTCAGGTATGGCAAAAGGAAGCTAAGCAGAGACGAATGAGAGTGTAGAAGGAGGCTCGGAGAGGGAAGACGCATACAGTAACACAAAAGGCTGTAGCGTACGAGAGAGAGAAGATAGAGAAGGGTATAGAGTGTGCTGACCGGAAGTTTAGATTGCAATGTGATAAGTCTTATGTTGCATGAGGAGAAGGCGATCCCTTTGTGGAGGATCTGTTAGACGTACGGCCACCACCTCCTTACGCCCCGCAGAGGATATATACGACAGCCCCACCGATCCAACACCTCGCCTCCCATGCTCCCGCCCCTGGTTCCCCTGCCCCTGACTCGGCCGTTTTGGATGGAGCACCCCTTCTTTCCCTTTCGGCTCCATCGGCCGAGGTTGCAGCAACTACGGGCCGATCTACTGCACCCATTACCTCCAGTTCTTCTCTACCTCTCTCGCTTACACCTACCACGCAAACACTGGTGTCTCTAGTTCCCACAGCATCCACAAGTGTGTCCTTCCCTCACTCCCTTTCCTCGCCCTTGTTGTGCGCTGGGACACCGGTGCGGCCACTGGATGATGGAGACTGGGCGGCTGCTAAGGAAAGAATAGGGCAAGTGTTGATTCGGTCTGATGTGGGGGATGCAGAGAAGATGGTGGCTTACCAGGCCTCCCAGTGGGCCCGGAATCCGATTTACAGTGTGGAGGATGTATGGAGTGTACTGAAAGATTACGAGCCGTTTGTGCAACAGCATACCCTCAAGCATATGTCGGCTACTCTGATTGGGCTGTGGGAGCAGTGTTTTAATGGTGTTGCTCCCCAAATTATTTATGATATTCAGGACAGTGTGTATGCAGCTGGGATGGCCCCTAATGACGTTTTTAGTACTGTTGCCACGTTTATTGGGTACCAGGGCAGGTTGATCCAAAAGAGCCCGACTACCCTGTCTCAGTTCCCGATGAGGGAAGTGCACCCCATCTACCACCCCGAAATACCAGAGCTTCGAAACACGCAGGACCAAGTCCTTAGGCAGCGTGTAGAGGCCCGTTTCCAGGAACAATGGGTTTATACTCCTTGGAAAAGGAGTGAGGTTTTGTCTCTTAAGACTCAGCTGCCCGATCCTAGGAAAAATCCGACTGCTTATTACAAAGAGTTGACAGAGGCTGCATCATCGACGGTGATGACGTTGGCAGACATGGAGATGTTTTTCGGTTTGCTGGTACCGGTTGACATCTGGCAGCAGGCGCACACGCAGGACCATGTAGTGGAGTTGGGTGGCACTTGGGGTTAGATCAGGGCATGGGACAAGGAGAGGAAGCCTGGCGAGAAGCCCAAGGCTGAGATTCTAGCTCTGCCGGGCCGAATAATTATGTATATGCACTCATTGATCCCACCTAGAAGAGTAGATTGGGATAAGTTAACAGCATGTCGCCATAAGAAAGATGAAAGTGTGTCTGATTTTTTCACCAGGTTTGAAGGAGTGTTTTGAGATTTCAGTGGACAGGATTTGTCGATGGAGGGAGGTGTCCGGTTGTTTGTTAACAGGTTTGTTACGAACCTGCTTCCTGAGATCGCGACTCGGTTGCAGGCTTCAGAAAGCACTTGGACTACTTCCTCTCCATCGGTGATACTAAGTATGGCACAGTATTATGAGCACAGAGAGAACGAAGAGAAGGAGAAGGTGGAGAAGAAGAATAAGGAGCTGAAAACGAAGGTGTTGATGCAACAGGTGTCCCCGGGGAACGGTAGAGGACGAGGCATTGGTCCGGCCTGGCAGTTGCCCCACACCAACAGGAATACTTCGACTGTGGGGCCGAACCAGTGCCCTATTGTAAGGAGGAGGGGCACTGGTGTAGTGAGTGTCCAACACTGTTGCAAAGGGTTGAAGCCCCGAGGGGACGGGGGTCTCGGGGAAGGAGCCGGGAACAGGTGGCTACAACACAGGCCGGGGAGGTGAGGAGCAGCCAGGCCGATCAGAACTATTTTGATGATCCAAGAGGGCGACAGTATTACCATGACGATAATGATTTGGACGCATTGACGGGACTTAACCATGGCTAGGACAGCCAAGGGCAGGGTGGTGGATCAGTTCAGATCCCTGTGGATCAGCAGGGACCCTATGTTACTGCTGATCTGCAGGGCTCAGCGAAGAAATTCTTGGTGGACACAGGCGCAATGAATAGCTCTGTTTCTCGTTCACTGGTCCCCGGGGCAGCCCTGTCTGGCCAAAATAATGTTTCGGTAGGCTTCTCAGGTATACCGGTTGTGAGCCCCATCTCTGAGCCACTGGCCCTGACTATTGGCCCTTTTACTGTAGATTCACCATTCTTATTGACATCTACCTGTGGAGAGAATTTAATGGGTTTGGACTTGTGGAAGAGATTACATGCAACTATTTTGTGCTCCCCGGATGGCGTCTATACGACTATAGGACCCAATGTAGTGAATTCAAAGCAATGTTCGTCAAAGGATCAGCCCCTTCCTGCTGAGTTCCAAGAGGTGCCGATGACATTGTAGGCTACAGGTGATACAGATGTAGGGTAACTGCAGATACCCCCGGTCTCCATCAGGGTTAAGGACAATGCTGTTTTGCCTCGTCTTCCCCAGTACAAGATACCGAAGGCAGGAGAACGGGCGCTATTGCAGATTGTACAAGATTTGATTGCGTCTGGGGTTGTTGAGGAGACGACTGCGAATGTGTGCAATAGCCCTATTCTTCCCATCTTAAAAAGGGCACCATCGGGTTCCCCAGATGATCATCCCGATGTCTACCGCTTTGTGATTGATTTGTGTGAGGTGAATAATATTGTGGTCCCTCAGTTCCCTGTTGTCCCCGACATCACTGCTCTCCTGACCATGATTCCTCCCTCTGCCACATACTTTTCTGTCATTGATTTAAAGAATGCTTTCTTTAGCATCCCCATACATCCAGACAGTAGGTATCTGTTTGGGTTCTCTCTGGCCGGCAGAAGTTTTAGATTCTGTCGGGCTCCTCAGGGCTATACTGAAAGTCCCAGTATCTATAGTCAAGCCTTAAAAGGTCAATTGGACTCCCTCGCCCTTTCCCCAGGCAATGTCCTCCTGCAGTACGTGGACGACCTCCTAATAGCTTCGGATACTGAAAAGGGTTGCAAGGATGCAACGGTTAAGTTATTGTTACATTTGGCCCATCATGGACATAAAGTGTCCCTTTCTAAATTTCAATATTGACGACAGGAGGTCACCTACTTAGGTCACCTACTGGGGAAGGAGACTAACACCTGAGCGCATCGCTGCTATAACTAAAATGCCCATCCCTAGGACGCAACGGGATGTGCAAACATTTATAGGTATTACTTCGTATTGTTGTCACTGGATTCCTAACTTCGCTTTACTAACAAAGCCCTTGCTGCGCCTAACCACTAAGGATGTGCATGAACCCCTGCCTTGGACACATGACTGTTGGCATGCTTTTGAGCAACTAAAAATAGCGCTTTGCTCTGCACCTGTGCTTGGCACTCCAGACTATCAGAAGCCCTTCGTGTTGTACGTACACGAAGCGGCAGGCTGCGCGCTCTCTGTCCTAACACAGGCCTTTGGAGGTAAGCAAAGGCTGTGTGCCTATTTCTCTGCGCTGCTTGACAACCTCGCTAGAGCCCTCCCAAGCTGTTTGAGAGCGGCCACGGCTGTGGCCATCTCGATCCGACAATCGGCAGGGCTCGTCCTTGATACTGATCTCACAGTCATGGTCCCGCATGCTGTGGACACGCTTTTGAACAGAACCAAGACGCAGCACCTTACCAGTGTGCGTCTGACTGGTTATGAACTGACCTTGTTTGCACCACATGTCACCATTAAAAGATGTGCCTCTCTGAACCCAGCCACGTTACTACCCCTCCCTTCTGAGAGTGAGGAGACGGACGTGCATGATTGCATCGTCCAGAACTGAAGAAGAGACGAAGGGACGGGTAGACCTGACTGATGTTTCCCTATCTGAACCCCAAGGGATATGTTGATGGCTCTTGTTTTAAATTACCAGATGGCACGACAACAGCGGCCTATGCAATCACCACTCTATGCACTGTAGTTGAGACATCACGGGTTCCCTATCAGTCAGCGCAAGCTGCAGAGTTGGTGGCCCTTCTTCGTGCCTGTGAGTTAAGTGAGGGACTGGCTGTCAATATTTATACTGACAGCCAGTATGCGTTTGGCGTGGCTCATAATTTTGGACGGCTCTGGGCGGAGAGGGGATTCCTAACGTCCCATGGAATGAAAATTCAGAACGGCCCGTTAATACACAGACTTTTGTCAGCCCTGGCACTCCTTAAGAAATTAGCAGTAGTGAAGTGCAGTGCTCACAAGGCAATAACTGATGATGTTGGGAGGGGGAACGCATTTGCAGATCAGACAGCGAAAGAGACAGCACAAACTAAAATGAAGAGGATGTTTGTGGCAGGTCCAGCTAGATGGGTGCCTGAAAATGGGATGTTTGAGGACACACTGGACAATGTTAAGGAGATTCAGAGTGAGGCGACAATTGAGGAGTTAGCAATATGGCAAGAGAGCACGGCTAATTTGGATGAGGATGGGTGTTGGGTTGAGAAGAGCGGAAAGCAGAGGTGGATGCTACCGGATGCATATGTCCTCCCTGTGGTTACCATGGCGCACGGGCCAGCCCACATTAGTGTGAAGGGAATCAGTAGGTTGTTAGACCCCGTGTGGCAGAATGACAATATCCCCAAAGTGGCTGCCCACCTGGTGAAGTACTGCATGGTCTGTCTGATGCACAATCCTGGGAAAGGTACCCCCACCCCTGTTGGCAGTTTTGCGCCACCTTCCTTCCCTTTCGAGGTTCTCCAGATGGATTATATCGAAATGGAACGAGTCAATAACTTGAAATATGTGTTGGTGGTTGTCTGTGCATTCAGTAAATGGATTGAAGCCTACCCCACTAAAGAAAACACAGCCATGGCAACTATGAAGGTACTCTTGAAAGAGTTCTTCCCGCGTTTTGGTTTGCCCCGTTTGATTTGGAGTGACAATGGCAGCCACTTCAATGCCAAGGTCATCCAATTGGTGTGCGACGGGTTGCACATTAGGCAAAAGTTTCATGCAGCAAACCACCCCCAATCAGCAGGCCTGGTTGAGAAGTACAACGGTACTCTCAAGCTGAAAATGGCCAAGATCAAAGAGAGCACAGGATTGCAGTGGCCAGATGCTTTACCTCTAGCACCAATGTCCACAAGAGTTACAGCCCACTCTAGAACAGGATTGTCCCCGTACGAGGTCGTGTTTGGGCACCCGGCAAATGTTTGGGGCGTCCCGCGACCGCGTAGGTTTTCAGATATAGAATACCCCTTGCTTATAGATTACCTCTATGAATTGACTAAAAATTTGCGTTCTATTCACCAACAGGTTGCTGAGATGTTACAGCAACATCCAGAGGGTCCAGGCCACGTAATACGGCCAGGTGATTGGATCTTGTTCTGGAATTTTCAACGGAAGAGCAGCTTGGAGCCACGCTGGAAGGGACCTCTGCAGGTCCTCCTCGCCACTAGGACAGCGGTGAGGGTTGACGGTCGGAGGAATTGGATACACAGCACTCACTGCAAGAGGGTGCCCCTCCGCTGCCCTACGACCAGTGGGTCGCGGACGGGATTGGGGATTGTGAAACGGAGCAGGTGCCACGGTTCATTCCTTTTTCGGATGCCTGGCTCACATGGGCACCGACGGAGGAGGAGAGTCATGCAGTGCTGAATGAGGCAGTGCCACCCGAAATAAAGGCCATTCAGGAGCCACCGCTTATTGGCCCACCGGTGATTGAGTCACGTTCAGTTGAGCCCCAATTCACCGACCTGTCTGAGTCCGACCCTTTGCCCTCTGGTCCCCTGGAGCCTGACCCTTTGTTCTCTGACCCCGCTGTGCCTGGAGTGTTGAGGTAAAATTTGCGCCCCCATAAGAGGAACAGTGCACCAAAGGGAAAGTCAGGTTAGTAGGGATGGACGGATTGCATTGCTGAAGAATAGGGTGAGCGTACCCTTCCCGTGGTACCAACGAAAGCTTAGGGACAGGGAGATTGGTGCGTTATTCGGACAGTCACTGAACAGGGCACATGAACCGTGTTTCCGAGGAGAAGGTGTTTTGCCCTGCAACGTGGGATCTGGATCCGAGCTGGACGAACAGCTCCACCGCCGGTGCTCAACAGCGCCTACGTTTAGTGAACAATATTGTTTTGATTTCTTTTTTTGCTCTTATTCCAGCTTGGTTCCAAGTGTAAGTCTTTTCCGCTGCTTTACAGGAATGTATCCCTTTGGTCGCCCCATTCAGGAGGAGGAGCAGCCTTTCGCAGCTCCGCGTTCTGACCGGGATGGGCCTGTTTGGTCCTCCTGGTCTGTAAAAAGTAAAGTTGTGTTCGTAGCAATCATTTTGATTTCCTTAATATTGATACTTGGGGTAACGTTTTTCCTTGAGGAGAAATATCCTGTGCGCACTTTGATTGGTACTGCGCCTGTTCCCCCCGAGCATATCTTTGTTACCCTGGCGCCCCACAAGGAGGAGCACAGGAAGTCCTATAAAGATAATGTATTCATTCAGACCTTGCATCAAACGCACGCTGCTTATAACACGACAAAATGTTGGGTATGTGGGTTGCTGCCCTCAGTGACCCATAGATGTGAGAACCTGCTATCTATGCCATTGTCATATGTGAGTAGTTGTGAGGGGTGGTTTGCATTACTTAGTATGGTCCGTTCATTTCAACAGGTTGACACATTGGAACGAAAAAGTGCTAGTTCCATCACCCTGACACAAACAGTACGTTTTCAACATAGAGTACCCCCCGGTGCCCCCACAGGCCGAGAGACGTTTGGCAGGTCATTCTTGAGCTGTTGCATGCATGCGTACAAGGGAGTAAGGAATGGAAATTGGTCTCAGGTGGAAAGGGACAATTTCCTACAGTTTAACGCATCAGAATACTACCAGTCCTTTCAGACCCGCAATGTTACTGAAGATAAACCGATACCCTTGTCAGTAGTAGATGTCCTGACTCCTTTCTGTGTTCAGGGGGCTGGAGTGATAGAGGTGGGAGAGAGCAGATGCAACACTGCTTATAGCTTGAGAGGGACAAATAGTCCACCCCTGATCCCGCCACCAGAGTCTATTTTGTTTGTGGGGCTCATGGTTATGTTTGGCTTCCTGAAGGGTGGTCGGGAAGGTGTTACCTTTCTTACCTCCTGCCACCTGTGTCCATAGGGACCACCGCTTGCAGCGCAGAGACGCCCCTGTGCCCCGGACTAAGAGAATGATAAGCACTGATGACATAGATCAGACAGACACCACCTTGCAGCAGTTCACGGATGCAATGGAAAGCATCATACCATTCTGGGGTCCTATGGCCAATAGCCTTAATATTAGGCGGCTCACTAGGGTGGTGGAAGGAGTCATCAATATGACAGCAGGAATTTTGACCAATATCACAGTAAAGATTCAGGCTACGAGACTTGTTGCCCTTCAAAACCGTATGGTTTTAGATGTTATCTTAGCTGATCGGAGTGGGGCCTGTCGCATCATTGGCAGTAGCTGTTGTTTGTACATCCCTGACCACGCCCCCACTGTGTACGCTGCTATACAGAAAATGCATAAAATAGCCTCAGATATACACCAGGAGAATGGTACATGTTCATTCACAGGATGGTTCTGGAGCCTGTTTGCCACTTGGGGAGGGAAGATCCTTACTTTCCTGGTCGCCATAGCAGGAATAATTTTGACATGCTGTCTGTGTATACACTGCCTCCCTGCCTGTTGTGCCTGCTGTGTATCAATGTTCAAGACACGTTCCTGGACCCCAAGGCGTGATTCTAATACAAAGGCTATGATGATGCAGGGTATTCAGGATTTATTAAACATCGATGAGGGTATTTTTGAATATTGATTCTATGTGTCCAGCATTTAGAGTACTAGTTTTAGTGGATAGTCCATATTTAGCAATGGTAGTGTATGTGTGAATGTTTCTCTTTTCCTTGTTTAGAATTGTAAAGACCCTTACCTGATGGCACCAATAAAGATTAGCATGAATGCTAAAAGGAGGGTCTGTTAGATTTGAAATATTATCCTCGTGATGCACGCACTCGAAATGCTCATTTCGCAATGCTTATACTCTATTTCGTATTAAGTTAGCATTCATGGCGCCATCTTTCTTGGCGCCATCTTATTTTGTAACCGAGATCAAGCTCTTGTCTCATAATGCTTGCCTCAGCAGAAAGGTCGCTTCTGCGCCTCCAGCTTGTATTTCTCAAGGTTGAAGCTTTGCTGCACTAACAAATGTATTATCTATTGTCCCATACCTTTGCTGTTAGATAGACTCGTTCCCACATCTATGAATGGTAGGCACCAGCCGAACGGCCTTGGGGTCGAGATAGCATGTACCTAGCCCTGTGCCATGGCTCATCCTTCTTTGCTCTTATTATTCTCTGTAGCCTGGGCCGGAATTTTCCAGCCTGGGCGGGTTCTTTGAGAATTGGGAATGTATAATATCTGATGTTATGTTGGGGGAAGTTAGTCCCTCGGCCGTCATCCTAGGAGACTGACCAGGCTGAGCTCCGCTGCAGCGCATTACTAATAAAGTTCTTTGGTTTGTATTTCTCTACTGTCTTCTCGACTCTTCATTTCTTGGAAGGCAGAGAGGTGGTCACTAGTGTCCCGGGTGGTCCTATTCGGGTCACTTCCTTCAGGAGCAACTAAATATAAGAGTGTCATTTATTGTGAAGCTGAATAATCTAACATTGGAAAGCAGTATGATAACCCTACTTGAGCGACCTTTTAAACAAATAACCGAAACTGTTCTGTCTTGGTGAAGTTTGTCCCTCTAAAGGCAATCACTTATTTTCTTATATTTAATAACTGCACTTACCATCATGTGGAGACGTTGTTAATTACTTCTTGACTGAGGTCAATTACTTCTTCATCTCCACTGTCATCTTCAAGGTGCATTTTACAACATCACCCTGCCTATCCTCATGGTAGTCCTCATCTGGGATGAAAGGAATGTCCCCCCCAGAGCAATGTTGTGCAGCATGCAACATAAAGCAGAAATTTGGCACAACCTGTCTGGAGAGTAGCGGAAGAAACCACCAGTCTTATCTAGGCAACGTAATCTGGCTTACAGGAGCCCAATAGCCCGCTCTACGATTCCCCTGGTTTTTACATGCACCTCAATGAAGTGGACTTCCCCTGGTGTTGTTGGATTCCTCAAAGGAGGTAGCAACCATGGTCTGGTTGGATATTGGGAGTCTCCTGCAAAACATATAGGTATGTATATTAAAATGCAATTAATTTTATCCAGAGTGTGATGAAATGACAATTGTTGTTTTCTTTGTGTTGAATGTGCTCCTCGCTTACCAACAAGCCAGGTCCTCATGTTTCTAAGTTATGCCATCTGCTGTGGTATGCTGCTATTGTGTAGCACAAATGAGTCATGGCTGGATCCTGGGATTCATGCACATAAACAGGTGATGTATAGGTCCGGAATGCAAACTACTTGTATATTGATGGAATGGAAGTTTTTCTGATTACAGAAAACGTGTTCTCTGTCATGGGACGGTACCAGTGCAATATGTGTCCCATCGATGGCACCAACAACATGAGGTATGCTTCCCAGAGCATAAAAATACCCCTTTATAGTGTTCAGGGTACCCACATCAGTTGGAAAATGGATGTAGACATTGTGTGATTCAGCATCACACTAGTGAACTCTTAGAGCACACAGGAGAAAGTGGTTTGTGGCATTCCAGCACAAACCCCAACTGTGAACTGGAATGAAGCAAGTAATTGGTGCAAAATGCAAGTCTGCCATCATTTTTGCCAAGGTGGTGATTGAGGTAAGGTTGCGGTTTTGTGGCTCCAGTCAGGTGTGAGTTGATGGGCCAAGTCCAAAATTGTCTGTGGTGTGAACCGGGATCTTCGGATGACATCTCATTCTTGCATGGTAGGCAGGAGGTCCAGGATACAACAGCAAACCCATGGCTGCCGTCTTTGCTCTCTGGCTTGCCCTGTGTCCATGTTATCTCCTACATTTGTGGATTTCAAAACATAATAGAGTCATTGTTTAAACTGTACATTTGTCATAGTTATATATCTTTACATTTCAATTTTTTGTTTTTATATTAATTCTATGCAGTGTTAGTGATACTCTTTTAAATGAACACCTTTTTCATATTTTTTTAATCCGCCAACGGAGTTTAAAATACACCATCTGCAATGTATACACAACAAATAGCATTGGTAGCTGATGTTTAAGCCTAACGTAATGTCTCTGATAGACGGTTCTAATAAACTGCATCATATATGTACACCTCCACCATTCTAGCAATATCCGCCGAATGTTCTTGATTCCAACAAGCAGGATACCTAAAATGGCAGAAGCCTGATGTGTTCGTCAGGCAATCCAGACATACTCCGTTATCTAAAACAGCCCTCCATTTATAAAGTGCATTGCCATTGGTTCACAATCTGTGATTGACTTCGAAACATACAATGTTTGGCGTATGTGTACATCACTGTGACGTACGTGCTTTGCAGAGATCAGATCCCTTGCCTCCTAGCTTTTTGCGGAGATCGAATTCCTTACCTCCTATCTTTTTGCATTGGCACACCTCCTTCAAGGTGGCTGCTCACCAACGTCTGCATCCAAACATGGCTGAGTTTCTGGAGACAGACCCCTCAATCTCACACCTGAAGAGCTGGAAATGCGTACAGAGGAGGCCATGCCCCACTACAGCCCGCTGTATAGCTCTGCAGAGGCTCAAGTAAGGGACCCACATTATTTCAACACGGTTTTTGAGGCTCAAATGTGGTGTATCCTCACCTACTAAAAATGTATTGCAGCAGAACACATTGGAGAGCACCAGTACGCTGCCTCTATACCTGTTGGGTGTGCATATTACAGGAAATGGTGGTGCAAAATCTAATTTCCTATGTGAATGTTGCCTTTCGAACATTTCTAAAGGGATGTTAGTGAGTCCTCTAACATAGATTATGAGCATCCTAAAATAGGTGGTCTCAAAAAAGGTGCTTCTTTTGATAGTAGTTCCTGCACTAGGTCTTTATGAACTAGCATAAAATTATGATAAAATCTCTCGAAAATTCTTTTTGTATATTGAAAATCGCAAATATACAAGAGCTTAACTTTTGGGCTTATGCTTTCAAAAAGGTAGGACTTTAGTAACCAAACATTATGATGTGGACACATAAAACATGAACATTTTTTGTACTTTTTCTTTTTTTATCCTATGTCCAGATCAGCCCCCACCAAGACAAAATGATCTGGCAGACCATCGCAATGAAGTTGCGAATTGTGGGGGTACACAAGCACCATCGCATCACCTGCACTGCCACAAGCAAGGAGAGGACCTGCGACGTTGGACCCAAATACTAGAGGTCCAGTTGGGGTAGTTCCTCCCGGGAGCGGAAGCGGGCACAGTGCACCCTGACCACCTTAATGGCACGTACCTTGGCAGTGGTCTACCCACTGCTGGATGGTGAGCTGAGGGCCATGGAGCAGCCACAAGAAGGTAAGTGTACATTAGATTTTAATGTGTGTTAAGAAAAACACTTTTTCCAAGGTTTTCCAAGATGTCTTAGTGTGTCCCCTCAAGGCTGGAGTCATCTAAAGGCAAATTAAGCAACTACACAAATGTGGTAATCTGTAAGTGATGTACTAAGGTGTGCAATACATATTTGCCAATCCATGGTTCATCTCAGAGGTGGGAAAAGGCATATGTGTTGTTTATTATAGTCCTTATTCAACTATTATCGGTGTGTTCAGATTACTTTAAAAGCTTAACACATCTATACATTGTTAAATACAACTCAGTAATACAACTGGTCCTTGTCAGGCACTGTCCGGGACTATGTCGGGAACACAGTCAGGGATTTGGGCAAGGACTGGGAACTGGGTAGAAAACGTACAGTGCACAGAAAGAGCAGTACAGCGCTGCCCAGGATCACACAGGGAGTCAGAGGAGAAAAAGAGATCCAAAGGGGAAGCCTGTAAAAGTGAACAAGATGGCTAAGACTCAGAAAGGAAGGGCACTCACGAGGCAATTTAGCATTCAGACTAACTACACCCAGGACGAACGTGCAAGACATATATATAATACAACATTAACAATAAAAGGGAATGTGTGGTAAAGCACTCGGGAGCTCCAGACGGTAGGACTCAAGCTCAGTAAGTTCCTCACCCACAATTGCTGTTACAGATACTGACTGCAAATACCAACATATAGGATATGAATGCAAAGGCAGGGTCTGTGGAGCTGATACCTATGGTGATGTTATAAATGTAACTCAAAGACAGTACGCACAGTGAACAAGAAACACCACCTAGGTAGTCAGCTGGGCCCACGGATCCTGGCGATCAAACAGGAACACGCAAGGCAGTAACAGCAAAGGGGTAGAACTAAATACAGGCACAATAGACAAGGAGCTAGCAAGGAAGAGTGCTTAACAGGAAAGGAAGGAATTCACAGGGCACGCTTGGCAGAAAACAAGTAACAAACATACAAGGTAATAGAAGCATGACCGCAGGAATAGCAAGACAGTAAACTAGGAACTGGAACCAAGGAAATGGGAAGAAAAGCAGGGACTGGAAAAGGATATACAGAAGGGGAGGCTACAAGGGCATACAAGAATAGTGCTGGTTCAGGAATCAGGAAAACAAAGTAGCAGTGCTGGAGCAGGAACTAGAATTGAGCAAAAGCTCAGGAGTCAAAGTAGCACTGCAGGCAGTGCTAGTTCAGGAGAAGGGAAACTGCTGCAGGTCAGGAACAAGGAATGCTAAGGCTCAGGAGTCAAGGTAGCACTGCAGGCAGTACTAGTTCAGAAACAAGGGGAACTGCTGCAGTTCAGGAACAAGGAATGCTACGACTCAGGAGTCAAGGTAGCACTGCAGGCAGTGCTAGTTCAGGAACAAGGGAAACTTCTGCAGTTCAGGAACAAGGAATGCTAAGGCGCAGGAGTCAAGGTAGCACTGCAGGCAGTGCTAGTTCAGAAACAAGGGAAACTGCTGCAGTTCAGGAACAAGGAATGCTAAGGCTCAGGAGTCAAGGTAGCACTGCAGGCAGTGCTAGTTCAGGAACAAGGGAAACTGTTGCAGTTCAGGAACAAGGAATGCTAAGGCGCAGGAGTCAAGGTAGCACTGCAGGCAGTGCTAGTTCAGGAACAAGGGAAACTGCTGCAGTTCAGGAACAAGGAATGCTAAGGCTCAGGAGTCAAGGTAGCACTGCAGGCAGTGCTAGTTCAGGAACAAGGGAAACTGCTGCGGGTCAGGAACAAGGAATAACTAAATCTCAGGAAACACTGAAAACAAGAATATCAAAGGTACTGGAAACAAGGATCAGTCTCACCGGTACACAGCTACAATGACCAACCTTGGCCTGACGGGAGCTGGGGCTTAAAAGAGCTCACAGTAATCACATGCATCAGGTGTGAGCAGGCTAGCAGCAGCCAGCCACAGGTGAGCTGAATTCCTCCACCCATCCTTGGCCTGCAGGGGTGGAGACGAAGCAGTGAGAAGGGAATTCTAGGTAATGGAGTTTCCGGCATGAGCAGGCTGGCTTCCACAAAACCCGGCATGGATTAGGAATGGATGGCCATTTCCAAGTAAAGTCCAAATGGCTGGAAGTCAGTATGTACATGAAGGGGTCTGGAAGCTTATTAGAACACTGGATAGTCCCACAGTTCAGCCCCCTGGTGGTGGACACGAGAACGCAGGGAGCAAGTCATGACAGTCCTTAGCAAGTGTAGTTTTTTTTTAAGGTTTTTGGAAATAGTGTATATTACTAAGGTTTTGGAGACCTGAGCCATTGTCCAAAGGAGCAAAACAATGAAATATTGACACAGAAAAATTGCTTTGCCCAATCTTTACCTCACACATTCTGATCAAAACCAATGTGGTATGACAGTATGCCCCACCAACTACTAGTGTTTACAAAGTGCATTTATAGCAGAGAGAATCAAATCAAAGGCATCCACCTTTCCCACTTAAATCCAATATATTTTGTCATTTCTCTCGATTTGAGACTGATGTCCAGAAAAATATTTATTACATTCATTTCATTCAAACTCTTTTTTCGGTTTGTATCAAACCATAAAAGTAGAGGAACAAAATGCAGGCGAAAGCCAAAGACAAAATTGTTAAAACTATCAAACATTAAACGATAGAGTGACCCAGTGCATAAAAAAACAATCAGTGCATATTTGTGCATTACCCACATAACAGTTGAAATACAATTTTTTCATAGGAATCTAAAAAATATAAAACAATTTATTTCCCCACCCTTTTCCTTTGATTAATTGCAGAAATCAAGAATTCAAAAATAATTAAACAGACAGCATCAGTTTGTAACAGTTGCAGGCGCTCTATGGCCTCCTTGCATTTCCAAATCCGCATTTTTCAGAAAATGTTTATTAAAATACATTTGCTTTGAACAGTATACAACTTGCAAAAAAATAATAAAGGTAATTGCCATTGGAGGACTAGAGAGTTGCATGGGCAAGGGACCAAGTCTTTGCTAGTGCATGCGTTTGAGGGATAGGACATCAAAAAGTGGGCCATTCTAAGCCGAAATCTACTTAGGTAAAATCTTTGGCTATGAGGTGTCTTAAGTAGATATGGCTCAATGAGGGGGGTGGTCAGTGGTGGCTCCTCCGCTAAGGCGGAGGAGCGTCGCCTCATTGCTTTTAGAGCAGTGAAAAGGGATAAAATAAAACTATAATAACAAGGTTATTATCATTTTATTTTTGGTTGCTGCGGGCTGGGTTAGGGCGGTGCGGGGGTGGTGGCTCAGGGTGGGAGGAGGAGTGGACTATGCACACTAAGTGCCTCATTACTATGTCGGTCGGAAAGCATTCAGACCGACTCCTTGTCTGAATCGCTTCCGACTGACTCAGGTTTGGGGAGTCCGAACGACCATGTTTCCAAACTCCGTTCGGTCGGGCTCCAATTGTCTTCAACAGGAGCCTGTGTTCCGACCGACAACACAGGCTCCCATTGAAAAAAGGGGTGGTTGCAGAAACCTTGCACCCTGTGGCGGGCACCCCATGGTGCCTGCCACACTGTGCATGATTTGAAAGAGGAGTCCCATGGGTACCCCCACGGGCCACAACCGGAGGCCTCCGTGTGAAGGGGAGCCTGCTACAGGCCCCCAAAGTCAGTTTCTGACAGCCGTTAGGTGTCGGACAAACCGAGTCTGAAAGGCTGTCCGAATCCGACGACATAATAAGTCGGTCGGAAACGCGGTCCATAGGGCTGTACGATTTGGCTCCGAATGACTCGGAGTCTCCAAATGCCGGTCGGAACCGAGTCGAACAGACTGAATGGTTTCCTACCATCGTAATCAGTCGGTCGGAAACATGGGTTCCGACTCAGATTGGGAAAATCCAAATGACGTTCGGGGCCTTTCCGACTGACTAATTTCATCATATGTACACTTTGCATATTCCCTACCAGGCTGTTATAGCCAGCCTGGTAGGGAACATGCACAGGCTCCCTGTCTTGAAGTGAGCGCTGATCCACGGTGCTCATACCAATCACAGCGCTGCATTGCAGCGTTGTGATTGGTCCAGGGAAGCCTGTGTGCCCGGGTGCTTCTGCAGCTTCTTCCAGACTGGAGTCAGGAAGAGCAGAGAAGTGGAGGAGCGATGCGGCCGGCAGATAAAAGGCAAGTGTGGTTTTAAAAAATATATATATTAGCAAACACCCCCCGCCGTCGTCATCTCCGCGTGAAACCCCCGCCCCGCCACCCCAATTTCGTACTAGCCGCCACTGGGGGTGGTGCACAAAGGAAAGTATAGATCTACAGATTTCTTCCTCATATCAGCCTCCCATCTCTTCTCTGTTGTTTTCCTTTCACTACTGGTTTGTCTTTGCAGGAAATGGACTGTGGCGAATCAAACAGTTCCATCCTGCTAATTGTTTGCAGATTCTGTCAAATGTGTGTAAGCCATCAAATTTTATGGGCCCCTGCCAAGTTGATGCAGTTGGTAATCATGGTGTGAGTTAAGGATGCCTCGGACCTTGACCAGATAGATAATCATAACATAGTGGGTGCCATCTTCAATTGGTTCCCCCAAAAATTGTAAACCTAGTTCTTCATGTGCAATTATAGCAGGGACACTAGCAGGATGTGATAGCAGTCTGCTAAGGAATCTATTTTTGCACAGATCTGCAATTAGGAGTGATCAGTATAACCCCAAATTCACACACCATATGAAACAATTGGGACAGGGCTGAATTTATAAATAGTCACAGCACCATCCACTGGCATAGGCCCTAAAGTGGAGGCAAATTTGAACTGAGAGGCAGTGGCTGTGTCAAATTGGATTGTTCTGACCGTCCTTCAGTGCTTCCAAGTGGACCTCCTGTCAAACGGTACCCCCAGATAGGTAAAAGTAAGGACGCATCTGAGGACCATGCCACCAATATGAAAAAGACTAATCCTACTCTGGGGTGAGCCAGAAACCATAATAAAATACAGAGTTATATTTGTGCAGATGCCTAAGTCCGACATAAATGATACAAACGTGGCCTGTCCTGACCATGAGGACACAGTCGTCCGCAAACATCAAGACTGGTACCAGACGGCTCCCAGGCTGTGGCGGCAATACGTTTCTTGTCCATGTCAAAAATCTAGAAACTGAATAAAAAAGGAGCCAGCACACAGCCCTGCCTAACACCTTTTCTGATCTTTTTCAAAGAGGTGCTTTCCCCACTGGGGCCGTATCTGATTTTTCCCTCAACATTGACATGCAATTGAGCAAGAAGATGGATTATTTGTGGGTTAGCACCCTTAGTTAATAACATGTTCCACACCTTTGACCTGACTACGTTGTTGAATGCTGCACTAAGGTCCATAAAGGCCAAGTAAAGACAACCTTCTTTGATGAGGACATATTTGGTCATAATTAGGTGGATGTTCAGGCACTGGTCGGCAGTACTCAGTCCAGGCCTGAACCCGTTTTGAACTGGAGTTAAGATGGTCCTCTCGAGAGCCCAACATTCTTGCTTGTCCAGCAGTACCCTGCCCAAAATCTTATCATTGGCATCTATTAAAGATAAGGGCCGGTAGCAGTGAGGCTCACTCCTGACCCCTTTCTGAAAATTGGGATGATAATCGCCCTGAACAAGGATTTAGGAGGGCCGGCCAGGGGCACACTTGTGAATAATCCCGTCAGTATGGGGGCCCAGAATGTCAGATTGCTCTTGAACAGAGTGACAGGGACACTGTCTGGGCCAGGTGCCTTGTTGCACGGGCACCTATTTATCACCACTGTTACATCCTTGACAGTAAAAGTTGAATCCTCTGTACTGCCCAAACCGGTTGTTACAACCGCACTAGCACTCTTGAGGGTCGGGTAATGAAAGTCATATAGCTTTCTTAAATGACTAACCCAGACTTGACATGGGGTGTTTGTATCAATACTCAAAGGACTAGTGGAAAAAATGATGCATTGACTGTCCACCAGAAAAGAGCAGGGTCATTGCTAGCAGATGCAGCAATCAGCTGCTCCCAGGCCTCCCTCCTAATACCATTTTTCCTTTACTTTATCACCTCTTTATAAAGTTTTCTACACTTTCTTATTTCACCCTGGGTTCTCAGGGAGGTTTTTATTGCTTTGATGAGACTTCTATGGGCTTGTGTGCAGGATTTATCAAACCATGCATTTAATTTTGGATCTTACCGGCACTTAGGAGCCATTAAATAAACAGATAGATACCTGCTTACAAATTTCAGCGAACGCTCCTAAACTGAGCCAGGGTCAGATTCCTGGTTCAGGCAGATATCAAACTGCTCCTTCTAAAGAGAGCATTTGGATCCACTTCCTGCCTCCTCCTCCGTGCACCCTTGTCTGTGGTACAATTAATCTGTCCGGGCATTTTGTATTCTGTTGCTGACAAACCTACAACGAGGCTTATGGCCAGGGGGTTGTGATCGCCCAGCAGAATGGGCAAAACTTGAAACCCAGACACCTTCCTCACCCAGCTCTTTAAGAGTGCAATAAAGTCTGTCACCAACTCAGTGCCTCTCCCCGTGTACGTTACCCGGCTGTGAGCTTCATTGGCAACCAAATCAACAGTGAGAATCAGATCATGAGTTTCCAACAACATGTTTAGCCTATCACCACAGGGATTATGAGTAAAGTGCAAAAGATCACAAAAACCATTGGCGTCCCCACCACAAAATTATCCACTTAAATGGGACATAGTCTCATATTAAAGGCCCTTTCCCACATAATAACATAATCCTGTTCCAGACCTAATGTCGCTGTGTTTAAAGCAGAGGCAAAAGATTCAATGACTTGTTTATTATTGGTGGAAAAGTTATTGTGGTAAAAATTAGCGCTAGACCTGGGCAAAGTCAAAAGTTACGAGCGAGTGTGATGGAGCACAGCTCAGATACAGGTACCAGATTAGGCTCGGTCAAAATTTCCCTTCAATCTTAGAAGAATCTCTGAAGACAAAGTCTTGGGAAGATAAGTCTATGCAGGCCAAGGCTGCTGGCTGCATCCAACGAAGACGTCGTAGATGGCAGGGAACTGCTGGCCCATGTCTGGGTGAAGCAGCACAGTTGAAGCATGGATCTCAATCCATGGAATGTTTCGTTATTGAACCTGGTGAAGATTTCTATCTTCAGACTTTATTTTTTGGAAGTCGGATTCCTTTAGTGGGACCTGCAGCAAAGTCTATCCCACCAGCGATGCTCCCTCGTTGGATAGACTGTCAGGTAGGTCTTCTGTTGGCTCTCTGGGTGAACTCCTGAAAAAAAGTTTTCAAGTCCCACTTTTTCAAAATGGGATGAGAAGTACAATTTAGCACCAAGGGTCCTGAACATGAGTGGCACCTCTTGGGGGTGTAAGACTCACTAAGGCAGATGCCAAGGAAGGGGCCACAGTAGGTTGCAGGACATGCTTTAAGTAGCCAAAGTAGCAGAAAAGGTTTGAAAGGCTTGTAGAGGTTTGAGCAGTTTGAACCTCTGGAGACTTGCTGTATCCCTGTAGCTCACAGAGAAGGACAGCCAGGTGACCCTTTGGGTCACTTCTGGGTATCCCGGAGAAAAAGGGCAGCAGGTCCAGTCTTCCTGGCAGATCAGCAGGGCCGTCCTTCTTCTGGTCTTCACAGGTCCAGTAGTGTTCTGAAAAGTCTCCGAGTGTGTCACCTTTTCAGTCATGTGCCAGCCTGTGGGTAGTTGTCAGGCCGCAAGCCAGTTCTGGTTATTTTCCCTCTCCTTCCTGGCCTTGGCTCCATCCTGTCTATGGAGACAATGCCCAGGGAAGCCCTGTGTCTGATTTCTGTGTGTGATGGGAGCAGAGCCATTTGAAGAGTAAGTAGGGCAAGCCACAGACCCTCCCCGCTCATCCTGGCAGGATAGCCCAATGTGTCCCACAGTGAGCCCTTTTGTCCTCTGTCTGGCTGTAATAGACAAAACCCAGAAGGAGAGAAAATCACTACCAGGTGCAGCTGGAAACTCACAGGAAGGCCTCAGAAACTTTTAAGCAGAAAAATACTAACTTTTTAAAAGTTGCATTTTTAAAATTGCAACTTAACAATGGATGTTACCATTTCAGAGGCATTTAATTTACAATTACATTGAGTGGAAGATGTTTTTAACTGGCATCTACTAAACTTATTCTAGCTCTTATTATTTGTCAAACAATTTCGTCTATGGTAGCCAGACATAAACTAGTGAAAATAGTTTTTAGGGGTTTTTCCATTAGTAGAACATGTACATATACATAAATACATGTCATACTCTTTATCTAGTCTAAGAACCAAAAATGTATGTTTAGACTTGGCAGGTGGGTTTACTTGCAAAGTCGAAATGGTAGTTTTAAACTGCACTACAGGCTGCAAAATGCCAGGCTTGAGACGTGTTTTAAGGGGCTACTGTAGTGTGTGCCACATGAAGTGCTTGAGCTCAGTAGTGTGCCATCATGTAAATCCAAGTTTTTCCATGTTCAAAGGGAAAAACTAGATGCACTCTACCCTTCTTAGCAGGTAAAGGGGTCAGAGTCCTAATGCCAACAAAAATGTGTTCAGAAAAATGAGGTTCAGAATGCAAAAATCTGGGGGATTACCATGCATATGGTGCCAGGTGTAAGACCTTATATAAAAGAAGGAATGTGTTAAAAACAAAATTCATGCTTGTCTTGTTTTAACATGGCCAACAACAAGAACCATAACAATATGTAAACAACATTTAAATTTACAATCAAAATGATGAGGACTTCTGACACTTTGACCAAGACCATGGAAATACCGGCAAACAAAATGAAAAAAGTATCAGTAAAAATGCCTTAGCAAGATGACAAAAGGCTTTACAAACAAATTTACTGTAGAGTACAGCAAAAGCTAAATATATGTAAAACAAAGGAAGTAGAGACCCCAAATATTTAAATGACAACACTAAAATATAATTTTCTTCTTTCTCCTCCTTTAAGCACCATCCCTTGCAAGCAAAGTGGGCATTGGCCAGGATGCTTGGGACCAGAAGGCCTGTGGCAGTCAGAAGGTGTGACCACAGTCACTGAAGAACCCAGCAGCATATAGGGTGAAGGAGCTAGACAGGAGTCTTCTTTGGATCTCCGAGACCTCCACAGTGGACCAGACCCAAGTAGTTAATCAATCGGGGTTGGGGGGGGCTATATAGTGTGGCTACTCACCCGTAAGGGTCTCAAGGCGCTGAGTGGGGGCTGCTGATCCGTCTGGGCACAGGGGTTCAGCCAAAGAGCCAGGTCTTGAGATCCTTCCTGAATTGGGTCAGCGACAGGGATTGCCTGAGGTGGAGAGGCAGGGTGTTCCAGATCTTGGCAGTGAGGTGGGAAAAGGACAGTGGCCAGGGCCAGTTGGACGGAGTGAAGGTTTCTGGCGGGTAGGTGGAATGAGAGGCGGTGGTTCAGATATGCTGGACCTGCATAGTGGAGAACTTTGTAGGCATGTGTGAGGAGCTTGAAGTTGATTCTTTTGTTGACTGGGAGCCAGTGGAGTTCTCAAAGGTATTCAGTGATGTGGCTGCAGCGGGGGATGTTGAGGCCAGTCTGGCTGCGGCGTTTTGAACATTCTGTTGTTTCCTTAGGAGTTTCTGGGTGATGCCGGTGTAGAGTGCGTTGCCGTAGTCGAGTCTGCTGGTGATAAGTGCATGGGTAACCGTCTTTCTGGATTCTGAGGGGATCCATCTGAATGTCTTTCGAAGTAGGTGGAGTATGTGGAAGCATGATGAGGATACAGCGTTGATCTGGCAGTTCATTGAGAGCGAGGAGTCCAGTATGATGCCGAGGTTACATGTGTGGTCTGTGGGGATGGGGTGGGTCCCAGGACGAGTACTTCAATCTTGTCCGAGTTGAGCTTGAGGCACCTCTCTTTCATCCAGGTGGCAACGGCCTTCATACCGCTGTGGAAGTTGATTCTGGCGGCTGTGGGTTCATTGGTGAGGGAGAGGATCAGCTGGGTGTCGTCGGCTTAGGAGACGATGTTGAGTCCATTGTTCCAGACAATGGCAGTGAGGGGGCCATGTAGACGTTGAAGAGGGTGGGGCTCAGGGAGGATCCCCTGGGGCACTCTGCAACTGATCTCTGTAGGTTCTGAGAGGAACGGAGGTTGTCTGACTCGCTGAGTGCGGCCGGTAAGGAAGGAGTGGATCCAGTCCATGGCCTTGTCGTGGATGCCGGCGTCGTGGAGTCTCATGATTAGGGTGTGGTGGGAGACGGTATCGAAGGCAGCCAAGAGGTCCAGTGGGATGAGGGCTGTGGTTTTACCTTGGTCGAGGAGGGAGCGGATGTCGTTGGTACTGTGGTTGCTTCTGAAGCCGGATTGGGAGATATCCAGGATGTTGTTCCCTTTGATGAACTCAGAGAGTTGGGTGTTGATGGCCTTCTCAATGACCTTGGCTGGGAAGGGGAGCAGAAGTAGTGGTGGACCTATTGCAACCTGCAGGAGACTCAACCACCACCACCAGAACCATCTCCACCCTCCTTCCTGTTTCCCCCAGTATATGCCAACACCCCCCCCCCCCAATAGGGCTGGGGTCTCCTTTGCCCCCAGGCACCTCAGGTCCTGCCCCTCTCCAGCCAGCAGAACTCTCTTTTTTTAAGTTTCAAAAGAAAGTTTATTGGGAATACAATAAGTAAATAGCATCAAGTGACAAGTGAAGAAGCATTAAAAAAAAAAAAAAAAAGACATAATGTTTAGCATATATAACAATGGCAACTAGGAAAGTAGATCTATGAGATAAGTTCAATATTGAAATAATAAATAAGCATGTAACTAAGACAAAATTACAATTGGATAGATTAAGGTAGTAACTAAGCAATTCAAGGGGTTTGGTAACTTCCTGGATAGATGGTGCTGGAGTAAAGAAGCTTTTAGCACTGTTGTCTAAAAATAGCGTAACAGGGGACCATAAAAGTAGTCGTTTTTGCTTCAAGGACATGGGAAAAACTAAAGTTGTGTCGAGTCTGTGGTTATGGCATACAGAATACCACCAGGCCAAGTACGAAAGTTTAGAGGCATCTTTCCAGTTTTTTGTAATCTGCTGAAAAGCAGTGGCAATTAGCAAATCAATAATTTGTGTTTGTGATTTCGGCTTGTTCCAGCTAATGGAGAGACTACCCAAAAAAATATTAGCAAATGTCAGGGAAGTGTTAGTCTTAATAATGGTGTTAATTTGGGACCAAACTGCTTCCCAGAACTGAAAAACATGTGGGCATGAGAAAAGTAAATGTTGGAGATCTGCTTGTGGAGACGAACAAGACCAACAAGTGTCTGGGGTACCAAAATGCATTTTATGCAGAGAGACTGGTGTTAATAGCAATCTGTTGTAAATAAAAAGAGAGTTTGTGTGGTGCTGGCTGCTCTAGAAGATTTCCTGATTTTTGTCCAAATCCTATCCCAAAAAGAAATGGGCCATTGTACGCCTAAATCAATTTCCCAACAGAGTTCAACCTTAGTTTTAATTCTTTGTGAGAGTGGGGATAGTAGGCATGTATATAGGGTGGAAGCCTTCGATGACCTGGAAATAATATTTAGCCAGGCGTGGTCTAATGGTAGAGGGGTCTGAGGTGAGGAGTGAAAGTGTGTATAGGACTCTAATATAGCAATACGTAGGGCTAGAAATTTATGTGAAAATGATGATGGTAGGTGAAAAAGAGATTGTATTTTTGAAAAAGTAAGAAAGGTGTCATCTTCAAATAATTGATGTATCCATAAAATACCCCTATCTCTCCAAGTTCTCCAATAAATTGGCTTTCCCTTAATACAAACACGTTTGTTGTGCCATATGGAGGATTTAAGATATGTGTTTAAGTCATGCGGTTCAATATGCAGGAGTTTATTCAGGTTGTTACATGAATATTTAATGATAGGCGTATGTAAATTTTGTGGTTTTCTTGTAAAGGATAAGAATTCTTGAAAAGAAAACGGGAGGAGGAAGGAGCTCTCCAACTCCACCCAGAGAGGCCAATCAGGCGACGGGGCTGACATCCACTTGGATAATTGCTTCAATAAGAATGCTCTGTGGTACTTAGGAAAGTCCGGGAAGCGGACACCTCCTTCAGATTTCGGACGTGACAGCTTTAATAAGGACATTCTTGGCTTTTTATTCAGCCAGAGGAAAGAGATAAGAATGGAGTTAACTTTATGAAACCATATTGTGGGGATAGGCATGGGTATGTTAGACAGAAGATAAAGAATTATAGGCGTCAGCATCATTTTAATGGTGTCTAGGCGGCCCCACCATGAGAGGTATAGAGGGTGCCATTTGGTCGTAAGGGAAGTAAGTTTCTCAATACATTTATTAAAGTTAAGAGGAATTGATGACTTAAGGGAAGGAGTAAACCATATGCCAAGATATTTGATATGAAGAGGACTCCAAGTGAAATTAGATAAGGAGAAATCTTCTTTAAAAGTGTATTTGGACAAAGGCAAGATTTCACATTTATCGTTATTTAGTTTATATCCCGAGACTAAGGAGTATGATTTAACCTCATTAAGAAAGGACGGTATGGAAGTAAGGGGTTGGGATATGAATAAAAGAACATCGTCCGCATAAGCAGCTAATTTGACTTCCAACGACTTAGATGAGTAACCTGTAATGGACTGATTCTGTCGCAATTTAGACAAGAAAGGTTCTAGTGCTAGATTGAAAAGAAAAGGAGATAGAGGACAGCCCTGTCTGACTCCTCTATGTAGAGTAAAATACGAAGATGTGAGACCATTAGCAGAAATAGCGGCCTTAGGGCATGAGTATAGCAAAGCGATCATGGAGGTGATTTTTGGGCCAAAACCAAACCATTTTAATGTCTGAAAAATGAAGGGCCAATATACTCTATCAAAGGCCTTCTCAGCATCAAGGGCTATGGCAGCAAGGGGCTCTGCAAGATTTGGCGACTTGGAAATGACGTCAAAAAACAAACGGGTATTATCATTTATTGAACGACCTTTAACAAAGCCCGATTGCTCCTTACCCAAAAGTTGGGGCAGAAAAGAATCCAGTCTAAGGGCTAATGATTTCGAGAAGATTTTATAATCTATGTTGACTAGGGAGATGGGTCTATAATTTTTGCAATAGTGTAAATCTTTACCCTCCTTTGGGATAAGACAAATTAAGGCTTCTAAAAAAGTACCAGATGAATTGCCAGAAGAAAGAAAAGAGGATATTAAGGTGTGTAATTTGGGTATGATTATTTGAGAAAAGTGTAAAAAGAATTCGACAGTGAAACCATCAGGACCGGGGGCTTTATCTTTCTTGAGAGAGTTAAGAGCACTAAGTAGGTTGTTTGAGGTCAAGTCTGATTCAAGAAAGTCAAGGTTTAAAGGTGTAGTTGGGCATTTCTGGATCGAAGAGAGATAAAGGGAGATATCCTCTTCATTGGGGTGATATTCAGGAGTATAGAGCTGTTCATAAAATTTAACAAACTCTTGTAAGATGTCAACATCTTTGTATATAGAAGTATTAGTGTCTGACATTATGGAATCAATGTGAAGCTTGTTTTGTTTAGTCTTTAGATAATTAGCTAATAATTTACCAGATTTATTCTGTCCCCCATAGAATTTAGCACTAGTTTTTAAAAGATACAAAGATGCAGCATCTGTTGTGTCCTTATTGTATTGGATCTTGGCATTAATAAGGTCTGTCAAGCAGTCCTTTGATTTGGAAGTGTAATAAGCATGTTCCAATTTTTTTATCTTTACAAGGAGATCATTATTTAAAGCCCGTGTATTTTTCCGTTTATTAGAAGTGTATCTAATAATAAAGTCTCTAGCGGACGCCTTGAAAGCGTCCCAAATTATATGGAAAGGCAAAGTGTCATCATTATTGAAGAGGAAATATTCATTAAAAAGGAAAGAAAGGAAGTATTAAAGTGAGGGTCCAAAAGCAAAGTATTATTAAATCGCCATCTTCTGGGGTACGGTGAATAAGGCAGTAAATCTAACAGGATGGAAACAGGGGCGTGGTCGGAAATGAGAATAGGGCCTATGTCTGCAGATATGAGTGATTGAGAGATATTATGTGATGTAAATAAGTAATCGATTCTTGATTGGGTTTGATGAGGTGCGGAGTAAAAAGTAAATTCTTGTGAGGACGGGTTACATAGTCTCCAAGCGTCAGCTAGATGAGAGTGTTTAATAGTTTGCGTGAAGGTTTTATGAGCCCTGGAGGGAATGAAGGGTACTGTGGATTTGCGATCAAGGAAGGGATCAAAAACTTGGTTACAGTCACCAGCTAGGATCACATTAGTAGAGAAATTATGGGAAATTAAATGTTGTAAATGAGACCAAAAGGGAGCATCACCAGAGGTAGGTGCATAAATATTAAAGAGAGAGATTGGGATACCATCAATCTCTAACCTAGTGAACAACCATCTACCCTCTTCATCCCTTTCTTGTGCAGTAAGGGTGGTCCGCAATGATTTGTGAATCAATGTAATAATACCATTGCGTTTGCCATCACCAGGGGAAAAGAATAGTTCACCAACCCAGTTCTTCTTGAGCTTTAAAGATTCAGATTCAGTAAGATGAGTTTCTTGTAACAAAACAATTTTAGCGTCTAACTTAGATAAATAGGCTAAAACCCGTTGCCTCTTGATAGGGAATTTAAACCTTTAACATTCCATGTGATAATTTTTAAAGCCATAAATCAAGGGGAAAAAATAAATAATAAGATGAGCCATTTATAATGCAAATTCCAGACACATATAAATAAGATGCCATTAAAAGCATATAAAATTTGAAACTTAAGAAAATGAAGGAAGAATAAACAAGATGGGAGAGAAAGAATGGATAAGTATAGATAGTAGATCCCAAGAAAGGTGAAAGAATGTTTAAGCAACAAAAGAAATAGCCAACTTGACAGAGGAAAAGAGGGATGAAGAGGAGAAAGAAAAGAAGATAGAGGAACAGAAATATTGCATAATACAATAAAGAAGACACAATGAACATACTTACAGATAGTCCAAAACACATATAAGGTGGGGGGAAAAGGGGCCACATGAAGGAGTGACGACGCCAGACTTCAAGCGAGGGAGAGAGGGGCAAGAGACGACGGGCGAAACAACACATGAGAAATCACATCATAGGAGCGGAACTTGCAAATAGGAGAACGAAGAGGAAAATGGTAAACAAATCAACCTAAACCAAAGATTGAGATCATCAACTATAGTCAGAACAGGAACAATTAGGAACAGCTGACAATATCTATAGCATTTATGCAAAAATCTAATGATCAAATAAGAGTTCGATCAAAACATAACAGCAACATCTATTTTTTGATTGGTGAGGGCGATGCAGAGGTGTCCATAGAATCAGCGTGGCAAAAGTTGAGAAAACTCTTCAATCTTAGAGGATCTTCATATGTGGTAGTCTTGTTATTGAGAGTAACTTTAAAGAGGCAAGGATGAAAAAGGCCATATCGGGCTCCAATAGACCGAAGCTGGGGTCTCATTGCTAAAAAGTCTCTTCGTCGGTCCGCAGTAGGCTTTGAGTAATCCTGGGAGAAAAACAAAGCATTGCCAGCCCAAGAAATGCGACCTGCCGCTCTGGCTGCCGCTAGAATCTTGAGTAGATCAGTGTACTCTAGAAAATATAAGATAACTCCTCTCGGTTTTCTCATATTGGTAGAAGACGATGTAGAAGGAGGACCCAACCGATGAGCTCGTTGGATGTTTAATTGGGTGTCGTGTGATAAGTTAAGAACTTTGGGCAAGAATGACTTGAAAAAGTTTATAGGGTCAGTACCTTCCGAACCCTCCGATAGTCCATAAATACGAAGGTTGTTCCTTCTGTTTCTATTTTCCAAGTTTTCAACTTGTTTTTGGAGTGACAGCACTTGAGAGCAAAGAGCATCAGTCTTACCGCCTGCAGAGGTCAGAGATTCGAGATTCTGTTCTACTGTAGTAACTCTGTCTTCCAGGCTAGACCATCTTTCTGTTAGGGTTTGTATTTGAGAGTTAGTCTCCTCAACAAATGGGCGAAGAGCTCTGATTTCCTCAAGTAATAAGTCCAGAGAGACAGAAGATGCTTGCTTAGGAGGGGAAGGAGGGTCCTTCTTTAGGCGTTTGCTTGGTGTTTTGTTCGTGCCAGAGGGAGTCACCATAGTGGAGGCTGTGACGCTCTTGGGCGAAGCATTCGTCGAGTCTTCCATGACAGCACAGCGTGGACGAGACTTAGAGTGCGTTAAAGATTTGTGAACCAGAGACGATGGAAGTGTAACAACTTTGAGTATTTTGCCCATCCAGCTATGTTCGGGAGGAAAAGACTATGGACACCTCCACACCTCTATGTATATTATAAGCGACAATAACACCTCATGTAATAAAATGAGGGAAGGAGAGGTGTTTGCTAGGTAAAAGAACAAGGTGGCATTTGTTAGCAACCCTTCCTGTCAGCCTCAGCAAAAAATAAGTTTGAGCGTGGGTCAAAGAGTCAGCAACATATTGATATAGCTATCAATGACCTATAATTAACATGAAGAGGATGTAATCAGGTTGCAGCAGCCTTCCAAGGAGTTGAAGGTATGAAAACATGAGCAGAGAGCATAGTATTGTAAGTCATTCCTTCAAGAAGTAAAGAACTTCCAGACATTCAGTAGAGTACAGCATCATTTAAATGGGGTATTCATATTGATATCCTTGCGCTGTGCAGAAAGTAAAATGGCGGCTATTCCTGTGAGAGAATATACCGACCTCAATTAGTATTAAAAAAAAAGGAGGATACACAGGAACTCATAGCGCCTCCTTCGCTCTCCTCAACATTCCAGTAGCGCGCTAAACAGGTCTGCGATATTCTCAATGCCCTCAATGCAGAGCCCATTAGATGTGTGTATAATTCTCCTCACATTGGTGGAGACAAAATGGCGGCCGAAAATCAGTGAGGAGCGTTCGCCGCTGTCAAGGTAAATAATGTCTCTTACGCTACATTTCGCCAAAAGAAGAGTATACCAACGGGCTCCGCTACATTTCCGATAGCTGCGCTGAGCCTTTGGGAAGCCGCACAGCCAGTCTGCCGCCCGTCGAAACCGCAAGTCCCTCCGTCGATTCGGGAGAGTCAAGCGCCGGCGGCCATCCTTCTCGGGCGCTAGCCACGCCCCCCAGCCAGCAGAACTCTCTAATGAGGCTGTGGATCTGTTGTGCAGCCTCTCTGTAGGACAGGCTACACTGTTGTGTGCCATTCATGCAATCAGGCAGCAGCTCACACAGCTAGTTCCATTCCTGGATAGCATATACACTGCAGTGTCTGCCATACAAAGATGCTTGGTGGCAGAGCCTCCTCCGACAGTGCTGTTTCCCAGCTACCACCACCTGCACCTACCTCTCTGGTCCCTTCAGCACCCATCACCCAACAACCTACCACAATTGAACCTTCATCCTCCACTACTTACCTAACCTCTACCCCAGAACCAAGCACTTCACAAGCACCCACACTCAAACTGTAACTAAAACACAAACTCAAAGACTCACACACACAAACACAAACAGCACACTGTCACAGATACCAACACTACACAGGCACCCACACCTTCACCTGCAAACATTCAAACACCATCAACTCCCACCATCACCACTCAACGCACCACCTCACCTAAACAACTGCACAAATCCACACCATCACCCAAACAACCACCCAAACCTACACCCTCACCTGCAGACATACAACCACCACAAACACCCACTGACAACCCAACATATCACCCAAACACTCACCTGCAACCACACCCTCATGCAACTACACCCTTAGCCAAGCACCGACAAAAAACAACAGCCTCACCCAAAACCACAGCCACTACAAAGCCCTCACCCACATCCAAGTATCCAAGTCAAACCACCACAACCACCCAGCCACCAGCACCTCAACCAAATGCACACCCACATCCTCAGCCAAGTACCCACAAAAAACAATGCCCTCACCCATAAAAAAACACCTACAAAACTCTCACCCACAGCCAAGCAACCAACCCAAACTACCACAACCAGCACAACACCCCCTCCCTAACATTCACAACTACCCCTAAGCACCACACCACCCGAGCACCCACTACCCCCTCCTTCCTCTTCTGACACCCAGTCCCAGGAGCCGAGAAGGCGCGGGACCCGGCTGGCGGAAAGGTACGTTTAAATTTTTTTATTTATTATTAAATTAAACCCCCCCCTCCCAACCCATTTCCCCGCCCCCCCCACCCTCCGGAGCCATGCCAGCCGCGACTGTCTGTCAATGGAAGAAGATGAGAGCGACGGAGATGGAAGAGGCTTTACAGAGTTTCATTCATCATACCGCTGAAATATAATTTGGGTGGGGTGGACAGCTTTAACCGCAGACGGATATACCAATCCTTTTGACGGATCCCCCGCATCATAACATAATGCTCTGGTATATAAATCGGGCTGTTCGTTTTTCTCCTCCAATTTCAAATTCCTTCACATTAACAGAGCATTTTAAAATTTTCATTTTTATATTTTGCTTTTGTCTGAATATTTACTTTATGAAAATGCTAATATTCCATTTTCTTACAGTCACGGACCCGAGGAGTGGGAATTAAGGACTGCCCAGGGATAATGGGACCCCCAACTAAGAACTGCTGACCAAGAGCATTCATGAATACCTCTACAGTGATAAAATGACCTAATGACTGCACCTTAAAAAAAAAAACCTTCGAAATATTTTCAATCAATAACCTTCTATCACTAGCAAATGGCAGCAAACTCCACCAGGAAGTTATAAGGCTCCATTCTTTAGGTGTGCACTGGCGGGCCGAGTCTCACAGCTGTTTCCTATGTGTCTCCAACCCAAGCATGTAGTCTGGTAGTTCACGAGGGCTCCTAAGAGAGAAGCATGCGCCTTTGTTGCGGCCCAAAGTTGCAGACAGGACATAAGGCTCTGATGGTGCAGATGAAGCCTTCTTGGAGTTGGCAGCTACCTTTCAGCCCAACTCTGCCCACCAGTCCTTGTGTTCTAACTTGGCACCTGCATGCATGGGAGGACCTGCTTCTCTGAATGTGCTGATTAGGGTGGCATGATCCCATGCCAGGAAGGTGCCTGGGGATGACACGCTGGGGGGTTCTTGGGACTTATTAGGGAATCATGACTGGTAAAGTGGCAGGCTCCTGTAGCCTCAGGTATTTTAGAAGTACAGATGCCATTGTTCTTTGCTCTTCTACTGAACTGTTACCCTATGAAGCTGCTCTATTTAACCTCTGTGGTAGCTGGGAAAATTGGTGTTTTTCTGGGCACCACTTTTTGTATCTTGTTCCATGTATTGTGGTCTTTGACATTTGGAGCCAAGTTGGCAAGGAAAGCTATCTATATTTAATATTGCCTGATTTAGTTGTTCTCTCTTACTTTAGGTTACCTAGATCACCCTTGGATACACCTGCATGAGAATGTCAACTGTCTTCCAGATTTACTAAAAAAACATGCTGTGTTGCAAGTAATGTTCAGCACAAGAAACCACAGCTGTAAACAATTTCCAGATCCATTTTAGCACCAATTCAGTATTTTAAGGTGAGGAATCTGTGGTTCGAAGTATCATTGGAAAACAAAGTATTATTATTATGATGGACACTAGGTTCAATGGACTGAAGATGAGAATGCCTCTGCTGCTCTTTGAATGCTGCTCAAAATGGCTTTCCCATTTGCTTACAAAGACCAAAGCTTTGTAGCTCCATCCTTTATCTCCTATGTAGGGCACTACACTGTACTCTGCTCATGTCCGAACCCTGTTACATTTTTTTTCTATAAGACTGAGTCAGGTCAATCACTCAGCCCCTGCCTCTGGAATAATATACCATCCTGGCAGCACATACCATTCACCCACTGCTAAATTTGAAACAGAAATATATATGTGCAGGGGCCCAATTTTTTTCTTAGGAGCCTGCTGCTGGAGTTGCCATATGCCTGGGATGCAAAATAGCATGGCTGACTAGCGCTGATTACAAACTCATGCCTCTTTATTTCACCACTCTGCACTTACTGTCTTTTTATCTCACTCTTACAGGCTCTTTTGCAACCCTGTTTCTCCATTTGTCGCTGATTTCCCCATCTTCCTTTTCCTCCTCATTTCCCTCTCTTGCTCTCAATCAAAGTCTGATGATGAAAAGTATGTCCCCAAAAATGAATACTGCTGCCAAAATTAAACATGGATACTTCGTCACCTTCCTGGAACTAACCTTTTCCATAGAACCCAATCTAGTTGGCATTCCAACTAAAAAGAGAATTTGCACAAGTGGCACCGACACATGGAAAATGTTCTCACTTTCTGCTGCAAGGCATGATTTAGACCGACCTTGTTTGAACAGGTCATTTTCACCCCGAAACAGTTGTTTGGCATCTGTTTCCAATTTGCATAATACCCATGGATCCAAGTCACAAGATGGAGGTGAACAGGGACCTGAACAAAAACATCATATTGGAAAAACTTGTCTAAGGGACCTGAGGTCATTCTGGGCTTAGGAATGATTGAGGGGGTAATTTTTACCTCTGTGTATTAAAGCGGGCCCGTCAACTTTTTCTGTAATAGGAGCTACTTTTGATCAATAAAAATCATCCTGACAGCGGCGGCCGGCTCAGGTAAGCGCGGTGGCGCAGGGCAGGGCCCGGCCCGGCAGGAGGTGAAGCCAAAAGATGACGGAATAGGTATTATTTATTTATTTAATTATACCTATTCCGTCGTCTGTCGGCTTCCCCCACTTCCCCCCCGCCCCGCCGCGCTTACCTGAGCCGGCCGCTGCTGCATCCTGAGCTACTAATATTCAGTGGCGTCACTAGGATTGGTGTCACCCAGTGCGGTAACTCATGGTGTCACCCCCTCGTGAGCCTCTGCTTTAAATCGCTACATAAATCAGGAGGATTCCTCCTGATTTATGTAGCGATTTAAAGCAGAGGCTCACTGTGTCACCCCATGTGATGGTGTCACCCGGTGCTGCGGTAACTCATGGTGTCACCCCCTCATGAGCCTCTGCTTTAAATCGCTACATAAATCAGGAGGATTCCTCCTGATTTATGTAGCGATTTAAAGCAGAGGCTCACGGTGTCACCCCATGTGATGGTGTCACCCGGTGCGGTACGCACCCCCGCACCCCCCTAGTGACGCCGCTGCTAATATTACCAGTGTTGTTTTAATGACCACATCAGAAAATATTACACGATTTATGACTCAGACGTAAGCTTTAAATACTGTAAATATATTTAGGAAATTCAGCCATTTTTCTCCAAACATCAGCTTATGAGTTTTGAAATTATATTCATTTTCATCTCAAATACACGCTCTCAATTCTGGTATACATATATTAATTCATCCAAGCAAAAGCTTCTAATTTAGTATGCTGAGCTGCACACAGGAGCACTCATTAGGTCTCGCCTAGCGACGCAGCGCGAAGCGCTGTCGCTAGCGAGACTTATTGTCGTCGACTTGAGTTTGGAAGGGGGACAGGAGATGTGCACTCTTCTCAGACAGCCGATGTGCACGCTCACGGCGTGTCTATCAGCTTGGTCCCGGACAGCACATGGGCACGCCACGCCTGGACAGGTGATGTGCACGTGTACGGCTCACAGAGCACAACACGCGCATGGCGCTTTCACTTTCCCGTTGTTCGTGTTCTCCGTTTGCTGCTGGCATCTTTACAAGGCCCCAGTTTCCGGCGCGTAACCTGCTGTCCCAACGAGTTTCTTTTCATCGTCCGGCCATGCTCTCCTGAGGGAGGCCGCGCACGTCACGGGGCGAGCCGCAGATAAACGGTAAGCCGGGGAGGGGGGGGGGCAGGAGGATCTCCCGATGACTGAGACCTGGTGGGACTGGATTAAAATCCAACCTGTCCTTCTCGGACTAATCCCGCACAGTATAGACCCCGGACCGGAGAGCGTCGTCCTTCGGTCTCTCTCTCCAAGGCACAAATGCATGCCAGCTGTCCTACCTGCTAAACACTTACCTACAGAGTTTTTATAACTTCAAAACTGTACCGAATACCTGCTACTTTTTTTAGGTGTATGAGTTTTCTATATTTTCTGTTTTAGTCCATCCCTGTTAGCTTGAAGCTTAATATCCGCATCTCTCAGTCCACCTCGCCCTCTTTACAATCATAGTGGCCCTCACAAACCAAACCTATCCGTGGATTTCCGGTGGCACACCCCTACACCTACCTGCAGCCTCTTCTGGGAAGTGGTCAGCTCCAGTGGCTACAATAAATACACGACTTCGCCCTCATTGTCAGGCCGATACGTTGTGAAGTACAACTATCGAATATTTAAATCCTAGTGCGCACCACCCCATCCGCACTTATCACACGCTAACCGGTGGGCTCTCTTTATTACACCCACCCCAATCCCATTGGATGAATGAGACACCGACGGGGTCGGGTGTAATAAACAGACTCCTTTCCCTTGGTACTGTCCACACAACGGTCACAGGCCTCAGGGTCGGATGTATATAAATGTCCCTGTTTATTTAAGAAAAAATGCTTTGCTATGGAATTACTGCGTCAGTTCTAGTTGTTAGTTTCGTACTTACAGATTCTCTGTTACTTTAAAATCTGAGGCGATGGCATGTTCTAAAGTACAAAAAGTCTCAGAATAAAACGTTTTTGTTTTTGCGTTTCTCAGAACTACGTTGTGTGTGAATAGAAGCATATCTACCGGCACCACTTTAGAAAATGGAATATTCAAAACTCCACCATGGCTGACAAACACACCCCATCCTTTTAATGTGCAGAATCTTTTTCAAAGGGCACGCGCTGCTCTGTAGAGAAAAATAATTGTCTCTTTACCATCCCGCGCCTCTAACGGTCACCACCAATAAGCCTTGTAGAACAATGCTTCGTTTGATGACGTCTGCTGGGGGACTCAGGTGTGTGATTTCGTTGACTGGATGGTCACTTTTAACAGCTAGATTTAATTGGGATCTCAAACGAAAATACGTGTGTGCATGTACCTGTGTGTCTGTTTCATGTGTGTGCCGTGTGTGCGCGCCCCAATGTCATTGTGTTTGTGCGGGTGCTGGTGGGGGCCGGGGGGCGTGGGGTGGGAAGGTGACAATACTTTTATGTAATATTGTAGTCCTTTAAAAGCTAAAACCAAGACACGCGTGGCTATAGTAAACCAAGTTAAAAGCAGCACCCAGGTTTCATATTGGCTAATTTTTAATGAGGATGTGAATTAATAATAATGATAAGGTATAAAATTATGTCTTTATTTAGACGAGGAACACGGTTTTTCTGGAAGCTGACTGAAGACCGGGATGCATTTACCTGCATCTCTGGTCCAGCAGAAAAAGAAACAAGCATTTGCAATGAAATAGGTCTTGCATTTACGCAAGTTTAAGCTATTGGCATTGTTAATGACAATGCCTTTTACTTATGATTTAAAAACAAAAATAAAAGTTATTGTTATTTGCAATGTCAATAGCTCAAACTCGCGTAAATGCGAGACCTATTGCATTGCAAATGCTTGTTTTAGGTAGCTGGAGAGCTACAGTGCTTATTTGGTAAAGAGTGACTGTGCCAAATCACTGCTCAGAAGCCAGCGTCCGGTGCAGTTACCAAGGCTGGTACTCTTAAATCCACCCCATGCCTTTATAATCTACTACCAGACACTCCCTTCCCCTTTGTCTCATTCTTGCCAGTCCCTTCCTTTCTTTCTCCCTTTGTGATGGTTTTGCCGACTTTCTCTTCCACCATCTGTGTTTTTTTCCCTCTCTTGGTAAATATCTGATGTGGAAACATAAGTGCCTGTGGTCCCCACTGACAACAACTGGCTCAAATTAAACACTGGAGAGCCACCAGTAGCTCACAAGTTACTCGGAGAAACCTGCAGAATGATCTTCATTTGTGAACATTTGTAATTACTGCTGCGACTTGAAAGCGCCCACCCTTCGGTCTCTTCCCTGAAACAAGACATTTTTCGTAAGCAACATGCTAAAAATCAAGGTTCCCCAGTTCCAAAGTTGGCCACTCTGCTGTTGCTTGCTGCATGGGATTCGAAATATTTTATTTGAAAAGTTTTATATAGCGCTGGCTAGACCCGGAGGTATCAGAGCGCTTTACATGAGGAAGAACATTGTTTCAGAACATAGTTACACAGTTACATCAGTTGCTGGAGCGTAGTTACATGAGTTACAAAAGCATAGCATAGGCATAAGGATAAACAAAGCAGGCAGGGGGAGAGAAATTCAGGGGAAAGAGGAAAGGAATAGGGGAGGTAGACAAAGAATGAAGGAGGGAAGAGGTGGGGGAGGGGGTAGGAGACACAGCGTGGAGACGAGGAAGTAACAGTGTCTGACGTCCGGCTGGGTCGGTGACGGCTCCCAGCGGTAAAGGGATCATTCCCAGTCCTCCACTATGTGTGATTCCTTTGTCGCGGTGGACTCTCTCAGCGGGGTCTCTGAGACTCCAGGGCATAAATGCTGGATCCCTCCCCAACAAGAGGAGAGGAGTGCTTTGGCCATAGGCACACTCTGAAGAATGAAGGAGGAAGAGGTGGGGGAGGGGTAGGAAACCCAGCGGAAACAGTGTCCAACGTCCGGCTGGGTAGGAGACGGCTCCCAGCGGTAAGGGGATCTTTCCCAGTCCTCCGCTATGTGTCACTCCCTTGTCGCTGTGGACTCTCGCAGAGGGGACTCTGAGACTCCAGGGCATAAATGCTGGATCCATCCCCAACAAGGGGAGTAGGAGTGCTTTGGACAAGGGCACACTTATGGAGGCCCTTGTCATCTCTGTCATCTATGTTTGACAATAAAGCAAAACACTGTCGACGTTTCGACCCCTATATAGAACAGGAAACTTTGCGCCTTGGGGGTGGGGTCTTCATCAGGACCGAAGTGAGGGAAGATAGGTGGCACCAATAAAAAATCAGCAAGAGAACTTCAGGCTGAGGATTTGGAAGCTGGGCCTTGCGGGCTCTCAGAATGTTCACAGATGTTCGTGGATTTGATTATGAAGGCCAAGGTTGATCATTAACCTGTGGCTGCGGGCTGCTGGAAAAATCCGGTATGACAGCTAACATACCGAAACGTCGACAGTGTTTTGCTTTATTGTCAAATATAGATGACAGAGATTCTATATCTGCATCTAACTAATCATGTTATGATTTGTCATATATGTGCATGCCAGTCGTCTGGCTGGATAGGTTGTAAATATTGATTGCTGATGTATATATGCACACTACCTTCCCTTTTCACATCACTTTCACAAATCCCTCCCATGCACTTGCCACCCCACCCTTTGTGCACCTGTTTTTCAAAAAATGTTTAAACGTGAAATACATTGTGCCTTATGATTTGATTTATTCTAATCTTGTGATGAAATAAAATCACAACCATTGTTGGAATGATTTAATGGTGGTGTCCGACTTTGATTAGATAACGAAGATCATTTCTTGTATTTTTATGTAATGTGACTGTTCTCCACTGTGACATTAATAATCTGGGCGAGCCCTGCAAGGGCTGTTTGATCATGTAACTCCCTTCCAAACCTATGCAAACTGACAGCGCGCAGGTACTTACGCCGCAATTCTTTAGTAAAATCGTCAAAGATTTTTCCCCATTGGTCATATGGACCTTTGTTGGTTGGCTTGAAGCACTGTAAGGGAGAAGTCATCAACAATACATTTCTGGCTTGTGAAGCCAATGTGACTCCATAATAAGGACCGGGAATTGCCAAATATGGTTAAATTGATTTTATTTTAGGCTACTAATCAATCACATATATAAGCAGAACAAAATTATGTGCAAGAGATACAGCAAATCAGCAGATAAGCTGAAATGTCTCAGTAGATTGAGCTGTAATTAAGTGAGATACAGAATACTGACAGCCAAAACAATAAAGAAGCAAATTAAAGCAAAAAGGTGTTGCATAAAGAAACTTCCACTTCTCTCTTCTAAACATAAATCGGCTACAGGGATATCTATCTAGGGTCTCTATTTCAGGAGCATAGAAGGTGTCAGTGATCCAGCGCGACGGCCAGGGTTGAATATTTCACACAAAACTGAATGTTTCAATGGGCCCATATACATTTATCCCAAAAAAATGTTCATCCACACTCCCTGGCCGATCCGCTGGGGGGTCAAGTTTTATAATTCACTTAAGTTCTGATTAGTTATTTCCCTGTAACCACAAATCGATTACAGTATCATTTCAATGCCTAACTAATCTTCACGAATCAACACTCTTCCTCTGGTCGATGGACCATTAGTTGAGTTAGTTGATGGTGATATTAACAACTTCTTAACTAATGAAAAGTTCTTAGTGAAATAACCACAGACTCTGAGTAAGATTCATAAGCTTTATCTAAAATTTCAGTCATAAAGTTGAACGCTCATCAATTACAGATTCACAGTGCAAACTCCATCATTCTTCAATGGGAGAGAGAAAAATCATTTAGCAAAATACATTCAATTACACAAACTCATTCAACAAAATCAAATGCATAAGAGTGGATAGATGTAGAGACAAAAGACATATAATAGCACATTTGCAAAGAAATATGCAAATTTTAGGGACAGAATGACATTTACCTAATAGAGATGACCGGAAAACCACCCCTCTGGCCAAAGGACTGGTGGGGGTCCCCTGACTTAGGATCAGGAGACAAAGACTATAGGACAGGATCAGGACTGGACTGATACTTACTAGACTTCTCTACAAACCTTACACTCTCTCCCTCCTCGATATTCTTCCGCAAAGATTCGAATCTAATCAGGCGGTCAATTCGGATCTGAATCTTCCGAGTCTGCTCTCGTCTCTCTCAGCGTTCACGTGCAGCAGCTCCTCTCCATGCAAGCTCTATGCCAATTTACTTAACTCAAGTCACTCTAGTTATAGTCTTTATTTCTACATGGCCCACCCTCAAGAGTTGCAAATTTTACTAAAATACGGAATATGATTGGACGGGGTTAGGGGAGTCTTCGTCACACCATGCTGACATATTCATTTTTATTAGGATGCTTATTGTTTGCTAACCCTTCCCCTTTAGCTCATTCATGTTTTCCTCTTCCCAACCATATTTTGTTGCAAATGTAATAATTCATTTAATACAAGCTTCATAGACGAGTGATACATGTCTTCTTTTTCTCATGTCTTCTGCCCTTGAAACTTGGCGGTCATTCAGCTCTTTCGGTCACCAGGTCACATCATGAATTCACTGAGCATGCGCAAATTTCGGTTACTTGTCGCCATTTTCTTTTTCCGTCATACTTTAGCAGGCCCGAATGCACACTACTAATAAAAGAATCATAAACAGATGTTATTTTCTTAAACATGTAATTCTCACTGTTCACCACCCACTTCTACTCTATCCCATGTTATTATTATCTTTCTGGGCAAAAGCATTAATAATAGCAGCTTTCTTTTAAATTCAAGCAAGCAGATGCCGGGCATGCGGTACCTCAAGACTGCATGTTAGTTTTTCTTGCGCATGCGTGAGGTTTTTCCCTCTCAAAGCGAGTTAGTCACGTTATCTCTACGTAGTTCAGGTTTGCACATGCGCAAAGCGTTTTCGCAAATTAAAGTGGGTTTTAGTCGCGTTGCTTTTTATTTCTCATTAATTTAGGCATGCGTAAGCTTTTCTACCCATGTGTCGGTGTCCGGTGTATATTAGTTTCGTCTCATCTACAAATTTTAACGATTAGTGAAGGTTAATGAAGGATTTATACGAGCAAGTTTCATTTTCTTGAATCCTTGCTCCATCAATCCCCCCTCTGATGGCATTTTTGAGCCATCATAAAATACCCATCACTACCAAGGGCCAACTTTATTCATCTAATTTTTAGTGTCTTCCTCTCTTTCTACTAATTCTTCGTTTTTCCTTTTCATGCCTAATTCTTTCATTTTATCATATAAACTTCCTTTCATTTCCTCTAACTCAATCTCTTCTCTATTTCTCTTTCTTCCCATTCTCTTATTCTTTATTTCGGCCACCATTCTTGCTCTTGTTTTACTCTTGCAACATTTATATGTCATCATCATTATCAGAGCTATTATTGTTATTGAAATTACAGGTATTAGGATCTTCCCTAATAGACTACTCCCTAAAGTGGAAAACCAACTACCTATAGCGGAAATACTTTTGCTAAGTCTTTCCCAGACACCGTCAACCTCCAGTTGGGTCAAATCGTCATGAATCCTTGTAATATTCTTAATATATCCCCAATACCTTTACTTTTGTCTGGGATATATGTACAGCAATGTTGGACTTTCAACATGCCACAGACTCCACCCTCTTTTGCCAATAATATATCAAGTGCAAGTCGATTTTGCAAAACCATAGATCTAATTGCAACCATTTCAGTATTAATCATTAAAAATCCCCCAGCAGTATCTGTCGATAGCCGATCAACTATTGTTGATAATTTTCGTATTTTATGTGAATTCATCATGACTCCAACTGTTGGTATCAGTGCACCAAATACATCATGTTATGTCTATTGGGTTTGTTGTTAAGAAGAACTCGGCCATGAAATCTGCATCTTTAGCACTAAGCACTGGGTTCAGGTTTCTTCGAATAGGAATTTCTGAAAATACTAAATCCATATTCGAATAATAATACTGCAATTTGCCTGTTACATAGAACAAACTGGACACAACGCTACATGACACACCATATGTTAAAGGAAGATGGTGATATGTCACCCCCTCTGAAACAGACGAAGGTAACTTCATGCAAACATAAGTCACTCACATCCATCGTATCTACGTATTCATAAAGAAGTTTAGTAAATGCATTTAATGACGAATCACTATTTGATTTGTCATGATGATACATGCTCTCATCCATTTGCTCTAAATTAGTGGTAGTTGTTCTTTGAGTAACTGCACTCACTCGATCACTTGTATTAGTGTTATTTCTGTTATGAGTTACCATTAGAACAGGTATCACAACAGTTAGCAATAACCACATTAGCATTAGTATAAAAACACTGCACAAACAATATTTAACACATCTTCGTTTTAAACTAGATTTCGGATGTTCAGTCACTTTTGTTTCTGCCATTTTTTTAGTATTCTAAAAATTGATCAATATCTAAATTATTTCTTCTAAATTCTAAAATTTATTCTAAAAAAAAAAATTAAAAATATAAAAATATCTTTGTGTGATCCCACACTTCAACAGCTTTTCATCTTTGATCCCCTTTATCTTTATTTTATTTTCTTCTTTGGTTTCTTTTATTCTCTTCTTTGTTTGTTTGTCAATTTCCACCCTTTGTGTCAAAGTCTTTTCTTTTAAGGTGGTCTCAATTTTCTTTCATCAATTCCTTCAATACTGACACTTTCTTGTTCTTCATTCAGATCAAGATTCTCAAAGTCCTCAATGATGGATATATGTCCATTCTGGAGCCTTATATTTTCTGCTCGTAACTTTCACTCTTTTTGATTTTCGTAAAGATTTTCTTCTTGGTTGTTCTTGCTCGGTTTTACTTGATACTTCATTTACTTGTTCTTTCCCTGTTTTTCTTCTTAAAACATATCTTAGTCCTTTTACTCCACTTGATCAGTGATCACCTTTTCTGACCCTCTTTGTTTGTACTGCCTTTTCACCTTCTTCGCCTATTTCTAGTGTTCTTTTATTTTCTTTTTCTTTTAGCTGAGCTTGTTCTGGACTTTCTGATTTCTTTCTTCCTGTTGATTGAATTTCTTCTTGATCTTTCAGTCCTTCTTTTTCTAACTCTAATTGAGCTTGATCTGAATTTCCTGCAGTAGATTCTTCTGTTGACTGAATTTGTTCTGAACCTGTCAGTCTTTCTTTTTCTTCTTTTGATTGAGCTTGATCTGAATTTCCTGCAGTAGATTCTTCTGTTGACTGAATTTGTTCTGAACCTGTCAGTCTTTCTTTTTCTTCTTATGATTGAGCTTGATCTGGATTTTCTGTTTCAATTTGTTCTGGTCTTTCAATCTCTTGCTCTTCCTCGGCCTCTACAGCAGTCTCTTGAGACCCAGTATCTGGTGCCCACCCTACTTGACTTGTACTTGGTTGTTCATCATCGATGCATTCTTCAGAGTCTGTTTCTCTGATTTCTTTGACTTCACAACTTTCAGCTTCTGGTTCTTCTCTTTGCTCTACCAGTTGCTGCTCTTGTCGTTCAGGTGGACTTGGGACTCTTTGTGTATGACTGGCATGGATCCAGTTTGGCAAGCCAACACACTTCACTGCTGTCGTCATGACCAATATAACTTGATGAGGTCCTTTCCACCTTGTCTCATTGCTCTTCCCATGAGAATTTCATGAGGACTCAATCCCGTTCTTCTGTCAGGGATGCTTCTAAGACTCATCAATTCAAGGGGCAAAGCATCAGGCCATTTCAGTGAAGTGGATGCACACACCTTTCCTAACCTGGATTTTATTGTGCCATTGAGCTGCTCAACCACTCCAGAAGCTTCTGGTCGATAGGCACAATATAATTTCTGCTCAACTTTGAAAGCTGTACAAATTAAACGAATTATCTCATTATTAAAATGAGGTCCTCTATCTGATTCCAAAGTGACTGGAAATCCAAACCTGGGAATGAGTTCTCTCAACAGTAGTTTGGCAACTGTGAGGCTGTCATTCCTTCTCGTGGGATAGGCTTCTACCCATCGAGAAAACAGACACACAATGACAAGGACGTACTTCAAACTGTTGCACGGCGGCACCTCTATGAAGTCAAGTTGCAGTCTTGTAAATGGTCCCTCTGCCTTTCCAATTTTTCCCCAACTGACAACTGTCTTTCTACCTGGGTTCTGCTGTTGGCATGTCAAACATCGCTGGCAGAGACTCTCTGAAATTAGCCTAAACTTGGGATTGTACCATGTCTGCCTAAAATGCCTAATCATGGCATCCCTCCCAATGTGTGTAGCTCCATGATATACTCTTGCCATTTGTGATAATAAACTATCTGGCATTGTCGGTCTACCATCTGGACACACCCATACCTCATCATCTGCTCTTCTTGTGCATCCTGATTTAATCCAAAGTTCCTTTTCCTTTGCCTCATCCTGTAACTGTCTAACTTCATCCCATGTTTCAAAAGCAGAGAAAAACATTAGTTGGCAATTGGTAGCTTCTTTTTCCCACCCTCTGTTCAAAGACATTGTATTTCGAGCACAAAATTGTGCAACTTGGTCAGCATATTTGTTGCCTTGGGTCACATAATCATTTCCTGACTTATGTGCGGCACACTTGACCCCTGCAATTTCCTTTGGCAATTGTAGTGCTTCCAATAGTTCTTTGACATTTTTACTATTTCTGTGTCACACTCCCCTAATTTCGTTGCAGGGAGCTCAAGGAGAGCCCGGCGAAGCGGACGGCAGGATTCGCCGGGGATCGGGACTACAGTTCCCATGATCCTTTGCGGCGCGGGGCGAGCGCATGCTCATGACGCGCATTCCCGGAAGACACAAAAGCAGGGCGGAGGCGCTGGTGCAATGCTTCTTATTCTCTTTCGTTCGGACTCCGAAGCCGGTGCTTCGTTCATGAGGCGGACTCCTGGATCAGTGCTCTACGCTGCGAGGGCGGTAAGGGTGACGTGGTCACCAAAATTGGTGGATAAAGTGGTTTCTGAAATATATATATATATACGAGCCTTACCACAGTGCTCCGGAGATTCTAGGAGTGATTACAAACTATTTACCTCTCAAGTATTGTTCACATGACTTATGTGGTGATCCACAGTATTCATTTATGGGCTGTGAATTAACAGTCAGTTCGCGATAGGCATGAGTGAAATGCCGATCAGAGTATCTACGTACAAAAGGTTTACTAATCCCAGCCAAACTTTATGTGGTCCTTTGTTTCTTTTCTCCTAGCAGGGGATAGTGGTGTGTGTGTCAAGTACTCAACCCCCCCTGTGACGCAAGTTCATTCAACATTTTGGTGGGTAACGAGCAAGCATGTGTGCATGGGTGTGAGTGTATGGGAGTTTATCCGTGGTATGTTTTCATCACTGATTGAAGAGTGTTCCTCTTCTGTTTAGATAAAACTTAGGCTGAGAAGGTATACAAACCAGAATTACGTACGACGCCAAGTTCCTTATTTTCTTTACAGGTAGTTATTATCCTTAATATATATATATATTGATTATTGTGGTGACAAAATACATAGTTTGTATTATCTCTAATGGTGGGTTTTTGTGTTGTAGGTCTCCCTCCCTGCTGTCCCCATCCTTTCCTTCCCTCGCTTAATCCTTCCTACTCTCTGCGCTATTATAGCATTCGGAGAGTGGAGTGATTGAGAGGTGGACCCATTTGAGCAACATACCGATCCTGGGAGTTTGGAATGAATACCTTGACAGAATAAGAAGCCCAAGAATTTATTCTCTCCTGATCGGTATAGAGTTGATGATGGCCACCTTAGAGGATATAATGGCTGCCCTGGTTCTAGTACAACAGGAGCTATCCGCTTCCAGGGCAGAAACAGCGGCCTTACAAGACCGCGTTGATAAATTACAGAGAAACCCATTTGATGTCAGTACTGGAAGGGGGTTTAGTGGCGCTTCTTGGCCTTCGGGTAACTTAGCTGGAGCAGCATCACCGGTGTCAGTGGAGATCCCCACCCCTATACCATTGGCGGCCCCAGAAAGGTTTTCAGGTGATGAGAGTAAGGTGCAGGTTTTTATGACGCAGGTGTTGTTACATTTTACGTGTAAACCACGGGCATTTCCTACTAATCAAGCCCGAGTAGCCTTCTTAATTTCTTATCTGGCTGGGGATGCAGCGTTATGGGCTGTCCCGTTGGTACGGAATGACGATCCTATGTTGTATGATTGGGATGGTTTTAGAAAAGAATTTGAGAACGTTTTTGACAGACGAGCTCATACCCTGTCTGCTGACAAGGAATTACTGGAATTAAAACAAGGTAACAAGGACTTGATAGTATATTTAAATACCTTTCAGCGTTTGATCTCAGAGACTAGATGGCCTGAGGAGAAAAGAGCTGCCTTGTTCCATCAAGGGTTACGAGATGAGCTTAAGGATGTGATAGCACAAGTTGACCCACAGCCTACAACATGTACTGATCTTATCAATCTAGCTTTGAGGTTAGACAGCAGGATAAGTGAGCGTAAAAACGATAAGAGAAGATTTGAGAGAACTTTTCCTAGATACGACAAACCAAAGTATCAAAAACCTAGCATGGCAGGTGTGTCGGAACCCATGGAAATAGGAACAGTTAGGGCTGCCTTATCACCGGAAGAAAGAGATCAAAGACGGAAACAAGGGCTTTGTATGTACTGTGGCAAGAAAGGTCATTACGTCAGAGATTGTTTAGCCAAACACAAGACCAGAACAGGGTATAGTAACGGGGCTGCTTCCATTCCTCCAAAGTCGGAAAACTAGAGAGCTCAAAGGTATCAGGAGGGGGCTTTTTGAGCGGGTTAGTAATCCCTTCCACGCAAGAGGTAAAAGCGTCAAAGACTAATCATTTTAGGACCTCCCTTCAGATACAGATAATGGGGGAGTGGAGAGATTTGGAAGCCATGATAGACTCAGGAGCAACAGGTTTGTTTATGGATAAGGAATTGGCAGCAACTTTACAGCTGCCTTTGGTTGAAAAAGATACATTTGAAACGGTGTTGGCCATAGACGGCAGGGAGTTAATAACGGGACCAGTCAGTTACTCCACAGAAATGCTAGATGTATGTAGTGGACCTCATCATTTCGAATCATTGAACTTCAACATAATACAAGCCCCACAGTATGGAATCATTTTGGGGTTACCTTGGTTGGTAAAGCACAACCCTACTATTGATTGGGTCACCAAGACCCTTCGTTTTGACAGTCAGTGGTGTAAGGAACATTGTGGCCCTGAACCTCATGATCAACCTGTACATGCCTTGGCCTCCTGCCTTCACATGGCTACTACCGCCGAAAAAGACACTACGTTACCTAAAGAATACGAACAATTTAGGGATGTGTTTAATGAGAAACAAGCCGATGTGTTACCTCCTCACAGGTCGTATGACTGTCAGATAGACCTGGTACCCGGAGCAGTAGTGCCATGTAGCCGAATATATGCTCTTACGGACTCAGAAAACGAGCATTTGAAGACTTATTTAGACCAGTACCTGGCGAATGGTTTTATCAGACCATCCAAGTCTCCTGCAGCATCCCCTTTGTTTTTATCCCGAAAGCAAACGGAGAAAAACGCGCGTGCATAGACTTTAGGGCATTGAATCATATTACCATCAAAAATAGGTATCCGTTACCTTTGATCCCTGTTCTACTGGACCAGGTGAAAACGGCTCAAATCTATACAAGGTTGGACCTGAAAGGAGCATATCACCTGGTCCGGGTACGGGAGGGAGATGAGTGGAAAACGGCGTTTCGCACACGTTTTGGATTGTTTGAATATACGGTGATGCCATTTGGACTGTGCAATGCTCCCGCGGCGTTTCAGTTTTTTCTGAACGAGGTGTTGCGGGAGTATTTGGATGTGTTCACAGTGGTGTATATCGACGATATTTTAATATACTCCAATTCAGTGGGCCAGCATTTTCAACATGTTTGTCTAGTCCTGCAAGCTTTGCGTAACAATGGATTGTTCTGCAAGCTGACAAAATGCGAATTTCATGTCCAACGGGTGGAGTTCTTAGGGGTGATCATTTCCCCTATGGGATTGGAAATGTCTGAGCGAAAAATAAAAGCTGTAAAAGACTGGCCTCAACCAGTCAATGTGAAAGAAATTCAAAGCTTCCTGGGCTTCGCTAATTTTTACCGAAGATTTATACCCCAGTTTTCAAAGATGGTGACTCCTATAACTAGGTTACTCAGAAAAAACACTCCATTTGAGTGGACAAAAGACACAGACGCTTCCTTTTCTCAGCTGAAAGAGGCCTTTACTTCAGCACCTGTCCTGGCCCACCCGAATCCGGAGAGGCCCTTTATAGTTGAAGCGGATGCGTCAGACATGGCGGTGGGTGCAATCTTGTCTCAAAGAAATGAGAAGACAGGTCAACTCCATCCCATAGCATACATGTCTCGCAAATTAAACGACGCAGAAAGACAGTACGCCATTGCTGAAAAGGAGCTATTGGCCATCAAAGATGCCTTCGGTACTTGGAGGCATCATTTAATGGGGGCAAAGCATGTGGTCACAGTGTACACTGACCATAGAAATTTACAATTCATGAGATCCGCACGCACGCTGTCTCCTAGGCAAATGCGTTGGATGCTTTTTTCTCCGAATACGATTATATTGTCACTTACAGGCCTGGCGCAGAAAATGGGAAGGCAGATGCTCTCTCCAGACTTGAAACGGACGTTAGTGTGGTGAATAAACAACCTCTCCATATATTAGCACCGGACCAGATCATAGGGTTTGTACACTCTGAACAGTTTCTGAAGACTGTGGCTCGTGCCTGTACAACCCCGTTGTGGAGAAAGTGGCTAAAGGAGCACCCGCAATGGAGAATAAGACAAGGGGTGCCTATTAGGAATAAGCAGATGTTGGTCCCCACAAAGGCGTTACAAGAGAGGGTGTTTCATTGGTGCCATGCAGCTCCCAGTGCCGGACATAATGGCATGGATAAAACTCTAAACAGGGTTCTTAGGTACTTTTGGTGGCCTTCGGTAAAGGCAGATGTGGTATTACACGTAAGAAAATGTGAGATATGTGCAAAAGCAAAATCTGATCATCGCAAGACACAAGGTTTGCTGCAACCACTACCCACACCCACTGTTCCATGGAATACCATATCAGTGGACTTCATAGTGGGATTACCTAAAGATCAAGGTCACACGGTTATTTTGGTTGTGGTTGACAGTCTTACTAAGATGGGACATTTTATTTCATGTAAGACCTTACCCACTTCTGGGCAACTAGCCAAAATACTACTGAGTCATATCGTTCGGTTGCATGGGGTGCCATCCACCATCGTGTCAGACCGTGGGTCCCAATTCACTGCTCGCTTTTGGAAAGTGTGGTGTGAGGCATTACAGATAAAATCCGCAAAATCCACAAGTTTCCACCCACAAACGGACGGTCAGACTGAACGTTTAAATCAAACATTAAAACAATTCCTACGTTGCTATGTGAAGGACAACACTGATGAATGGGTGGATCTCTTATGGGTCGCCGAAACTGCATACAACAGTGCGACCCATCAATCCACCAAACATACCCCATTTTATAGTAATTATGGGTTTCATCCTAGGTTTCTGCCCTTGATTCATCCCGGCATGGATCATACTCTGCCTGAAGTACGTGACAGGGTGAAACAAATACAGCTCACCATCAAGCGGACACAGCTAAATCTCCAAAAGGCCAAGACACGTTACAAGAAACACGCTGATGTTCACCGTAGGGACAGTCCTTCATATAAACCGGGTGATGTGGTATGGTTGTCCACCAGACATATTAGATTTCGCAAGTACAGCATTTTCAATCCTCGTTATCTAGGACCTTACAAGGTTGTGAAATGCATCAACCCTGTTTCTGTGCGTTTGGCCCTGCCAAAAAACATGAAAATACACCCTGTGTTCCATGTCTCCTTGTTGAAACCTTCCTACACCCCGGTGAAGAAACGGCCTCCTCCTTTGTGGGTGGATAACGTACCCGAATACGAAGTATCCAAAATACTGGATTCAAAAATGAGAGGCTCATCCTTGTGGTATCTGATTTCGTGGAAGGGGTATAGTGCGGAGGAGGACTCATGGGAGCCAGCGAGGAGCGTACATGCGCCCAGGGTGATTCAGAGATACCACAGGATGTTCCCGGATAGGCCGGGCCTTCGCCAGCCTCTTCGGGGAGGGGGTTGTACTGTCACACTCCCCTAATTTCGTTGCAGGGAGCTCAAGGAGAGCCCGGCGAAGCGGACGGCAGGATTCGCCGGGGATCGGGACTACAGTTCCCATGATCCTTTGCGGCGCGGGGCGAGCGCATGCTCATGACGCGCATTCCCGGAAGACACAAAAGCAGGGCGGAGGCGCTGGTGCAATGCTTCTTATTCTCTTTCGTTCGGACTCCGAAGCCGGTGCTTCGTTCATGAGGCGGACTCCTGGATCAGTGCTCTACGCTGCGAGGGCGGTAAGGGTGACGTGGTCACCAAAATTGGTGGATAAAGTGGTTTCTGAAATATATATATATATACGAGCCTTACCACAGTGCTCCGGAGATTCTAGGAGTGATTACAAACTATTTACCTCTCAAGTATTGTTCACATGACTTATGTGGTGATCCACAGTATTCATTTATGGGCTGTGAATTAACAGTCAGTTCGCGATAGGCATGAGTGAAATGCCGATCAGAGTATCTACGTACAAAAGGTTTACTAATCCCAGCCAAACTTTATGTGGTCCTTTGTTTCTTTTCTCCTAGCAGGGGATAGTGGTGTGTGTGTCAAGTACTCAACCCCCTGTGACGCAAGTTCATTCAACATTTTGGTGGGTAACGAGCAAGCATGTGTGCATGGGTGTGAGTGTATGGGAGTTTATCCGTGGTATGTTTTCATCACTGATTGAAGAGTGTTCCTCTTCTGTTTAGATAAAACTTAGGCTGAGAAGGTATACAAACCAGAATTACGTACGACGCCAAGTTCCTTATTTTCTTTACAGGTAGTTATTATCCTTAATATATATATATATTGATTATTGTGGTGACAAAATACATAGTTTGTATTATCTCTAATGGTGGGTTTTTGTGTTGTAGGTCTCCCTCCCTGCTGTCCCCATCCTTTCCTTCCCTCGCTTAATCCTTCCTACTCTCTGCGCTATTATAGCATTCGGAGAGTGGAGTGATTGAGAGGTGGACCCATTTGAGCAACATACCGATCCTGGGAGTTTGGAATGAATACCTTGACATTCTGATAGGAGAACCTGAAGAAGTCAGAAATCCCCTTTGCATCCATAATTGGCCAAAGTCATGCACAACCCCAAAACCATATTGACTATCCGTGAATATTGTTACTCTCAATTTTTTCCCAATCTTGCATGCTTTTGTCAAAGCTACCAATTCGGCTATTTGTGCAGACTTGACTCCTCTTAGACAGGATGCTTCCAGAATAGCAGATACAGTACATATAGCATAGGCAGAACTCAGTTCTCCATTTTGTTTTCGCAAGCATGACCCATCAACAAACAATACATAGTCTGATTCTTCCAATGGGACATCAAAGATGTCCGGTCTGGGCTTTGTACACATCTCTGTCAGATCCAAACAATCATGATCAACCTCCTCTTTTACTTCTTCACAGTATGGATCCGGCAACAAGGTTGCTGGATTTACTGTGGTGCATCTTATCACACTTACATTTTCAGCACCTAGGATCACTCTTTCATACTTAGTCAGCCGACTAGGGGTCAAGTGCTCAGTACGAGTCTGCGTTAAAAGGATCTCGACGGAATGTGGCACTATACCTTCAGGGGATGTCCCATTACAATAGATTCACTCTGCTCCAGACTCACACAAGTAGCAGCTACTGCTTTTAAGCAGCCAGGCAATGCCGCAGCCACTGAATCCAGAGTGGCAGAAAATATATGCCACTGGACATCGTGACAATCCATGTCTCTGGGTTAACACTGAAAGTGCACATCCTTCTCTTTCACAACAGAACAAAGCAAATTCTTTCGTATAGTCAGGCATTCCTAATGCTGGTGCTTGACACAAACAATTTCTCAGTTTCATGAATGCATCCTCACTTTCATCATCCCATTCAATCGGATCTGTCACATCCTTTCGTGTCAATTTTTGTAGAGGCTTTGCAAGCAATGAAAATCCACTGACGACAGTATCCAATCACTCCCAAAAACATTCGTACTTCTTTCTTAGTTTTAGGCAGACTCATTTGTCGAATCACTTTTATTCTTTCTGGTGTCACTTTTCTAACTCCCCATTCTATCTTGTGTCCCAAATATTGGACTTCATGTTGGCAAAACTGTAATTTTTCTGGTGACACCTTGTGTCCACCTTCTGCCAAATGGTTCAGTAAGGCAATTGTGTCAGTGACACAGGCCTCTCGTGTCTTTGATGCCACCAATAGGTCATCAATGTACTGAACCAAGACCAAATTTCCTGGCATAACCAATGTTTCCAAACACCTTTTCAGGATCTGATTGAAAATTGAGGGGCTCTCTGTGTACCCTTGAGGAACTCGGCACCATGCCAAAACACGGTCTCCGAACCGGAATGCAAAAAGATATTGGTTATCCAAATGCAAAGGAATCGAAAAGAATGCTTGGCACAAATCAATCACTGTGTACCAATGTGCATCCCAAGGTATCTGATAAAGGATCACTGCTGGATTTGGTACTACTGGACAACAGGGTACTACTATCTTATTAATTTTCCATAAATCTTGCACTATCCTATACTTGCCACTAGGCTTTTTAAGCCCCATGATTGGCGAATTACAAGGACTGCCCATTATCTCTTTCAAGATACCTTGTTCAATCATTTGATCAATTACTGGAGCAACTCCGGCTTTTACTTCAGGGCTCATTTTGTATTGGGGTGTGTTCGGGTAAATTGCACCTTCTTTCACTGTTATTTTAATTAGGTCTACATTTGCCATCAGACCAATTTCCTTTCCTGAAAAATCCCACACATCTGATCTTACTGTGTCTTTCAGCTCATCAGGTAAACTGTTTTCAGTAAGAAGTGAAAACATCTCATCCACTTCTGTTCCTTGTTTCGCTAGCATCATTTTGAAAGCAATATCTTCATCAGGTGTTTGGAAAGCAATACCATCAGGCGTACAATAGATGGTATAGTTCATTTTACACAACAAGTCCCTCCCTAACAAGTTTACTGGACTTGAATCACACACCAAAAACCAATGCATGTCTTTGAAATTCCCGATATTCACTTCTATTGGTTTAGTGACTGGGGTTTTTATCTGCTTATTTGAGACTCCTACAACTTGGATAGTTTCTCCCGAGAGGGGTAGGTTTGGAATTTCTGCTGCTCTCACAGTAGAACGGGTAGCACCAGTATCCACTAGGAAAGCGATGTCATTACCTTCCACTTTTCCATCAACAAATGGACCTGACTGATCTACCGCCAAGGATGCGCCAAGCACGCATTCTTCCTCCCCCCTCAGGCACCGTCATTGAGAAGTATCTGAATCACTCTCATTACTTTGCATCCAATATTGTTGAACCGTTTGTGTATTCTTACCACTCTCTCCACGAAATCCGGTGTTCACACTGTATCTCTGCACCTGAGCGTTCACATGGTTGGGCATAGGGGCTTGTGGCACCTGCAATTGTGGAGTAACTACCTGTTGCTGTTGCTGCTGGTTCACAACCACCTCATTCTGCATCTGTGGATTTAAATTTTGATTTACCCCATTATTCTGTTGAACATTTCTACACTCATTCTTCCAATGTCCATGCTTTCCGCACGCATGACAAGGATACTTCTTTCTCGCTTCTTCTCTACTCATTCGCCCTTTTCCTTTATTTCCATTTGATCCTTGAATATTCTGATTCTGATCGTTCGACTGGTTATCATTTTGAGTACCAGAATGTGCCTCTTGGTGTTCTGCTAGCTTCACTTGTGCCCACATCATCTTTTCTTTCAGTTTCTTGTGTTTTGCATCAATATTATCACTACAATACTTCGCATACTTCAGGATATCATCAATGGGCTTACTCTGCCAGCAAAGCATATGTTGCTGAATCATCTGACTAATTTCTGATCTCAATCCATACACAAACCTATACACGAAATTTCCCATATCCTTATCACCAATATTTTCAAATCCACTATACTGTTTAAATACTTGCAATAGCCTTTCGTAATACGCGTGCACTGACTCCTTTGTTTCTTGAGTTGTTCTATCTATTTTAACCCAATCTGTTTCTTTTGGAGGAATTTTCCCTTTCAGGAAAGTAATCACTTGTTGATACTTTTTCATCACGTCTTCTGAAGGCGCACTTGTCTTTGCATCTCTGGGATACTCTTCAGTTGGCCAATCAACAGTTATTTTACATTCTGTCCACAAATCAGTTGGTACCACTGTATCAAACAGGCCATCCAAATCCTTTAATAATACCTTTGAGACTTTCACAAACCTCTCTACCTGCTTGTACCATTCAACTGGTTTCTCTCTTAATCTGGGAAAATCATTCGTAAAAGACAAAATATCCTGTCTAGACCAAGGAACATGAACATATCCACCACCAGGAACTTCTCTCATCGGACACACTCTTTCAACCTGTTCTGTCTCTCTTAATGGGAATGCAGATGTTTCCTTTGTAGCTGCCTCATCCCTTTTTCTTGACCATCTACCTCTCCATCGGTCTGCATCTCCTCATTTCTTCAAAATATACATTAATTCTTTTATCTGTAATCTCCTTCCTGACGCATTCAAACTTTCTAAATCCTTTTCAGTAAATTCTGACCTATATGGTTTTTGTAATATTTTCGATTTTTCTACTTCTATTCCAAATTCTGAAGCCACTTCTACTATCTTCTCATGAAGATTCTTTGCTCTCCAGGTTATACTTTTACACAAAAACAACAATTCCTCATCTCAATATGAACCTAATCTGTCTGGGCTTATAGTACCAATAATCATTTCTTCCAAATCCACTTTCAACTTGCCTACATCTATATTTGGTGTTTGGTTTTTTTCTTGTCTAATCCTTTTGCCCACTCCTCTAGATCTTCTGGTGAAAATCCTTTAGAGTTCCCTGCTACTGGAGTGACAATCAGTTCCTTTCTCCTTTTATTTACTGGTGAAATTCTCTTCGGGGTTTCAGTTACCGTTTCAAGATTAGGGAGATCTAGTAATGAGACATTTGAATCACTCTCACTGGTTTGATCTTCTAACATTACTGCCTCTTTCCTAACATTATGCTGTGGAACTGTCACTGTTTGTAATCTCGGGGTATCCCGTTTATCCCCATATAATGGAATAACAGGACCAATTGTTACTGGTACTGTCAAGGCTTCAGCATTTAAACCTAACTGATTTATTTTCTGAATTATCTCTTCTTTTGTTTTATTCAACGCATTCCTTTCTTTTTCCTGTAATACTCGGGTGACTGTTGGATCATATAAAACCTGTGGAACTAATGGAGTTCCCATCATTGGTGCACTTGGAGTTGTCTCTCTAGCATTTTCTTGATACGGTGGAGGTCTTTTAACTAAAATGTCCTCTAATAACTCATCTTCAGATTCATCACATCCTGTTCCTGTCATACCTATGTGTTTCATTTTTTCTTTACACTTACTCCCTACTTGATCCTCAGCCATCAACACTGGATACAAGCCTTCCGTTACTACAGCTCTTCTCCATCTTTTCATCTGATCTCCTCGAGTATCAAACGGATATCTGGAAATAAATCCTCTATTTATTCTTCTACCCCCTCTGTATTTCTCTCGTTCAAATGCCTCAACTTCCCATTCCTCCAAAGCTTCATACTGCATTAACCTAGGACTGGGTTCTAATGAATTCATCCGATTTCTCAAATTCTGAAGAATCCTCACATTAAACGTACCATGTTCAGGGAAAGCTAGAACACTATCACCTTTCGTATACTCTACCCAATTTTCCAACCAGACATAAGTATGATATCCTCGTTCCATCATCATAAAGGAAGCAGGCGTATCAGGAGGTGGCATAAGAATTCCTTCTCTGGTTACTACACGTTTATCCTTTTTAAAGAAACTTTTGATTTTATTAATCAGCTTCATTCTTCCGATCCCTGTGACTAATTATTTCAGCAGGCAAAACCTAGAAACTCTTCCGTATTTTTCACGTATCCTATTTGCCAACACTCGTCCTATACCAGCGTGACTCACACCAACAGTCCAATCAAGGCTCACTACGTATTCTCTTCCGTAACCAATACCAGTGCGGTTCTTGTCTACCAGCCAATCAAAGTTTTCAACACACCTACTTGTCTGACCAATGCCAGCGCGGCTCTTTATGATGTCAGTATTACTCCTACTACTGACCCTCCCTTTACAGTCTGCACTTGTTACACGCCCACTGTCTCGACCAATACCAGCGCGGCTCTTTGTGACGTCAGTATAACTCCTGCTACTGACCCTCCCTTCACAAGGTAATACGACAATGTATTTTCTGATTTTTCTTTATAATTTTCTGTTAGTAACAACGTAAAAACAGCGCTACTCTGTCTGCTCCACTAATCCAAAGATAGTTTATTCACTTGCTTCAAAGAGAAAGTACTTCCTTACACTGTGAGTAAAAACCACTGTTTACCCTTCACTTAAGCTCAGGGAGGACCTATTACTCCTCTAGGGATACTCCTCCTTTGGGTAAGGCCAAAGTTTCACAGGTGGGCCCTTTGCTATCACTCACTCTCTGCTCTTATACGATATAGTCCCTAATATAACACCTACAGCCCTCCGTAGCTTTTAGGTATTATGACAGCAGACGAGTAACCTTCTGCAGTGTGATTTCCTTACCACACTCTTCTAAATTCCATTCCCGGGATTCCCAGGTATTTCTGTACCTGTACTTCCAGACAACATAGAACAAGACACTAACTTTTCATGTTAAGAACATATAATCAATAATCACCAAACTAATCAATAATAACCATAACTCTGCTACCAGAAAAACTGATCCAGCGCGACGGCCAGGGTTGAATATTTCACACAAAACTGAATGTTTCAATGGGCCCATATACATTTATCCCAAAAAAATGTTCATCCACACTCCCTGGCCGATCCGCTGGGGGGTCAAGTTTTATAATTCACTTAAGTTCTGATTAGTTATTTCCCTGTAACCACAAATCGATTACAGTATCATTTCAATGCCTAACTAATCTTCACGAATCAACACTCTTCCTCTGGTCGATGGACCATTAGTTGAGTTAGTTGATGGTGATATTAACAACTTCTTAACTAATGAAAAGTTCTTAGTGAAATAACCACAGACTCCGAGTAAGATTCATAAGCTTTATCTAAAATTTCAGTCATAAAGTTGAACGCTCATCAATTACAGATTCACAGTGCAAACTCCATCATTCTTCAATGGGAGAGAGAAAAATCATTTAGCAAAATACATTCAATTACACAAACTCATTCAACAAAATCAAATGCATAAGAGTGGATAGATGTAGAGACAAAAGACATATAATAGCACATTTGCAAAGAAATATGCAAATTTTAGGGACAGAATGACATTTACCTAATAGAGATGACCGGAAAACCACCCCCTCTGGCCAAAGGACTGGTGGGGGTCCTCTGACTTAGGATCAGGAGACAAAGACTATAGGGCAGGATCAGGACAGGACTGATACTTACTAGACTTCTCTACAAACCCGATGCACCAGGGCGATTCCCTCTCTTACACTCTCTCCCTCCTCGATATTCTTCCGCAAATCTTCGAATCTAATCAGGCGGTCGTTTCGAATCTGAATCTTCCGAGTCTGCTCTCGTCTCTCTCTCTCTCTCTCTCTCTCTCTCTCTCTCAGAGTTCACGTGCAGCAGCTCCTCTCCATGCAAGCTCTATGCCAATTTACTTAACTCAAGTCACTCTAGTTATAGTCTTTATTTCTACATGACCCACCCTCAAGAGTTGCAAATTTTACTAAAATACGGAATATGATTGGACGGGGTTAGGGGAGTCTTCGTCACACCATGCTGACATATTCATTTTTATTAGGATGCTTATTGTTTGCTAACCCTTCCCCTTTAGCTCATTCATGTTTTCCTCTTCCCATGCATATTTTGTTGCAAATGTAATAATTAATTTAATACAAGCTTCATAGACGAGTGATACATGTCTTCTTTTTCTCATGTCTTCTGCCCTTGAAACTTGGCAGTCATTCAGCTCTTTCGGTCACCAGGTCAAATCATGAATTCACTGAGCATGCGCAACTTTCGGTTACTTGTCGCCATTTTCTTTTTCCGTCATACTTTAGCAGGCCCGAATGCACACTATTAATAAAAGAATCATAAACAGATGATATTTTCTTAAACATATAATTCTCACTGTTCACCACCCACTTCTACTCTATCCCATGTTATTATTATCTTTCTGGGCAAAAGCATTAATAATAGCAGCTTTCTTTTAAATTCAAGCAAGCAGATGCCGGGCATGCGGTACCTCAAGACCGCATGTTAGTTTTTCTTGCGCATGCGTTCGTTTTTTCCCTCTCAAAGTGAGTTAGTCACGTTATCTCTACGTAGTTCAGGTTTGCACATGCGCAAAGCGTTTTCGCAAATTAAAGCGGGTTTTAGTTGCGTTGCTTTTTATTTCTCATTAATTTAGGCATGCATAAGCTTTTCTACCCATGTGTTGGTGTCCGGTGTATATTAGTTTCGTCTCATCTACAAATTTTAACGATTAGTGAAGGTTAATGGAGGATTTATACGAGCAAGTTTCATTTTCTTGAATACTTGCTCCATCATCAGCATGATTAGACTTCAGTAGAAGCCTTGGAAAAGGAATAAATGTTTAGCCTAAAGCTTCACACTTGCAATTGAAGGTCAGAACCTTTGCGCTTGTTATTTTCCTTGTAGACACTGCTTGTGCCTTTTTCAGGAGTTTCCTGGCTCCTGTAGTCAAAGCGCCACATTTCAGAGGGTTTGAATACCCATTTTAATCTTTTTATTAGTTTCCCTTTCGCACTGTTATTTTAACTTTAATTTAATTTACCAGTAACTGGCCTTTCGCAGGGGAGCCAGTGAAGGCTTGTGGGGTTGCTGGACCCCAGTTTGAGCTTTGTTTTTCCCACCTGTTTTCGGTCTCCTGCATTCTGCAGTCAGCCTTGAACACGCCCTCCAAACACGCCACCCTCACTGGGAGGACTATAATTTCCTCATGACAACGCGTCTGCACAGCTTGCAATTAAAGGTCAGGACCTTTGCACTTGTTATTTTTCTTGTAGCCAATGCTTGTGCTGTTTTCAGGAATTGCCTGGTTCCTGTAGTCAAAGCGCCACATTTTAGAGGGTTTAGATACCAGTTTTAATCTTTTTATTAGTTTTCCTTTTGCACTATTATTTTAACTTTAATTTAATTTAACAGTAACTTGCCTTTCACAGGGGAGCCTGCGAAGGCTTGTGGGGTTGCTGGACCCCAGTTTGAGCTTTGTTTTTCCCACCTGTTTTCTGGTCTCCTGCATTCTGCAGCCGGCATTTACCATGCCCTCTGGACACGTCCCCTCACTGGGAGGGCTGTAATTTCGTCATGACAGTGCATCCGCGCAGCTTGCAATAGAAGGTCAGAACCTTTGCGTTTGTTATTTTCCTTGTAGGCACTGCTTGTGCCATTTTCAGGAGTTGCCTGGCTCCTGTAGTCAAAGCGAAGGCTTGTGGGGTTGCTGGACCCCAGTTTGAGCTTTGTTTTTCCCATTCTGCAGCCAGCCTTGACCACGCCCTTGGGACATGCCCCCCTTGCTGGTAGGACTATAATTTCCTCATGAAGGTGTATCCACGCAGCGGATGCGCCACCGGCGCGCCAAAGTCAAGCCAGTCTGCGCCCGTCAGCGACCGGACTGCGCCATGCGCCAGGAACCCTGGCGGTTTTAGGAAGTACTCTAGTGATTTACTCAGACAATACAAAGACATAGGTTTGCACTCTGATTGTAATCATATTGTTTTAGATAACTTACAAGCATCTTTTATCTGTGCCAAATGTCAGTTCAAGATTAATTTGTCAGAAAGGGATGCTAACTTTAACTCTCCCGCCTTTCCACTCTCAATTAAATGCACGCTACTTAAAGCTCGGTTGATGTTTAAACATTGTTAAGAGCTGTATGAGTTTTTAGAAGCTCATATTTCTCGACATTATGTTTCTTACAGAAACTTGGGCCTATGCGACAACCGCCCCAGACATTATTGCGGCTCTACGCACAGAATATCGGATTATTCGGCTTGATAGGAAGATGAAAAAAGGAGGTGGGATTGTTATACTCTCTAAAAATACTTTAAAAATATCATGCCACCCTGTTCTAATAACTGATTTGAAGCCCTCTCTTTCAGTTGTAATGTGAGGAATCAAACCAAACTTCATGGCCTTCTGGTTTATAGGCCCCCGATCCCAAGACTGCTTTCTTAGAAACCCTTACTGATTACTTGGAAAGGAGTGTGTTCTTAGATAATTACACTATACTTTTTTTTTATTTCTGTGGCGCAGTGCACAATAAGGGGCAAGAGAGGTAGCGTTTGCAAGAAGCTTTATTGCCAAGGACAGTAAGTCTTTTACAGTCTTTAAGGAGTATGTGTGTAGTCCGCTTCCCTCAGCATCCGTACACGATGCAGACGGCGTCGTTGCTCCTTCTTCGGACCCTCGCGTTCGCCGGTGCAGCAATGGAGGTTGGGGAAAGTAAACAAAATAAAGAAACCTCTGTCAGGCGGAGTTCGATACTGGACAGATACGCTCAGGGAAGGGGTGATGTAGGGGGAACAGAACACCTCAAACCGTCACCAGTGATTCGCGTGCGGCGCTTTATGCTTAAGTGTACAGCTTCCAGCCCACAGCGTTTCTGGGTATTTTACGGCCCTCCTGTTACACCCCTAGAAGGCTTCCCAGCTCGGTTACCCTTCCCACAAACGGCACGGAGTCGGTCACGTACCTCTTCTAGCCACGCTCCTCCTGGAACGTGGCTGGCTTGGTTGCGGTGCCGAATCGGGTCCGGCTCCCTCTTGTCAAAGGTGAGGCTGCTCTCCGGGGTTTCGACGGTTTCCGCTCCTCGTAGCAGGGTTTCCGGGGTTTCCACGGTTTCCGCTCCTCGTAGCAGGGGTTCGGCGTCCGAGGCTTCAGCAAGGAGACAGCGGGGCAACTCCGAGTCCGCTCCACTGACACAGCCGGGCTCTTCGGCCGCGTCTTCCTCCAACGGCCTCGCTTTGATTTCCCATCGCATTTCATCGTCTCTGCTCATTGGTGCCTGTGACCAGAGGACGTGGGCGGAGGAGGAGTCCTGGATCTCCAAACCCTTAAAGGCATAGTGTAGGTTGAAATCAGAGGCGGACTGAAAATAAAGGATGGGAGAGATGTAAGAGGGGAAGAAGTCGGCATCGTCCTCTCTTGGCAAGTCATGAGGTGGCACTTCACGACACATCCCCACCCCAGATTGTTCCTGCTCAGGGAACAGGGGAACACGGGAGAGGAAGTCAGTGTTCTCGTTCTCAACACCCTTATGATGCCGGACCTCAAACGAAAAGGGCTGTAATGAGAGGAACCAGCGCAAGACTCTGGGATTGTTCCCCTTATTACGGCTCATCCAGAGCAAAGGGGCATGGTCGGTATACAGATAGAAATGAGAGCCCTCCAGATAATAGCGGAGCTTGTCCACGGCCCACTTGATGGCAAGACATTCCTTTTCTATCACGGAGTAGCTTAGTTCACGGGGAAAGAGTTTACGGCTGACAAATAGCACTGGATGATCAATACCCTCCTGCGAGGCCTGGGATAATACGGCTCCTAGGCCGTTCTCGGAGGCGTCCATTTGGAGGATGAAAGGTTTGGAAAAGTCAGGGGATCTGAGTACGGGGGCAGAGGTGATGGCAGTCTTTAGTTCCCGGAATGCTTGTATGGCCAGAGTGGGAGGGTCTAAGATGTCCTTTGCTTTCACTTGGGTTTTGAGGAGGTCGGTCAAGGGGCTTGCTATATCTGCGTATCTGGGGATGAATCTCCTATAGTAACCCAGTAACCCGAGAAAGGCCCTGACCTCTTTCTTTGTGGAAGGGAAGGGAGTGTTCATTATTGCTTTGACTTTTTCTTGTTGTGGCTCAATGATCCCGTTCCCCAAAAGATAACCCAGGTACCTGACTTTTTGGAACCCAACCCAGGAGTTTTTTGCATTGATATGAAGGCCTGCTTGCTGTAGTGCATGGAATACCTGTTGACAATGGTGTAAGTGTAGATCCCATGTGGGACTATAGATAACGATGTCGTCGAGATAAGCAGACGAGTACCCCTGATGGTCCGAAAGCACCTTGTTCATGAGTCTTTGGAGCGTTGCAGGTGCCCCGTGGAGACCAAAGGGTAAGACTGTAAACTCGTAGAGACCCGTGGGAGTGGAAAATGCAGTCTTTTCCTGGTCTTGGGCTTTGAGGGGCACCTGCCAATACCCTTTGGTGAGGTCTAGGGTCGTTATGTAGTGTGCATCTCCGAGCTTTTCAATAAGTTCGTCGACCCGAGGTAACGGATAGGCGTCGAACTTAGAAATGGTGTTAACGGCCCGGAAATCTATGCAAAATCTAACCGAACCATCGGGTTTTGGCACCAAGACTATGGGGGACGACCATTCGCTTTGGGAGGGTCTTATTACTCCCATTGCTAGCATACTCTCGACCTCCTTATTGATGGCTTCTCGTCGGGCTGCTGGTATTCAATAGGGTCTTTGCTTAACGGTTTTCCCTGGAGGAGTGGGGATGGAATGCTCCACTAAGGTTGTTTTCCCGGGGACGTCGGAAACTAGGGCAGAAAAAGGTAAAAGGGCAGTGTGTAGGGTCTCTTTTTGAGTGTCGGACAATGCTTCATTTATTATCAACTGGTCCAGGGTGTTGTCATGATCCCCCAAGGAGGCAGTGAGGTGTACACTCTGAGGTAGGGGACCCAACCATTTTCTAAGGAGGTTAATATGGTACATTTGGGACTTTTTTGGGTGAGTTGTACGAGGTAGGTGGTAAGTCCTATCTTTTTGCTGATACGAAAGGGGCCTTTCCACTCGGAGCGGACCTTCGGTAGGCTGGACGGTAGGAGTACCAGGACCCAGTCACCGACCTTCAGATGTCGCCATCTCTTCCCTTTGTCATAAAAGAGTTGTTGCTTGGTTTGGGCTTTTTCTAGATTCGCATCAGCAAAGTCCCTTAGTTTGTGTAGGCGGGTGCACAAGGCTGAGGTGTACTCAAGAAAAGAACATGTCTCCTCTTGTTTTTCCTGTTCCCACGCCTCTTTGGTGATTTCTAGTAGGTCCCTGGGACGTCTCCCGTACAGAAGCTCAAAGGGTGAACAACCCAAACTGGTTTGTTCTTGGCTTCGGATCACAAAAAGGGCCAGGGGAAGGAGCATGTCCCAGTCTCTACCCTCGACGGTGAGCATTTTCTTAAGAGACAGTTTCAGAGTGGCATTATATCATTCACAAAGACCGTCGGTTTGCGGATGACATACCGAGGTCTTGATGTGGAAGATTTTAAGTGATTTACAGATTTGGGACATCAACCGAGAGACAAACGGAGTCCCCTGGTCTGTGAGAATTTCTTTGGAAAAGCCGACACGTGAAAACAGTTCAATGAGTCTCTTACTGATGTTAGTGGTTGTGGGTACGCGCAAGGGAAAGGCTTCGGGGTAACACGTGGCATAGTCCACTACGACTAAGGCATACTGGTTGCCCTTTCTGGTGCGCGGAAGGGGGCCTATGAGGTCCATTCTGACGCGTTCGAAAGGATTTCCGATGATCGGGAGGGGCTGAAGAGGAATGGCAGCAGGTCTGTAGGGATTCTTTCGTTGGCAGACCTCGCATTCCTGACAGTACTTGGTGACCTGTGAGTAAATGCCTGACCAATAAAAGTGTTGCAGGACCAACTTTGTAGTCTTTTGGGCACCTCGGTCTCCTGCAAGCAAGTGTGTATGTGCAAAAAACAAGATTTGCTCCCGAAAGGCTTGAGGGACCAGTAATTGAGGGGGGGCCTTGGGATTTTCCGTCCTATATAGAAGATCGTTCTTGATGTGAAAAAGGGGGTAGGCAGGGGGCTGTGCTATGGCAGTCTGTCGGGCATGGGTCCAAGCGTTCTGAAGAGTAGGATCATGCTCTTGCCAGTATTTAAAGCTTCGGTCAGAGAGCCAGGGGGCTTGGGTTAGGAGAGTGGGGTGTTCTGGGGGATGAGGTTTGGAGGGATGTAAGTTGTCCCTAAGGAGGTGCAGGAACAACGGGTTGTCCAGTCCTAAGATTAACTGATCTGGGAGGTTGGGTAACACCCCTAACCTAGCCTGGAGGGTTCTCTGATTCGGGAGCTGTATGGGAAGTCGCACCACAGGATAGCTGTGGACATCCCCATGAACGCACCTTATGGGTATAAGTTCTTCTGACAAGAGAGTAGAGGAGCGCACTAAGGACCCAAGAATAACGGACTGGTGGCAACCTGAGTCAAGCAGAGCTTTTACCTTCTTACCTTCCACTTGCACACTTACGTAGAAACAAGGCCCCATCTCCTCAGTGTATAAGATAGAACGTGGTATGCAGCTAACGTCCATGCGCTCCTCCGTTGTTTTTTTATGGGGTAGAACCGAGCAATATGGCCCCACTCCCCGCAAGCAAAGCACTGGGGGCCCTTGGTGGTTAGGGGCTCGGGTCGAAAGCGCGGTCGGGGAGGCTCTGGCAGGGGTTTGAGAGGTCTTCTCTCAGTTTTATGGGGGTGTATGGCCGTACGTAGTTTATTGCCTTCTGTGGGTACTGAACGGGGTTGGGCCCTTGCAAAGGTGGTGGCCATATCCACAGCTTGTTCTGCTGTTAGATGGGAGTGTTGTTTCAGCCACCGTTGCGTGGAGAAGGGCAGCAACTCTAAATACTGTTTCAAGTAGATTAGCTCCATGATCTCTTCTTTGGAGCTTTCGTGAGATTTAAGCCACTTGTCTGCAGCGGCTTTGAGTTTGAAGTACAATGTCTTGGGGTTGTCTCCCGGCATCCCTCTTTCTTTCCGGAACCGAACGCGATAGGCTTCGGGATCCATGCCCAAGTGGTCCAGGATTATCCCCTTGATCTCTGTGTAGGGGGTGTTCCCTGAGGGATTGGCCACCTGGTATGCGGCCTGCGCTTCTCCAATTAATAGTGGGGCCAAAAAGAAGGGCCACTTGGCCTCGGGCCAACCACAGGCACGAGCTGCCCTCTCGAAGTTCATTAGAAAGGCGTCAGGGTCCTCGCCAGGGAGATACTTTTGTAGGGCAATGTTGGGGCCAGTGGTCTGAACACCAGGACGGGTTTGTATTTGAGAGGTCAGTTGCAGTTGATCAACCGCGACCTTCTGGATACACTCCACCTGCTGACTCATGGATTCTTTGAACATGTCGCGGTCGGCCTGGGCCGACGTCATCTGTTTCACGAGTGCCCATTCTAACTTCTGCTGTCCGGTAATCAGTTGCTGTATAAGGCTCTCCATACTTTCTATGGAGCTATAGTGCCCGCATTCTCCACTACGTGTGGCGCAGCGCACAATAAGGGGCAAGAGAGGTAGCGTTTGCAAGAGGCTTTATTGCCAAGGACAGTAACTCTTTTACAGTCTTTGAGGAGTCCGCTTCCCTCAGCGTCCGTACACAATGCAGACGGCGTCGTTGGTCCTTCTTCGGACCCTCGCGTTCGCCGGTGCAGCAATGGAGGTTGGGGAAAGTAAACAAAATAAAGAAACCTCTGTCAGGCGGAGTTCGATACTGGACAGATACGCTCAGGGAAGGGGTGATATAGGGGGAACAGAACACCTCAAACCGTCACCGGTGATTCGCGTGCGGCGCATTATGCTTAAGTGTACAGCTTCCAGCCCACAGAGTTTCTGGGTATTTTACGGCCCTCCTGTTACGCCCCTAGAAGGCTTCCCAGCTCGGTTACCCTTCCCACAAACGGCACAGAGTCGGTCACGTACCTTTGTAGCCACGCTCCTCCTGGAACGTGGCTGGCGTGGTCGCGGTGCCGAATCGGGTCCTGCTCCCTCTTGTCAATGGTGAGGCTGCTCTCCGGGGTTTCGACGGTTTCCGCTCCTCGTAGCAGGGGTTCCGGGGTTTCCACGGTTTCCGCTCCTCGTAGCAGGGGTTCGGCGTCCGAGGCTTCAGCAAGGAGACAGCGGGGCAACTCCGAGTCCGCTCCACTGACACAGCCGGGCTCTTCCGCTGCGTCTTCCTCCAACGGCCTCGCTTTCATTTCCATCGCATTTCATCGTCTCTGCTCATTGGTGCCTGTGACCAGGGGACGTGGGCGGAGGAGGAGTCCTGGATCTCCAAACCCTTAAAGGCATAGTGTAGGTTGAAATCAGAGGCGGACTGAAAATAAAGGATGGGAGAGATGTAAGAGGGGAAGAAGTCGGCATCGTCCTCTCTTGGCAAGTCATGAGGTGGCACTTCGCGACAATTTCCATCTTGATGATCTTAGCAATAAAGATACCAACAGTTTTATTCATAACATGCAATGTTGTGATCTAAAGCAATTGGTTGCTGCTCCTACCCATCAGGCTGAACATACGCTCAATGGCATTTTTACAAATTTCCTGGAGTTGCACCTATTAGACATTATCCCGGTCACATGGTCTGACCACAGGGCAGTTCAGTTTGGTTTCTGTTTCAATCAGACAAAGGTAGGCCTCAACCCGAAAAACCAGACCAAACTGATCAGGCCTTGGAACAAAATAAATGAACAGGACCTAATTAGGACACTAGAGTCCACTCAATCTGTGTTAACTGAAACTCCCGACACTGCAGCCTTACGGTATTTTAACTGGATCCACGAAGCAGTGAATAAATTAGCCCCATATAAGAAAGTTATAAGTCATAGAGCGCACCCGTCAGCACCTTGGTTTTCTGAGAAATTAAGACAAAAAGAAAAAATCTGTCGTCAGCAGGAAAGGAAATGGAAAAGTAATTACGCCCGGAGGAAAAACTGAGATACAAACAACAGCTTCATGAATTTAAGAACCTGATTGTCGCTGAAAAAACTTGTTTTTTTACTGATAAAATCAGATCTGCAGCAAATTCATCCCAGAGCTGTTCCAGACGGTATCTACTTTATCAGCCCTGTCTGCCCCGCCTACAAAGACCCCCTCATAGCTGTTTTGCGACAACTTAGCGAGTTTTTTCAAAAACAAGGTAGAGGCAGTTTATAATGACCTTATTCTTAATAATGGAACAAACCACCTATCGCAAGTCACCAGTCAATTTAACCAAGGACATCAGGTTTTTGATGGGTTTCCTGCCATCTCTCCTGACTGCATGATTGAGCTCCTTAAACAAACTAAATCAGGTGGTCCCTCAGACCCATGCCCCACTAGGGTGTTGCACAAAATAGTTGATTTAATTGCACTCCCACTCTCTTCGATGTTTAATAACATCCTAAAATCTGGGATCTTCCCTACAGAATGGAAAAAGGCCTCCATTCTGCCTCTTCTAAAAAAACAATCCCTTGACCCAGCTGAAGAACAAAACTACCGCCCCATATCGATACTAGCCAAAGTGCTAGAAAGACCCCTTAACATTTGTCTCACTCAGTTTCTGGACCAATATGACATCTTGGATAAATCACAATTTGTTTTCAGGAAAGCCCATAGTACGGAGACGGCTTTAGTTACAGTAGCCAATGAGGTCAGGGAAATTCTCGACCGTGGAGACAGGGCTGCGGTGATCCTTTTGGAACTATCCACAACTTTTGATACAAAAGTCACGCAATACTGAAACAGCGTCTGCTAGACATAGGCGTCAAAGGAATGGCCTTTAAACTTCTATGTGCCTTTCTGGATGAAAGACAGCAAACTGTTAGTAAAGGAGATTTTCGGTCAAAATCTATGTCCTTACCGTGTGGAGTCCCCCACGGCTCTTCGATAAGCCCCACTTTATTCAATATATATGTGGCCCCTCTCATGAGACTGATAAGATTGTTAATTTTCCCCACAATATCTTATGCAGACGATACTCAAATTATCGTTCCCATAAACAAAAACTCAGAAGAGGTGGCTTCGAGTTTTAATAAATGCATGAGTGCTGTTTTACAATGGATGGGCAACCATTGCTTAAAACTAAATGCAGGAAAGACTGAAGTCCTTATCTATGGACGGGATACCTCCTTCTTGAATCAATTCTGGTGGCCGGATGCTCTTGGTCCACTTCCCGTCCCAGTGTCCAAATCCAAGAATCTTGGAATCATTTTCGACACAAAGCTGTCCTTCAGGGATCATACCAACTACCTTACATCCTCTTGTTTTTATATACTGAAATGTTTGAGGAAAATCCTTTCTTTTTTACCTTTAGAGTTACAAAAAACTGTGGTTTCCTCACTGGTTTTATCTAAACTAGACTATTGCAATGAACAATTGGTTGGAGCCCAGCAGTGTATCCTAAGCAGGCTCCAGAGGCTACAAAATCTTGCAGTCAGGGTTTTGAAAAATATCAAAAAGTCTGAGTCTGTGATCAAAGCTAGAGATGAGCTCCATTGGTTACCAGTCAAAAAAAGAGTAGATTTTAAGGCTTTTTGTATTGCTCATAAAGCAGTGCATGTCCAAGGCTCCAAATCTTTGAGGAAATATTTTTTTTCATGGTATACCCCTAACAGGTCTCTACGTTCTGCGACCTCAATGTCGTTGTCATTTTCTCGTACTCACAAAGCTTCTTGGGGTGGGAGAAGTTTTTCTCATGCTACATCTCGCCTCTGGAATCAAATGCTAGATTCTTTGAGGAACTCCTCCAATTTTCTGGCTTTCAGAAAGCTTCTCAAAACCTGGCTTTTCATGCTCCCGCTGTAGATTCTCTTTGATCCTTTTTAATTTTGCAGGCAGCGCCAAGACGCCCTAGGGCATACGTCGCACTTTACAAAATCAAACAAATCACTTCCAAGAATATAGGCTTGCAGAGAGGCCTGACCCTCTTCAAGTCTAAAGGGAATCTGCTGTTTTAACTATGAGAGCACCAATTAAAATAGGAGATTCAGAAATGTCCTTATCTTCTTTCATACCACAAAGAACCAAGCAATCCGTTACTCGAGAAGAGTATCTGCAACATCCCTTCATTTTCCCATTGCATCGAAACTTGGACTGTTATTCGCAACCTTGAATATCTCTCCATCCTAGAACATGATGAACAGAAGGCCTCTTAAGACCATTAATTCTCCACATTCACTACCAAGTTCTTACCTCCAGGCCTCACTATTGGCAGTCTAATATAAACAATAAGCCTTTTTCCAACTAACGAGAATCATGATAATGCACCTGCAAAAAGAAAGAAAGAATATGCTGGCAAGGCTAAATGCATTTCACTTGCGACCTGTAGTCTGTCTAATTTAGCTCTACAGTTAATAAGAACTTTGAATACATGGTTATACATACACACGGATAATTTAAAGAATAGGTGTAAAACATGAGTAAAAGTACATGAATACATTTCATTAATACATTTAAATGTTTCACATCTGTTGATAAAGTTAGGCACACAGGCCCAGAGGTACAAAGCTTCCCGTTTGCATTTCTTAAATAGCGACTCAGTTCGAATCGTTATTTAAGAAATGCAAAAGGATATGTACTAAATTTGCGATTCCCTATTAGCGATTACTACAAAGTAGGAATCGGTATTAGGGAATTGCAAATAGGAAATGCCAGTGCATTCTTGCCTATGGGCAAAATAGGAAATGGTTTGCGTTTCCTAAATTGTGATTTTCTAATAGGAAATAACAATTTAAGAAACGAAAAGCCAACCACGAATTTCCTAGTGCATATGTAAGTGCACATATGCCCTAGGGGCATATGTGTGCTTCATGTCACATTAAAAATGCATTTTTAATTGCAATTTTTAATTTTGCACATGGTTATCATCGACTGCAAGTCGATGGTAATAGCCTTGCCTAAATGCCTGATTTGCATTTAGGAAATGCTACGTACTTGTGCTTTAGGAATAACAAATAGGTAATCCCTAATTGCGATTCATAAATCGTGGTCGCAATTTGCGTTTTCTGCCGAGTAGAAATTGCAAATTGCAACCGATTTTGGCCCTCTGTACATTTGAAAAGGCCATTTAGCATTTCTTAATGGGCCGAAATAGCAATTTAGCTCATTAAGAAATGCTAAATGGCTTTGTACGTCGGAGCCACAGTGATTATAATGTCAGTTCTATGTATATAATTGTATAATCATGGCAAATAAAGGGTGGAGCCTGAATTACGCTGCTCCAATCCCCCTCTGATGGTGATGTTAGCTAGGGGGCAGGGGGCCGCTCATTCTCTCACCTGGCAGCTACTCATTGGAACGAACTCCCGCTGGAAATTCGTCTTACTGATGACTATATGTCATTCAGAAAAAAGCTAAAAACCCACTTGTTCCCTAGGGTTTAATTAAACAACTAGAGCTTGAATGTTAACTTTCTCTCATTTCAGGTGTTTGCTTTCCTAGCGCCGTGATAGCCTCGGATGAATGTTGTGCTTACAAATAAATAAATAAATAAATTATCTGATGAGACCAGCTCAAGACCCTGATTTTTTTAACATTTTACGTCTGGAATTTTCAAAGTGTTTCATCTCATCATAAAATCTACACTCACTCTCCTCTAAAATCCTTTCTCTTTCTTCCTATTCCCCTTGCATTCTGCACTTCTCTTTGCGCTTTTATATACTTGTACCCCTTAAAGATTGCAAATAAGCAAATTATGCGCATGGCAATGATTACAAGGGGTCTCAAAATGGTGCCCAATATCCCACTTCTAAGGTTTCCAAACCACTTGCCTAATGCAGCAAACCCATTTCCAGTCACTTTCCAACCAACTGTATTCTCCAACTTCTGTAAATCTCCCTTCAAATCTGTAATATTCTTAAAGTATTTCTTCACCTCCTCACTCTTTTCAGGAATATAGGTACAGCATTGCTGAACCTTCAACATCTTGCGGACTCCACCCTCCTTTGCGAGAAGGATGTCTAACGCAAAGCGGTTCTGCATCACCATAGCAATGAATTTTCTGTACTAGTAGCCAACTTACCAACTACAGTGGACAGCTTTCTAATTTTGAAATCAGTTAAACGACTCCAACAGAAGGAATCAATGCACCAAATATATCACTAACTGTTTCAGAGCCACTGCTGCTTCGTTTGGTTCTATCTTGTGATCCCCACACTCGATCACCCAGATGTTCTACATGATAAATCTTCGGGAAGACTATAGCCAGATAACATGTGCCATACCACCCTCGGGGCAATGTAAAATATGCGTGTTCCCCACAAACATAATAGACTCCAGGTATAACAGGATCCTGACCTCCCATGAATAATGGCTAATTTCCTCCATATTTACAAATGTGGACACAATCACTCTTTCTCATCAATTTAGCATGAACTACAGATTTATCTCTATGCACACATAGTTTTCCCTCGTGTTTCCAATCTAAAGTTAGCGCAGGCATAACTTCTGACTCTTGATGTTCTAATTCTTATTCAGCCCACTGATTCTTATACTGTTGATCCTTCCCTGTTCTCCTTTGAACATCCATTGCCCTTCTCCTGTCTTTCACCGAATCTAGAAATTTAGTTTCAACATCATTTAAGGAACAAGTCAAATTATGCCTACGAGCATTAGCATTATCTAACAGTGCAGTGGGTTTAAAGAAACAATCAGCTGTGTCCATCTCTTTAGCATTGGGGTGGCAATTCAAATTCTTAAACATAGGGACTTCAGAAAATACTAACTCATAGTTCAAAAAATAATACTGGAAATGACCTTGTCCATATAAAAGAATCAATAAAAGGCTAAATGTGATACCATACGTAAGAGGAATATAGTGATAGGTAATCCCTTTTGCAGTTGAAGTTGGTAACTGCATTCACACAACAATCCCCTAGCATCCATGCTATCAATATATTCATAAAGCAAATTAAAATAAGCGTTTGAGGAGAAATCTCCTCTCAATTAATCTACATGTAATGTCTTAAAGTAAAGTGTATGTAAACTACTATCAGTAGGAATCTGGGTTCTAGGAATACTTTTAGCACCAAGGGCCTGATTACGATGCCAGTCGGACCGCCGGTCTGACCGCTGCGGCCGCGGTTTGATTCCCACCGCCAAGGCCGGGAAAGCTCCACCCACTGTATTACGATGCAACTGCTGCTACAGTGGAGGTCTCATAGTTGGCAGTGCTCCGCTCCCCGGTCATGTCGCTGCAAGTGGTTACAAATGCACAGGAAACGTGCAGTTGTACACACATGCATGACACATGAGGGGACATGCCTTGTGCACCATGTACCCCTTTGTTGGTGTGGGGCGATTTGTGCGCAGTCCAGTCAATGGGGATACATGCCACATGAGAACTTACCTGGATTCTGCCGCTCACAGGACCACCCACTTTGGGGTGCAGCTGCTGAGGTGTAGGGGGGACCTGGAGGAAGGGATCCACACCAGAGTCTGCTGGGGACGGCGGTCAGATCTCCCTGTACTGCCCTAAGGCAGTTGTTTCTCTCGACCGCCAACTCAGGATAGCTGTTGGAGTCGGCGGGTATGTCAGCGGTCGGTCAGAGTACAGGCTGAGTGCATCGTAATCCAGCGGCCAGACTGACCGCTTCCGACAAGACCTTCGGCAGTCCGACGGCATCTGACAGGGCCGTGGAATGCAGTCCAACCTGCATCATAATTCGGCCCTAAACATACGGTTGGGTTGGGAAGTGTAGGTGAATATAATCCTTAAAGCAAAACAATTAATCCTACAACAATAGCTATTAATATACCAGTTAATATATGCTTACATCTATTATGAATGATGAAATCATTTACAAAGTCTTTGTGAGTCTTCCCTAACCCTACTCCGTCTTCTTCTAAATGACACCATTATGCTTCTTCTGCAGCCTCGGGCCTAGGGAATCTTCTTAATTCTTTTAAACAAAGTTAACATAAATGTCTCTAATGAAAGTAAAGTTCAAAGTCTAGTTCTCAGACAATGCCAGTTGCAAACCAGGTCAGTTCATTCAATGACAAAAACAAATTCAAAGCACTGTTCAGTAACAAACTCAGATTCACAGAGGTTCAACTGGAATCTCACTGTTATCCTCCATATCACATGCTCTCCTGTCGCTGTCATTTGCTACAAAGTATGTCCATTCAGGGGATGAGTATCTCCGACAAGGTACTCTGGATCTTTTTGATCTTTGGTGCATAGATTGTTCGTCTTCAATGTCACTCAGATCAGAATCCTCAGTATTCTCTGGGATAGTACGCATTACACATTATGCAGGCAGACTTACTCTCTCTCCCTCTTGCCTTCTCAGACAGCCGTCTCCAGCTTCCACTCAGCTTGACACAGCACTAGGCCCTTCGTCCGGGTCTGAATCTGGCTCAACCAGTGCCACAGGCCAAGACTCTCCTTTTTCAACCCCAGACGTCGACTCATCAAGACCCCTCTCAGGCCGAGGATGTGCTGTTGCAGACTCCCGCCCATTTTCTGTAGCACGTTCAACCTCTTCTTGCTGCTCTTCGGTTGCTGCCTGAACTTTTGGAAGAGATACTGTCACATCATCAAGGGGACACTCCACTCTACAAGTGTGTGCAGAGTGAATCCAGTTGTTTACAAGCTTCCTGGGTGTCTGATGCCACTAGCAGGTTGTCAATTTACTGAACAAAGACAGAGGTACAGGGCATTACCAGGGACTCAAGATTCTTTTTTAAGGATCTGATTAAAGATCGAGGGGCTCTCGGTATACCCTTGTGGGACTCGGCACCATGTCAAAACTCGGTTCTGGAACCAGAAGGCGAAAAGGTACTCACTGTCCTCCTGCAGGGGTATAGAAAAGAAAGCCTGGCACAAATCAATCACAGTAAACCACTCAGCCTCATATGGAATCTGAAATAAAATCACAGCTGGATTCAGCACAACAGGGAACAACAATATTATTAATCTTTCTCAGGTCTTGCATAATGCGGTATTTACCGCTAGGCTTCTACAGGCCCATAATGGGTGAGTTATGTGGACTCCCCATTATCTCATTCAAAATGCCTTATTGTATCACTGACTCAATCACCAGGGTAATCCCAGCTATTGTTTCAGAAGTCAAATTTTACTGAGGAGTTCTCGGAAATCAGCATTAGATTTTACATTTATACGGACAGGCTCAACTCCTTTTATGAGACCTATGTCCTTTCCTGAGAAATCCCAGACTTCAGTATTCACCATATCTCTGAGATCCAGTGGCAAATCATCATTTGTCATCAACAGGCACAGTCCAATGTTTGGCCATTGACTTTCCAATTTAAAATCAACACCCTTGTCATGGGTCTGAAACTCTACACCTTTTGGTGTGCAATAAATGGTGCAATTTAGCGTGCACAGCAAATTACCTCCTAAAAGATTCACAGGACTAGAATCCTCACCACAAACTGATTGCTTGCTTCAAAGCACCCTATTTTAATGGACACTTCTTGTGTTACAGGGTTTGTCATTTGTTTATTTGCAACTCCTACACTTTGGATTCTTTTTCCCGAGAGGGGTAGGTTTGGAGCTCCCGCTGGTCTAACAGTGGAACGGGTAGCACCAGTTTTGTTCAGAAATGACCTGGGGTGGCAATTCACTTCACCTTCCACAAATGGACCACTCTCGTCTACCTCTAAGACTGTGCCAAACACACAGGCTTCCTCCCTCCTCAGGCACCGTCACTGTGACAAATCTGAACCGTAGCCCTCAAGTGTTTCAAACACAGGAAATTGCTGAAACAGATTCTGGTTCTGGAAGGAATTCTGATTCAAATTTGGAACCTGGTTTGAATTAAACCTAGAACCATTTACATTTTGCTGAGGAATCTGGCTAGAGGCACTTGCATAGCTGGAACTAGTGGGATATTGGGAATTTGAGACCATGGCCTCAATACATTTGTGGCTGCACTGGGTTGCTAACCTGGGTCTGCACAAACCCTGAATTTTAAACCTGATTCTCATTCATTACTCTGTTGGGATTAAGACAACATTCCCACTTCCAGTATCCTAATTTGTTGCAATAATGAGATGGATTAGACTTCTTCAATGTTGCCACATCTATCCCAGCACTCGGGTCAATCAGGACACCCCAACCTCTACGCTGTTGTGGGTAACCATTTCCACCCTGCATTACAGGAACTCTCTGTTGATGCATACCACCTTGCATAACACCAACATTCCCTACTTACGGTTGATTACGACTTCTTCTCTGTGCTGCCTTCATCTGTGCCAGCATGAGCTTTTCCTTCAACCTCTTCTGTTTCATTTCTAATTCATCACTGCAATATTTTGCATACCTCAAAATCTCATCAATTGACTTATTTTGCCCAAAAATTTAATGTTGTTGATCATCATACTAACCTCAGATCTCAATCATGTCACAAACCGAGACACAAAACCTCCCATGCCTTTGGTTTTGTGATTTTTCATCCCACTGTGCTGTCTAAACACTTGCAACAATCTCTCATAAAAAGCATGCGCAGTCTCCTAAGGCTCTTGAGTCGCTTGGTCAATCTTAACCCACTCATTGTTCTGCACTGGCACCTTCCCTTTCAAAAAAGTAATCAGCTGTTGATACGTTTTCATCATGAATGGCGATGGGGCATGAGAAATCAAATTTCTCGGAGGCCCCTTCTCTGCCCACTGTACAGCCACTTTACGCTCTGCCCACAAATCACTCGGTACCACAATATTGAAAAGGATATTCAAATCTACCCACAATACCTGTAAAATCTTCACAGATCGATCAACCTGTGTGTACCACTCCACTGGCTTCTCTCTCAACGTGGGAAAATAGTTTGTAAATGAAGCAAGATCACTCCTACTCAATGGTACATAAACATAATCTCCACCAGGCACCTCTCTCAGCTCGATATTTGAAGCCCCTTCTCCATCAATCAAAGACAGAAGTGGCTCCCCTTCGCTTTCTTCTGGTCTTTCTTCTTATCCCACCTGCCTTCCCACATGTCCAACTCACTCCATTTTTTGGATTCTACCAATTAACTCCCTAATTTGCATTTTCATCCCTGACGTCCTCATACTGATTATATACTTTCATCAAAACATATTTTCTGCAAGGATTTGGTCCTACTTAAATCTACATCATACACTCGATCTAACTCAGACAGCTTCTCATGAGCTTAGCATGCTTAGTAACATCATGGCACATGTATACAAGTTCATTTTCTTGATAGGTATCTAAGCGAGAAAGATCAAAATTTCCTAATATCATCTCATCCAATTGTAATTTTGATTTGACCACATATATTGCAGTCTCCCTCCCCGGAGACTGGAGTTTCCCGCTCAGTCCCGAACTCTCACGTTCTCGTGAGGTCCCTTTGAAAAACCTAATCAAATCATGGTGAATTAAACCATTTTGACTTCAGAAGTATTGGACATTATCCCTTCTCGGGGACTACTGTTTGAAATACACTGAGGTGAATTCCAAATAGACAGGTGAGAACTCTGTGACCTCTGAACAGGTTCCTCTACAGGGGTAATTCCTGTTATATTAATTTCTGATGATACAGGAGTGACATCAGGTGGAGTCATCATATTCTGGGACCAAAAGAGTTCTTCCCATATCCCCCCTCAACCAGGGGCGACAAGAACAGTTGTTGAAGTATTTACTCCAGTAGGAATCTTCAAGGCATGTGTTGTGGTTCAGGACGACTCAGGTTTATATAAGGGAACTGCGGGATCAATAGTAACCAGAACAGTTATTGCATCTGGGGCATTAGAAACAGTAGAGTTAACAGGGGCACAAATCCCTGAATTTTCTCCCATAAGGTTCTGGCTTGTATTAACTGGGGCAGTGGCTCTCTCATAGCCTCCTCCGGTAACAGCACCATTTATCCCTTCAGATTGGGTCAGATTCTAAGGCGGTGGATGGGTTGACAATAACGCATCCACAAAGTCATCACTAGAATCACTATCTTCATCTAAGTCCTCTATGCTCTCTATTTTATCCTCTTTTTCTTCTTCTCTTTGAGGTTCCTCACAGTCATTGCAGGGTATAACCTAGTTCCCTCAATTATGTCATCTCTCTATTTTTGTTGTTCCACATTCCATCTAGCTTCAGCACAGCTGTGCACTGCCTTCCTGACTTTACCCTGATACCTCTCTTTTTCTTTAACATGAGCTGCACGCTCCCAGGCATTAAGTGCCTCATACTGCGTGGGTCTAGGAGGCAGTTTCATCTCATACAGTACTCTTCTCAGATTTTCAATAATTCTCAAATTAAATGTGCCGTAGCATGGAAACATCAAATCACCTTTTTTTTGTGATCTTATGCCATTGACTCATCCAAATGCATGTGTGGAGCCCTGCATTTATGGCCATATTATGAACGCCATGCCTTCTGGCTGCACTGATTGTCCTTCACAAACAGGGACTTTCACATCTCCCCTAATCAAATCATGAATTGCCCGAAACATTCAATTTTTCAACACTAATATCAACAATAACAAATAGAATTTTTGTTTTAAACCAGGAAATAATTTCTTTAACCACAATCCTCATTCGGCACTAACAAACAATCTCAGCATGACACTCTGTGATGTAATTAACCAATAACAGCGCAGCACCAATGCCAATTGTCCAATCCCAGGACAGCACCCTATGACGTACTTCTCACTCCTCTCAGCAGTTCACCCTCCTTAGCAATTTTTACGGGTGCACCTTTTTCTCCAACGCTAAGCAAGTATAAAACAGTAATAAGCGATTTCAAAAAATAACTTTTGTCTGCTCTACTAAACAATTCAATTACACAAGGAATGGTCCGAAGTAACACTTTCCGACCTACCCAGACACATACCCGAGTCAAACTTCGACCAGCTGGGAATCACTCCAATAATGCAGTTTCTCCTTTGTGCAACAGGATCTACCTCACCAATCACAATGCACTCTCTCAAAGTTATATGGGCCCCATGCATCATCCGAAAATCGGGTCGCAAACGGGCAGATTCGCAGAATCTGCCCCTTTGCGACCTGTATTTTTGCATTTGGGATGCATCATCCCAAATGCAAAAATCGCAATTTAAGGAATCGCAAAATTGCGATTACTTAAATTGAGATTGCATTTAAGGAATCGCAAATTGAGATTCCTTAAATGCAATGCAACAAAGTAAAAAAATTAGCGATTTCCCTACTAGGGACGCAATTTACCATGAAGTTGAACTTCATGGTAAATTGCAAAATCTTGAGAAATGCACTAAAGTGCATTTTTCAAAGTTGAAGGTTACACACACACATGTCCTTGGGACATGTGGGTGCGCAACATATGTGCACGGATCAATTTCAGGGTGCAACAGGGTGTCCTTTGACACCCCTGCACCCTTGAAATGCATGCACAATATTGCGAGTACCTATTGGTACTCGCAAATAGCGCTCGCAATTTCCCATTCATTCCTATGGGCCTGTAGACACATAGGAATGAATGGGAAGCCATTCCTTATTTGCGACTCGCAATTTCGCAAATAAGGAATGTGAAGGAATCGCTATTATTATAGCGATTCCTACATGCATTGGATTTTGCGAATCCTTAATTGCGAATCCTTAATATTCGCTATTAAGGACTCACAAAATCCTAGCTTGTTGCATGTGCCAGTTAGTCCCTCTCTCAATTGTGCAGCCGATGGTACCTCTCGACTGACATCACAAATTAGCAGATAAATTGGGCTACGTCCAGCCTAACAACTTCAACTGTTCAGCATTAAGCACATTCACATCTATACAACAACTAAAACATCATCGCACTGCACAATCTTAACAAGCTTGATATACACAATTACAATGCACGACCCTATTAATACTCACTCCACCATTGTTACAACTCTTTTCCGAACTGCTGGACTCTGCTGATCCTCCAAATCGAGACATGGGCTTTCAGGGCCAGGACTAGGTTTGGGCGCATCTAGGATTTCTACAGGGGTATTCTAGCTCCCTTTGCTTCAGTAACCAACCATCCGACAGTGCGCTGGTACTTACACTACAATCTTTTAGTAAAGTCATCAAAGATTTTTCCCCATTGGTCGTTTGGACCTTTGTTGGTTGACTTGAAGCCCTGTAAGGGAGAAGCCATCAACAATACATTTCTGTCTTGTGAAGCCAATGTGACTCCACAATAAGGGCCAGGAATCACCAAACATGGTTGAAAAATGATGCTATAGTGGGCTCTCTGGTGCGTTGACATATTAGTTCTTTTTCTTTAATTTCTTTAGTCAGGGATTGTGAAGAATTATTTATCTCCTTGTTTAGTTTTTTTTACCATTCGGCTGATAACGTTACCTCTCATGGTACATTTTAGAGCATCGCAAAAATGAGCCCGAAGAATACTCCGTGCTTTTGCGAAGCGCACAGCCAATGAACCTGAAAGGTTTCAACAATATTCTTAAACTTGTAGACAATTTTCAAAAAATGTTTGCGAAATTCAAACCGTACTTAAACTTACATTTGTATTTTCAATACAAGCATTTGAAATTAATACATCATTTGCAAGTCAATTCAATGTATGCAATTCCATCTAAACATAATGAAATGTTATATACAAGGTTATACAATAACTTTGCTCTTTGTATGACCCCAATGCATTTTGGGTGATACCCTTCTTCAGGGGGATGAAATGAAAACAAACAATCTCTTCAAACGGCCTCCTGCCGGAACACAAAAAATAAAGAAAAGCCAGTGTGACTTCATGTCAAGTAAACTCCATATTACAATTAATCCATAATTTATCGCTGCTCACAAACACTTAGGACAGACCCGCTCCAGTGCTGTTAACAAAGAAAAACCGTTCACCATGCGAACATTACGTTTGCCTCGGATGATCATGTGCAATGGGTACTTGTAAGGGCGGTGTACCTGAAACAAGCTTCTGGTGCCAAAGTGCATGATCATGGATTTGAAACTGGCCTGATAGATGCCGATGTGACGTACTGTGATTAGGCATGCAATATTCTGCATGCCGTATTACAAAACGTGCCGTGATGCACAAGGTTCCCCAACAAAAGCGTGAATCATATCACGTACCTCGTATTTTTGGTGCTGTACCGAAAAAAGTCCTGCGCTGCTCCAAAAGTTTGAAAAGTGCCCCTGTCATTTAAGACACTCAAAGTTAGTAACCAGCCTGACGAACAGGTCTCTGGTGCGAGCCGTGAGAAGAATGCTATCTTACCTCTGTGAGATGCTCTGTGTATGCGGGTCAAAGCCCCATAGTAGAGTCTTGAAACAAAAATAAAAATACAACAAAGGTTATTGAAAAATCTACTGTAACCCCTTTCACCAAGGCTTCATGGTCTCCCGCTATGAGACTCACCCGATCACGCTGTGTTTCACTGCATACGTGTAGCCCCGACGTCAAGACGGCGCGTGCAAGTTACGTTCTTATCCCCTTTGCGGTAACGCCCCTCGAGGCGTGCCTTTCAACAAACTTTATAGAGCAACAAAGGTACATCCAAAAGTTCAGCTGCGTTCCTTGCAATGGCCGCTGTGCCCGCTTAGAAATGATAAGTGTGCTAACCTAATCCTAACTATGCTCAATGTATTGAAAGATATGTAAATCAATCAGTGTACCTATCTCTACCATGCGTCTGCAGATGCAGAACCGAAGTGTACTGATAAGGACTAAGAGTGCCTAAGTTACCATAAACTACCAAAAACCAATGACATGACAATGTGTGCCAGCCCTCACTAGACGTGCATGAAATCAATCCCAAGAATGTAACCCAAACTCGTGGATACGTGTAAAACCAACGGTGTTTAACCATGAACAGTCATGTCCCGAATGTTAAATGTTGTGCTAGCGAGTGGTCATAGTGTGTGGGAGCAGTGATTCACAATAAAAGAGTTGTATGGAGTATCACCATATTCTTAAAACCAAAGATACATAGGAGATGTGAAACGACTAAGCTCAACATCGTTTGTCCTTCTACCGAAAACATACTGTTAGAAATGGGATCTCTAGTTGGCAAGGGCTTGCACCTTTGTCCAAGTAGGGACCCTTCTTCCTAGTCAGGGTAAGGGTGTTACACTCGTGAAGTAACCCCTGCTCACCCTCGTGGTAGCTTGGCACGAGCAGTCAGGCTTAATTCAGAGGCAGTGTGTAAAGCATTTGCACATAACCAACAGTAATACAGTGTAAGCACTACAAACGGACACCACACCAGTTTAGAAAAATAACCAATATTTTTATATACTCAAGACAAGACCAATTACGACAAAAATCCACAATACTATACTTTAAAAACGAATACTTGATAAGGTAACTTCTTCTTTGCAGGAATAGTTCAAAAACAAAGTTCGTACGAGTCGGTAGCTCCGTCCGAGCCTACCGCGATGCTGAAAACCACAGAGTCTAACAGTTCCAGCCGGCCGCGTCGATACGGGCCAGCAGAGTCGTGAACAGACTCGGTCACAGTACCTTTCTCGTTGTGGCTGGTACGGAGTGTACGAGCCGGTCGGCGTTCGTCGCGGTTGCGGTGCAAGACGGAGCGATGCAAGGTGCAGTGTCCCTCGATGCGGTGCAGGCAGCGGCTCGATGAGCGTCGTGCAGACGGAGTCGGTGAGTCCAAGGCGTGCGATGCAGGGTGAGACGTTGCTCGATGTGGTGCTGACAGGTTGCGATGCAGGCGACCTAGCCGGAGTGCGGGAGCTGGCGTCGGACAGCGGTGCAAGTCGGAGCGGTGCGTTGCAGACGTGCGAGCGGTGCCCCAAATGCGGTGTGGTCACGACTCTTGAGCCAGTTGCAGCGACCGCGTCGGTCGGGTCCGGCTGGTTCAGTGAAGCGATGCGATGCGAACTGCGGTGCCCACAGGTCACGGTGCAAGCAGCGGCTCGGTGTTGGCGGCGTCGGACGTCGCCCACGGTGAGACCAGGGTTGCGATGCGAAGCGGGGCGATGTGGTCTGCGGTGCAAACAGGTCACCGGCCAGGGAGGGATTCGGTTGACGGAGTCGGTTGCGGTTCCCTTCCTCTGTGGCAACTGAAACAGCGTTCCAGAAGCGGTACCCAGAGGCTTGTGAAGTCTTTGTAGTCCCTGAGACTTCTTAACAGGAGGCCAGCTCAGTTTCAGGCCCTTGGAGATACTCAGCACAAGTTTGTAGAAAGTTCAGTCCAGTCCTTTCACTGCCCAAGGCAGAAGCAGCAGCTGCAGGCCAACCCAACAAAGCAACAACACAGCAAAGGGGCAGTACTCCTCCTGGCAGCTCTTCCAGCTCTTCGTCTTGGCAGGTTCCTTGATTCCAGCGAGATCTAAATTCATGGGGTCAGGGCCCCAATATTTATATCCCAATTTCCTTTGTTCTCTGAAGGCAGAGAGGCCTTTGCCTAGTCCAAACCAGTTCTGGAGCACTTTGTTGACAAGTCTCCGTCCCTTCTTTCAGTGAGTAGGCCAGGGACATCAGACGCACCACAGGAGGTGGAGCCAGCATTGTGGAGGGAAGGCACTGTCCTCTTCAGGGCCCAGGTGCAACTCCTCCCACCCATCTACATGTAGATCTTGCTATTCAGCCCTGCGCTGACTCACCCTGTCTCCTGGCATCCCCCAGCCCCTGTCACTCACACTCCAGACAAGGAATACACAACCTCGCAGAGGCAGGCTTGGATGGTTAGACAAGAAAATACCCACTTTCTAAAAGTGGTATTTTCAAACACAGAATGTTAAAACCAACTTCACTAAAAGCCGCATTTTATCATTCTGAGTCCAGGCATACTAAACCTCAAATTTCTACCATGTTCCCGGGGTCAGTTAGGATTATCAGCTGTAATAATCCAAACTGCCCGTTCTGGCCTAGGGGAAACAGGTAGCCTTGCAATAGTGAAAAACGAACTAGGCTGTAATTCACTATCAGGACATGCCACACACACCAGGGCATGTCCTACCTTTCGCATACAACGCACCCTGCCCACAGGGGTACCTTGGGCCTACCTTAGGGGTGACTAACATGTAACAAAGGGAAGGTTTAGGGACTTGCAAGTGTGTGCACTTGCCAAGTCGACATGGCAGCCCCAGGCTGCGCACAGGCTCTGCGATGGCAGGCCCGAGTTACACTTTACGGGCTGTTTGCGTGGGTGGCACAATCTAGTGCTGCAGCCCACCAACAGCATTTGGTCTATAGGCCCTGGCACTCGCAGTGCACTTTACAAGGGACTGACACATAAACCAAATAGGCCAATCATGGAAACACCAATCCATAACACATTTTGTACAGGAGCACTTGCACTTTCTCACTGGACAGCAGTGAGGAAAGTGCGCAGAATCATTACACCAGCAAAAACAGAGTCAAAACCGGGAGGTCAGAAAGCAAAAAGTCAGGGGAAACACGCCAAAAGATGCCAAGTCTAACACATGTCCCCTCCAGCTGAAAGTAGGGAGAACTACCCAACCCCATTGGAGTTCTCTTCACTAAGGCGGAAGAACCTGGACAGACCATCTGCGTTGGCGTGTTCTGTACCAGGACGGTGTTCCACCGTAAAGTCCATTCCCTGTAGGGAGATGGACCACCTCAGCAGTTTTGTATTCTCACCCCTCATTTGCATCAACCATCTGAGGGGCCTGTGGTCTGTCTGAACCCGGAAGTGAGTCCCAAACAGGTATGGTCTCAACTTCTTCAGCGCCCAGACCACAGCAAAGCTTCCTTTCTATGGCACTCCACCTCTGTTCCCTGGGGAGTAATCTCCTGCTAAGGAAGACTACAGGCTGATCCAGGCCCTCTTCGTTCAGTTGTGAGAGCACCGCTCCCACACCATGCTCTGAAGCGTCCGTCTGCACGACGAATTCCTTGGAGAAGTCAGGTGCCTTGAGCACGGGCGCCGTGCACATGGCTGCCTTCAGGGCATCAAAAGCTTTCTGGCAGGACTCAGTCCAGATCACTTTCCTGGGCTGCCTCTTAGAGGTCAGCTCTGTTAAGGGGGCAACGATGGTGCCATAGCCCTTAACAAATCTCCTATAATAGCCGGTGAGACCTAAGAAGGCTCTCACCTCTGTCTGGGTCTTGGGGGCTCCCAAGCCAGAATGGTGTCAATCTTGGGTTGTAGGGCGCCACCTGGCCGCTTCCTACCTGGTGTCCCAAGTACACCACAGAACCCTGCCCGATCTGGCACTTACTGGCCTTGATCGTGAGGCCTGCACCTTGAAGAGCCCTCAACACTTTCTCAAGGTGCTGTACATGTTCTTCCCAGCTGGAACTGAACACAGCAATGTCATCCAGGTAGGCGGCACTGAAATCCTCCAGCCCAGCCAACACCTGATTGACCAACCTCTGAAAGGTGGCAGGGGCATTCTTCAACCCAAAGGGCATCACCCGGAATTGGTAATGACCTTCTGGGGTTGAGAACGCTGATCTCTCCTTGGCCCCATCGGTTAAGGCAATCTGCCAGTACCCAGACGTTAAATCAAACGTGCTGAGGAACCGGGCAGCTCCCAACCCGATCAATGAGCTCATCAGCTCTGGGGATGGGGTGCGCGTCAGTCCTGGTGACGGCATTGAGCCCACGGTAGTCCACACAAAACCGGAGTTCTGGAGTGGCACCGGGCGCAGCAGCCTTTGGGACCAAGACCACTGGGCTGGCCCAAGGACTGTGGGAGGGCTCAATCACCCCTAACGCCAACATCTTAGAGACCTACTCCTTGAAGCTGGCTCTGACCCGGTCAGTCAACCTGTAAATCTTGTGCTTCCCAGGAGGGCTGTCACCGGTGTCCACGTCATGGGTACACCAGTGAGTAACACCGGGGTCAGAGAGAACAGTGGGGCGAACTGTCCCAACAACTGGCGACAGTCCCCCTGCTGCTCCTGAGTCAGAGTAGGGGAGAGGATCACACCCTCTACTGACCCATCATGCTCCTTGGTAGACAGGAGGTCAGGGAGAGGCTCACTCTCCTCTTCCACCCCATCATCTGTCGCCAAGAGCATACTCACTTCGGACCTCTCGAAGTGGGGCTTGAGGCGGTTCACGTGAAGGACCCTCAAAGGGTTCCTTGGAGCCTGCAAATCCACCAGGTAGGTGACGTCACTTTTGCGCTCCTTTACCTCATATGGCCCAGTCCACTTGTCCTGCAAGGCACAAGGTGCCACTGGGGCCATGACCCACACTTTTTGCCCAGGTTGAAATTCGACCAGAGTGGCATTCTGGTCATACCACCTCTTCATTTCTTCCTGGCTTGCTTCTAGGTTCGCCTGAGCGAGTTTCCTGAAGCGCGCAGTTTGGTTTCTAAAGGCCAGCATGTAGCTAAATACATCCTGGGGAGTTTTCCTGGGAGCTGCCTCCCAGCCTTCCTTTACCAAACTCAGAGGTCCTCTGACAGGGTGGCCATACAGGAGCTCAAAGGGGCTGTACCCAAGAGACTTCTGAGGCACCTCCCTGTATGCAAAGAGTAGGCATGGCAAGAGGACGTCCCACTTACGCCTCATGGGTTCTGTTAGACCCTTGATCATGCCTTTCAAGGTCTGGTTGAATCTCTCCACCAGACCGTTTCCTTGTGGGTGGTAAGGAGTGGTGAACTTGTAGGTTACACCACACTCCTTCCACAGGGATGTCATATACTTCGATATGAAATTGGTCCCCCTATCAGAAACCACCTCTCTGGGGAATCCCACACGGGAAAAGATCCCCATTAACGCCCGGCCCACCACTGGCGCCGTCGTTGTCCTGAGAGGATTGCCTCCGGGTACCGAGTGGCATGGTCCACCAAGACCAGGATGTACCTGTTGCCCATGGCTGTCTTGGGATCCAGTGGCCCCACAATATCCATCCCTACCCTTTCAAAGGGTGTTCCAACAACAGGAAAAGGTTGGAGAGGAGCTTTGACCTTCCTCCCACTCTTACCACTTGCCTGGCAAGTTTGGCAAGACCTACAGTGTGCATCTGACTGCCTTCGCATTTGGGGCCAAAAGAAGTGGGTGACAAGCCTGTCAAAGGTCTTGTCCTGCCCCAAATGTCCTGCCAAAGGCACGTCATGAGCCAGACCCAGTAGGAAGGTCCTGAAGCGCTGGGGTACCACCAGCACACGGGCTGACCCAGGCTCAGCAACCTTAGGCTCACTGTATAGGAGACCACTCTCCCAGTAGATCAGATGTGACCCGGACTGATTACCAGCTGCCTGGTCTGCAGCCTGCCGCCGCAGACCCTCCAGAGTAGGGCACTCGTTCTGCTCCCTGCAGAACTCCTCCCTGGTGGGACCCCCTTCTTGCTGCCAATGGGTCAGCTCAGAGATGTCTCCCAGTTCGGCTACCTGCTCCCCTGTAGGCACCGGGCGTCCCCCTCGAGGTCCACCTCCTCCCGGTCCGTGGGAACTGCGGGGGCCGGTTTCCGCGCCCCCTGCCCTTTCTCTAGGCAGGGACTTGGGCCACTGTTTCAGGCTCCAAGTCCTCTTGATCACCCTTTCTGGCTGCCATTGACCGAGTAGACACGCATGCCCACTCTGGCAACCCAAGCATCTCCAAGTGAGACCTGAGCTCAACCTCCTTCCATGAGGACTGCTCCAGGTCGTTTCCTAGCAGACAATCTACAGGCATGGTAGGGCTCACAACCACCCTCAAGGGACCTGAGACCCCCCATTCAAAGGGAACCTGCGCCACCATACATTGGCGCTCTGAGTTGTCTACAGCAACTACTTGGTGGAATGCTCCTGGGACTACTTGCTTCTCAGACACCAGGTGACACCGGACTGAGGTCACACTGGCTCCAGTGTCTCTGAGAGCCTCTACCCTGTTCCCATTAATGGTCACCCAGGTGCTATATTTCTTTGTGTTAGGGGGCACCTGGTTTCCTGGGACCATCTCACTGTCCCCTAGTGAGACAAGGGTCATTTCTGCGGGATCCCCACCCTCCTGTGGGCACCCCTCCTCCCCAAGCGCTACACTAGCCAACACTTTGGACTGTCCACCGGTGGGTGGCTGTGTCCCCTTCGGGCACTTGGGGTCCCCCTTAAAGTGACCTACCTGGTCACATGCATAACACTTGCGGGGACCGGTCTCAACAGGCTTCCCTGTGGAGACCCCTTTCTTTTATCACCGGGGGCTGGGAACCTTTACCCTGGGTACTAGTTTGGGGCCCTTTAGAGAACTCCTGTGCTTTACCCTTGTCCCCCCCACCTTTCTGCTGGGGACCCTGCCCACCTTTGGCTGAGTCTCCCCCAAACGCTTTCTTGTGGACCCTGGTACTCACCCAGCGGTCCGCTTCCATAGCAAGCTTCCTGGGGTCAGTTAGCTTACTATCAACTAGGTGCTGGCGCAGATCTGCAAAACATAGACTAGACAAGTGCTCCCATGCAATCAAGTTGTAGAGCCCCTGAAAATCTGTTACGCTACTGCCCTTCACCCAACCATCCAGCGACCTGCAGAACACATCCACACATTCCAACCAAGTGTTGACATCAGACTTCTTACTGGACCTGAACTGATCCCTGTACTTTTCAGGAGTAAGACCATACTTCGTGAGAAGGGCATCCTTCATGTCAGCATAGGTGAGGTGATACCCCTTACCCGAAGCTATCAGAGCATCCCTTGCTTCTTCCGGGAAAATTGGCCACAATCCTGCTCCCCAATTCTCCTCAGGGACCCCATTCATGTGTATGGCTGCCTCATAACCCTGAAACCACCTTTGTATGTCATCCCCCTTCTTGAACTCCTTGCCTACGTTCTTGGGAATGTGCACAATCCTGTCTGCTTTTCTGGACGAATTGCTGCCACCATCTGAGCCTGACTTACTCCTAAGTTCTAGCTCCTTCAGTTCTCTCTCGTGCTCTAAGAGCATCTTCCTCTCCTCTATGGCCAACCTCTTCTCCTCCCGCTCACTCTCCAGCCTGAGCTTCTGCAGCTCAAACTGCCTTGCCTCCCGCCTGTCCTCCAGCTCCTCTGGGGACAGACTGCTGCTGCCTGATCTGGCGGGTTCCCCCTACCCAAAAGCACATCCACCCTGGAAATAGGCTCCTCCGCCTCCTCACTGAGATCACCAGGCTGCCCATTGGCATGTCTGGCTGCTACCAGGCCCTCAGCGCCTTCTGTAGCTCCTCCTTCCTTGTGAGGCCTTTAATTTGGACTTTCAGGTTTTTACAAATCACTCGTAACTCCTTTACGGCGTAGGATTCCAACCTATCCTCCTCAAAGATAACTTCCAGAGATGCAACGGATGATGCAATTGATTCAGGCATGACAAAAGTAGTGAGTTGAAAGCTGGCAAGATCAAAAATAGGTCAAAAGAAAAAGAACCAGTATGTGGTACGTAATGGTCTGCGATATGGTAGTAGTGCACACCAATCACTGTAAGTCAAGTGCAAACACAAGTCCTATCCTCACCGCTGACAACCAATGTTAGAAATGGGATCTCTAGTTGGCAAGGGCTTGCACCTTTGTCCAAGTAGGGACCCTTCTTCCTAGTCAGGGTAAGGGTGTAACACTCGTGAAGTAACCCCTGCTCACCCTCGTGGTAGCTTGGCACGAGCAGTCAGGCTTAATTCAGAGGCAGTGTGTAAAGCATTTGCACATAACCAACAGTAATACAGTGTAAGCACTACAAACGGACACCACACCAGTTTAGAAAAATAACCAATATTTTTATATACTCAAGACAAGACCAATTACGACAAAAATCCACAATACTATACTTTAAAAACGAATACTTGATAAGGTAACTTCTTCTTTGCAGGAATAGTTCAAAAACAAAGTTCGTACGAGTCGGTAGCTCCGTCCGAGCCTACCGCGATGCTGAAAACCACAGAGTCTAACAGTTCCAGCCGGCCGCGTCGATACGGGCCAGCAGAGTCGTGAACAGACTCGGTCACAGTACCTTTCTCGTTGTGGCTGGTACGGAGTGTACGAGCCGGTCGGCGTTCGTCGCGGTTGCGGTGCAAGACGGAGCGATGCAAGGTGCAGTGTCCCTCGATGCGGTGCAGGCAGCGGCTCGATGAGCGTCGTGCAGATGGAGTCGGTGAGTCCAAGGCGTGCGATGCAGGGTGAGACGTTGCTCGATGTGGTGCTGACAGGTTGCGATGCAGGCGACCTAGCCGGAGTGCGGGAGCTGGCGTCGGACAGCGGTGCGAGTCGGAGCGGTGCGTCGCAGACGTGCGAGCGGTGCCCCAAATGCGGTGTGGTCACGACTCTTGAGCCAGTTGCAGCGACCGCGTCGGTCGGGTCCGGCTGGTTCAGTGAAGCGATGCGATGCGAACTGCGGTGCCCACAGGTCACGGTGCAAGCAGCGGCTCGGTGTTGGCGGTGTCGGACGTCGCCCACGGTGAGACCAGGGTTGCGATGCGAAGCGGGGCGATGCGGTCTGCGGTGCAAACAGGTCACCGGCCAGGGAGGGATTCGGTTGACGGAGTCGGTTGCGGTTCCCTTCCTCTGTGGCAACTGAAACAGCGTTCCAGAAGCGGTACCCAGAGGCTTGTGAAGTCTTTGTAGTCCCTGAGACTTCTTAACAGGAGGCCAGCTCGGTTTCAGGCCCTTGGAGATACTCAGCACAAGTTTGTAGAAAGTTCAGTCCAGTCCTTTCACTGCCCAAGGCAGAAGCAGCAGCTGCAGGCCAACCCAACAAAGCAACAACACAGCAAAGGGGCAGTACTCCTCCTGGCAGCTCTTCCAGCTCTTCGTCTTGGCAGGTTCCTTGATTCCAGCGAGATCTAAATTCATGGGGTCAGGGCCCCAATATTTATATCCCAATTTCCTTTGTTCTCTGAAGGCAGAGAGGCCTTTGCCTAGTCCAAACCAGTTCTGGAGCACTTTGTTGACAAGTCTCCGTACCTTCTTTCAGTGAGTAGGCCAGGGACATCAGACGCACCACAGGAGGTGGAGCCAGCATTGTGGAGGGAAGGCACTGTCCTCTTCAGGGCCCAGGTGCAACTCCTCCCACCCATCTACATGTAGATCTTGCTATTCAGCCCTGCGCTGACTCACCCTGTCTCCTGGCATCCCCCAGCCCCTGTCACTCACACTCCAGACAAGGAATACACAACCTCGCAGAGGCAGGCTTGGATGGTTAGACAAGAAAATACCCACTTTCTAAAAGTGGTATTTTCAAACACAGAATGTTAAAACCAACTTCACTAAAAGCCGCATTTTATCATTCTGAGTCCAGGCATACTAAACTCGAATTTCTACCATGTTCCCGGGGTCAGTTAGGATTATCAGCTGTAATAATCCAAACTGCCCGTTCTGGCCTAGGGGAAACAGGTAGCCGTGCAATAGTGAAAAACGAACTAGGCTGTAATTCACTATCAGGACATGCCACACACACCAGGGCATATCCTACCTTTCGCATACAACGCACCCTGCCCACAGGGGTACCTTGGGCCTACCTTAGGGGTGACTAACATGTAGCAAAGGGAAGGTTTAGGGACTTGCAAGTGTGTGCACTTGCCAAGTCGACATGGCAGCCCCAGGCTGCGCACAGGCTCTGCGATGGCAGGCCCGAGTTACACTTTACGGGCTGTTTGCGTGGGTGGCACAATCCAGTGCTGCAGCCCACCAACAGCATTTGGTCTATAGGCCCTGGCACTCGCAGTGCACTTTACAAGGGACTGACACATAAACCAAATAGGCCAATCATGGAAACACCAATCCATAACACATTTTATACAGGAGCACTTGCACTTTCTCACTGGACAGCAGTGAGGAAAGTGCGCAGAATCATTACACCAGCAAAAACAGAGTCAAAACCGGGAGGTCAGAAAGCAAAAAGTCAGGGGAAACACGCCAAAAGATGCCAAGTCTAACACATACCATTTCATATTTATCATTAAGACCTTTCGGAATTAGGGTGTCAAGATATTTAATCCAATATGTTTCTCTACGCGCTAACTGAATGTGTATGTCAGTACCTCTCTGTGCGATGATCTTTTCTAGTACAGTAAAGCGTAATTGTGGGATTGAGTGTTGTTGGCTCAAACAATGCGCTGCAAGACATGAATTGGTAATTTGAGTTCTTTTATCGTGCTTTTATGCTCTGTGATTCTGACTCTCACTTTGCGTGACGTGCTTCCCACGTGAGTCCACACGGGCATTTAATTGCGTAAATTACAAAATCAGTGTTGCAATCAGAGGAATGTTTCAGAGCAATTGTCTTGCCTGTGTGTGGGTGAGAGAATGTATTGCCAGTTATTACGTTACTGCATTGACTGCAATTCCAGCATTTTTTCATCTCAGTGAAGGTACGTGAATCTGCGAGAGTTTTGGTCTTCAAGATCTCTCTTATATTCTTAGACCGTGTGTGTGCAAATACCGGTTTCTGTGTGAAAATCATTTTAAAATCAGGTTCATGTTCCAGAACTTCCCATCTACGGAAAATGATTTTTTGATTCTAGCTACCTGTTGTGAAAATTTCAACACAAAATCCTCTCTTTTGCTTGTGGATTGTGGTGCAGACAATAGTAAATCTTCACATGCTTTGTGGGATACGTAATCTTTGGCGGACTCCAATACTTCTTGTGGGTATCCTCGTTTCCTGTATCTCTCGTATTGCTCCTTGATCAATTGATCGGTGAGTTGTTGAGATGAAGAAATCCTTTTTATGTGAAGGAACTGGGATACTGGTAGGTGTTTTTTCAAAGATGGCGGATGAAAACTCGAAAAATGTACCACGTTATTCCTGTCTGTGGGTTTTTTGTAAACGGAAGTTTGAAGACCTGAATCAGTGTTGGTGATAAGAATATCTAAGAAATTAATGGTGTCAGGATGAATCTGATAAGTGAATTGAATTCGTGAGTTCTGCTGGTTTAATGTATGAATGTTATCCTCTATTGCCTGACAATCACCATTCCAAATGATCAAAATGTCGTCTATATATCTCATATAACTGAGAAGATTCTTCGTCCAGTTGTCGTTGTTAAGGATATGGGTATGCTCAAAGTAGACGATAAACATATTGGCATATGAGGGTGCCCCCGGAAAACCCATGGATGTTCCTGTTCGTTGTAAAAAGAAGTTCTCTTTCCACGAAAAATAGCTATGATACAAGCAAAATTGCAAGAGTTCTAGTAAGAAAACTTTATCCGTGCCTACTTGTTGGCTGTTCAAAAGCATCCATTCTACAGCCTCCATACCTTCTCCATGAGGAATGGATGTATACAACGCTACTGCGTCAATGGTACAAAGTAGTGTATACCTCCTGATACTTTTACGGATGTTTTCCAACTTTACAAGACAATCAGTTGTATCTTTAACGTACGTCCTCCAGGACTGTACTAAGGGCTGGAAATGAAAGTCTAGAAATCTTCCAATTGATTCATGTAACGAACCACATCCTGCCACGATGGGTCGAAACGGTGGATCGAGAGCGTTCTTATGCATCTTGGGAAGCATATAAATGTGTGGCAGTTGTGGAGATGCTGTAAATAGGTATCGTCGTGTTTGTCATTGATCCAACCCATTTCCATTGCTCTGTCCAACAGTGTGGATAAAATAGACAGAAATTGTTTTGTAGGATCTGATTCCATGCGTATGTAAGTGTCTTCATTGAGAACATGTTCCTCAACCTTTCTCTCATAAAAAGATCTGTCCATAACCACGATTGCTCCACCTTTATCCGCCAGTTGGAAAGTGAGGTTTTCATCTTGACTCAAGTTCCTTAAAATCTTGCGTTCTTTGCGGGTAAGGTTATTACATTGTGGTGATTGATATTTAATTGCTTGTAAGTCAGTTTTCACCAATAATTCAAAATTATCTAGCGTTTTGTGGGAGAATGGTGCCACGAATGTACTTTTTGGTTTGAACCTCTCTGTGGGCACTTGTTCTGATGGAGATGCCGTATGAAAAAAACACCTTAGTCTCAACTTCCTCATGAATTTGAAGAGTGAGATTTCCGTTTCCAAAGTATTAGACGTGTAGGAAGTACTGCCAGTTCTTGAACATTCAGTGTTTTTTGTGAAATGTTCATCACTAGGTCTTCTTGAGATTGCGCAGTGTTCTTGATGATTCCACTGTTCTTTTTTTGTCCCCTCCTGACTCGTTTCCTTTGGTGGTTTCTCGCCCGTCAGGTCAGTGATTTGAGGTTTGGCCCTGTTCTAAAAAAGCCTGCTTCCCACTAGTAGTTGGTGTTTCTGATTCAATATTGGTTGCGATCTGCTCCCTGGGCACTGGTGCGGCTGTTCTAGAGAGTGATAACTCCTGGTCGGTAACGGTGCTCTCTTCTGACGATGTTGTACCTGGTTTTCTAAGGATCCTTTTCTGGGCGTAAGCTTCGGCCCATGAATAGACCTCGTCCAACTTGTAGTCTATCGTATCTCTACGAAACTTCCTCAGTTTCCGTTCGTGTACTTCCTTTGCATGTTCGTCCAATTTGATATTAATGTTGTTTAAGGTTTTTGTCCATTCCTCTGCATTCATGCTTTTTGCAATTTCAGTTTTCAAATCAGAAATTTCTATTGTCAGTTCTCCACGTATGGAAGGCAATTCCTCAATAATGAGGAGAATCAAATCCAGAGAACATTTATTGAGGATGGTATACCATCGCGTCATGAATGATTTGTTGCATTTGAATAACATAGGTTTCAGGGCTATCCTGAGGCCCCTAGGAATACGCTTCACTTTGTGATATTGAATAAGCGTGGTGGCGTGTAATCTCTGGTTTATCTCTTTATGCATTACGTACTCGAGTTGTTTCAACATCTGATGTAGTGTTCCGGGGGTGGCGCTGAATGTTCTTACATCTTGTATCAAAGAGTAAATTGATTCTGCTTCTTCAGCTGAGTAAGCCTTTGTTTCAGCTTGATTGGTGGTGAGATCGGCAATGTCTTTAAATGACATGTTGGTGTGTGTGCTGGTTGAAGGTTGGGGCAGAAAACTGAAATCTAGCAATAGTGAATCCCAACCTGCACACCCTATATAGTGATATTGATTAAACCAAATGACTAAATGTTTATAATGAAACAATGCGTGCTGCTTCGTATGCGGGATCTGCCACTGTCCCTAGAGAAATAATCGCAAAAATGAGCCCAAAGAATACTCCGTGCTTTTGCGAAGCGTACAGCCAATGAACCTGAAAGGTTTCAACAATATTCTTAAACTTGTAGACAATTTTCAAAAAAAAATTGCGAAATTCAAACCGTGTTTAAACTTACATTTGTATTTTCAATACAAGCATTTGAAATAGAATACATCATTTGCAAGTCAAATCAATGTATGCAATTCCATCTAAACATAATGAAATGTTATATACAAGGTTATACAATAACTTTGCTCTTTGTATGACTCCAATGCATTTCGGGTGATACCCTTCTTCAGGGGGATGAAGTGAAAACAAACAATCTCTTCAAACGGCTTCCTGACGGAACACAAAAAATAAAGAAAAGCTCAGTGCGACTTCATGTCAAGTAAACTCCATATTACAATTAATCCATAATTTATCACTGCTCACAAACACTTAGGACAGACCCGCTCCAGTGTTGTTAACAAAGAAAAACCGTTCACCATGCGAACATTACGTATGCCTCGGATGATCATGTGCAATGGGTACTTTTAAGGGCGGTGTACCTGAAACAAGCTTCTGGTGCCAAAGTGCATGATCATGGATTTGAAACTGGCCTGATAGATGCCGATGTGACGTGCTGTGATTAAGCATGCAATATTCTGCATGCCGTATTACAAAACGTGCCGTGATGCACGAGGTTCCCCAACAAAAGCGTGAATCATATCACGTACCTCGTATTATTGGTGCTGTACCGAAAAAAGTCCTGCGAGGCTCCAAAATTTTGAAAAGTGCCCCTGTCATTTAAGACACTCATTTTAGAGCATCTTAGAAAATTATGGGGGAAAACACTGGTTCTGCGTTAAGCATAATAAAATCACCTAGGCCCTCTACATCCTCAGACCACTCAAGTACCTCAGATTTCATGCTCTAGGAGCGACTTTTAGGTTGCATTGGGTAAATTCTTAAGGAGACTGTGATTGCAGCATTGTCTGAAATAAGAATTGGTTCTATCATGGGAGATGAAGAGGAGTGCAATAGGTAGGAGTCAACCAGTAGATAATCAATCTGCCAGAATGTTTTGTGTGGTGAAGAGAAAGAAAAAGTCGTTGCCTGTCAGATTATGAAGCCTCCAAACATCTGACAAACCATGGGAAACGCACATGTTACTCATGCTCTTATATGCACGATTTTGACTATATGCACATGCGGATTCTCTATCCAATATAGGATCCATGGTGAGGTTGAAATCACCACCTAGTACAATATGTGCGTCTTTAGGGAGTAAGGACAATTTAGCTGATGGGTTGGACCAAAATTGTGGGGTATCAACGTTAGGGGCATAGATATTGACAGCATAAATTTAAATAGCATCTCTTTGTAAGCACGTAATCAACCATCTATCCTCATCATCGTGTTCAGCAGATATTAAAGAGAGTCCTGATGAGCTAGAGATCAGGGTAAGTACACCATTTTTCTTTCAAGCAGCTGCGGAGCAAGTTAAATCTACAACTCAGCCTTGTCTCATAGATAGCACTTCTTTATATCTAATTTTTGCTTACTGTAGGAAGATTAGGTCACCTCCCAGCGATTTACAGTAGTCAAGAATTTTCCATCTCTTCAATAGATGATTTTATCCCTTGGTGTTCAATGAAGCCACCTTCAATGCTGACATTTCGTGGCAGAGACATTTCGATATTCACTGATTATATTAGATGGAAAGGCAGGGAAACAGTAACAGGTTGAGTTCTGGACACAGCACTCTATCATACTCCTGGAAACAGCAACACAAACAGCAGTAGAGAAATCATCAAGCAGAGTGGAGCAACAAAAATGGGCCACACTGTAGGAAAAAAGGGCAGAGAAAAGAAAGAGACAAGGTCATATAAGAGGCCGTGGGGACTGGGGAGACAAAGCGCCCAACATAACCCTGGGAAGGGGGGTTCCTCCACATTATACTAATCACCTAAAACAAGACTTAGCAGTGAATTAGCAAATGGGGGATGACACAAAAAAAGCCCCCTGAAATGTAGGATTAGAAGGAAGCAGACATTGTAACACTGTCATAAAATGAGCAATTTGTTTCGTAATCTGAAACAGTGATAGCAACTTAAATGCTCAATGCTATGCAAAGGAAAATGTGAAACACCATATACATTAATAAGTATGTTTTCAAGGTTACAGATCACTAAACAGGTAAGGTGGCCCATGCGGTGGGCCGAGAACCACACATTACAATGGATAGTTAAAGTTTGGCAGATAAGTCTCAATGGAGACCCATCTAAAGCACAAAGTAAACCATGAACCACACTCAGTATGGGCAACTCTTCTTGTCAATCTATGAAGGGAAGAATCAAACTTTCAATAACAGTGGCCAGGCAGAAAACTGTAGATATATATAGCTAGCTGAAAAGGAAGCTACAGATCATGCAAAATTGCAGACATCAAGAATGCTACAAAAAAAAAGGTATGGGTGTGCAGACATTCAAGTGGGTGTATCGTCTACATCCATTTGAGACTCTGATTTAGTCTCCAGGAAAGACTTGAGGTCAGTAGGTTCGGTGAGAACTAGTGGTTTCCCTTGAAAGATGATCCTGAACTTTGAGAGACCCACGAAGGACCATTGAATGGACTTGTCTCTATGAGACTTCTTTAGGGCCAAGAAGCCTTTCCTGCGTTGGACTGTGTCTCTCACATAGTCTTGAGAGATTGTGAACTTTGCTCCTTCCCAGGTTAGATACTTGAGCTTCCTCATTTGTGCCAAGATTAGCTCAGAGTGTTGGTGTCACAATGGTTTAAAAATTAGTGGTCTTGGATGAGAGGCATTTTTTGGTTTGAAGGTAGGTATCCTGTGGTCCCGCTCTAGTTCACAATCTTTTGTGAAGAAGATATTGAGCACTGAAGGGAGCCATGATTCCAGAAATGCAATTGCTGAGGAAGCTTTATTCTCTGCACCTTCAGGGAGCCCAAAGATTATGAGTTTGGTTCTCCTGTTTCGGCGTTCTAAATTAGTAATATCTAGTTTCAGTGAGGCCGTCAAGAAATCAGATTTTCAAACTCGTTTGTCCTGGGCATTGTTGTGATCCTCCAATGTGCTAGTTCTTCCCTCAGCCTTCATGAGTGATATTCAAATCTTTAAGATCTTTTCAAATTACAGCTACCTCAACTGGTGAAAGATCAGTGTTCATTTTTGTACTTTGAGCAATGTCGTGAACCATGTTCAGCTTCCCCAAGATAGCATCTAAGGTGGGTGATTCATCAAGTTTGTCTTTCACATTAGAATCCAGCACAGGAGTTTCTTGCTTAGTTCGTTTTAGTGTTTTATATTCTTTCTCTTTGGTAATTTTAGTATCCGAAATTGTGACGGTACCCGGAGAAAGCATTTGATGAGAAAAGTAGGGAACCACTAGGCTGATTCTGTTTCACATGAAACCTCAGAGGTTATACCCTACATGTGATGTCGTGATAAGAGGTTCCTGGATGACAATGCTCTAGTGTTTTTATGTACAGCAGTGTCACAGGGCCGGTGTTCCCGGGGAGGCTTTACAAAGGACAGTAGACTGGTGGGAGGCACAACCTGATCATTCACCTTTCTGTTCCACGCAGCAAGACGAATGGCTGTCAACTTCACACGAAGGTGGCGAGAGCCCCGCTGGTCCGAAGACGTCAGGAGAGCCGAGGGGCTACCAGGACCGTGCTTCGCCCAGCCACGCTCCCGGAGGAGCATGGCTAACCCAGGTACGCAAGCGGTTCCTGGGTTGGGTCGGGCGGCGGGAGAAACCGGACGCCTAGGGGAAATATCCTCTCACCTGAGTCCTGTGTTTTTCACTACCCTCTCCCCGCACTACCACTACCCCGTTTTGAGGCTTCGTCACTCGTTTGGAGGTGCTCCTTCACTACCCCGCCCCACAGCACTTAAACCGACCTTGACACTCACCCGCTTTCTTTCCTTTTTCGCCTTGAGCAACCACACATCGTGGATCAAGGCTGGGACGCCAGAAGACAGTGAGGGACGCCTAGAAGACGACGCGAGAAGGGAAGAGGACAGCGGGAACCCAAAACCAGCCCCTTTACATTTTTGTGTCGTGTTTATAAACTGGCATCAAGAAAGAAACCTGTATTGCGTAAAATAAAACCTTTCCTACATCCGCAAGGAGTCGTGCCTGTTCGTACTGACCCGCTAACAAGCAGTAATAGTATGCAGCAGGATAAACAGCTTTACCTAGCGCTTATAAAGCACTTAAAGGATCATAACACTAACTACCAAGAGATTGCACAGTGCGAATAAAAGCTGAACACAGGGAGGGTGAGTAATGGCAATTACCGATCCATGCATAAACTACTGGAGTTCACCTGTGTGTTTGGCATGTGACAGAATTAGAAAAGGCAATGTTGATCAGAAGCCCGTGCAGACGTAAAGAATGTGCCACCGCACAATGAACTCACGATGTGACGAGCAGGGAGACTTGTCTCTGATGAGGATGTCTGCTGGAAAAGCAGCTGTGGTTCCAGGACACCACAGCGGGCACCTGCGATCTCTAACCATCAAGATGGTGATAAAATATAGTGGTGGCCTCCGCTTCTGCTTGTTCAGGCAACCCCCATGAGGTTAAAGCTCTCGCCAAGAGCGGGTCCTAAATCACGAGAGTAAAGGCGGCATAACTCTACTTCCTCCATTTGCCATTTTTACTAGCCCAATGACGACTAAGAATGTTGCATTTTAGATGCGCATCATATTGGTCCACTCAAGTTGGCTGCAGAATTCACCCAAACCACACTTGGGACTCATATATTGTGTTCAAACAGGGGGTCACAGTCCCTGGAGCCTATGCAAATGATCAGCAAATGCGGAGGGAAAGCCAGAGCTCAAGAGGGAGCTGCCATGTTGTTCAACCTCCAAGCCACGCCCCCTCCGCAGGCAGCCATTTTTTCTCAGTGCCTCTTGGTTTTTTTTGTCATTTGAATACCAACTGTCTGTCTGGCACTGAACACAGTTACTTCATTGGTCCTTACTGCTCCAGGTCTTGGTAGTGTGTCAGAATGGATTAGGTTATCTCGGCTGTATGTTCCAGGAAGCGTCCAGAGTAAGGAAAAGTTTTGTGAAATTTCTCTTAGGTACAACAACTTGGGCTTTCAGATTGATTCACAATTTCACAAGAGTTTCCTATATCAAAAGGTTCCTGGGAAAGTGTTTGTTACTCGAGATTCAATCAAAACAGCTTTGCTTTCAGCAGTTATTACCACAGTGGTCATACACTTTATGTGCTTGTAGATTCCTGGCTCAACGGTGATGATTAGGTTTAGTGGTAGTATTATGTCTCCCACTAGTCTGGTAATTGGGTTTGTCCTTTTGGCTTCCATATCAACATTTTATTTCTTCTTGATTGGGCAAGGGGTGTAACTGAAGGGCTGTGACATAGTCTGGCTCTTCCAGGGTCTGGAATAGTGGCACATTTATTGGAACATAACAGCATTGGTCCCTCAAAGACAGTATGCTTTCTCTTCTGTGACTTTCCAGTGTTAACATTTTTATCATTTGATTTATCCCTACTCCCTCCTAGAGAGACTCTTCTAGCAGGACAGGTCTTTGCCATCTTTTCTGTGTCTTGATTCCCTTGGACGGTCCACTGGCATGACTCCTGCTAAGCATCCCTTCTCCTATGATGCTGCGCAACCCTCATTTGGCCTCTCTGAAGTACCCCTAAATCTCATATTCATAGTTGGTTTTCACAGCTAATCCTGGGTACCGAGAAGTTGCATTAGATCATCTAGACATTTCCCTCTTCTCAGCACCTATAGCGACTCCTCTTTTTGTCCCAACACCTGGCTGGATTATGATGAGTCCAAACTGTTCCAAGTTACTGGCTCTAATGGTAATGAAGAACATTGGTTCTCTCTTTATTCACCCTTCCTATCTTTAAAATTGCTTTAGTGCTAGGAGTCTCAGGGTCTTCAGCCAATCCTGAATCTCAGCCACAGCATTTGTTTTCTGTCTTGGCACCTCCGTACTTGCTCCATTTGGAGGTGGTCTATGTCTTAGGTGTCACACGCCATTGCTGTAAGCTAATTGTGGATGAGTGGCTGTGCTAGTGACATCCTTTGCTTGCATCTCTCCTGGGATTCTCCTATGACACTTATTAAGAACTTTTGATCATGGCTCTGTATTTCCAAAGAATCCCTCAAGTTTTGAACTCTCTCCCTAGTTGGGAATTCTTCCTTGGTTGTGCAGAGGAAGCTTTGCTGCATCGCAGGAAAGTTGGTAGGTAACAAAAGTGTGCAGCTTGCCAGGGGTGCTTATCCCAGTAAAGGTTATTCAACATGAGCCAATGTTACAAAAGAGAACATCAGCGATGATATAGACCCCCGTAGCAAAGAACCTAATCTTGATACAAAGATTCCGGAAAACAACAACAATTTGGTCCAGCACTCCAAATTACAATTTCTCTGGTTACACCATATGATTTATACAAGACATTGATTCAGCAGGTGTTATTCCAATTTTCTTTATTCATAAACTCTTCTTCATAACAAAATACGACCGTAGCCACGCGTTTCGTCCTCTCGGACTTCTTCAGGGCAAGGAAAAGTATGTTGGCCTTCTATTATGGGTACTGTCTATGATACGTAATCCATTTTCTTCAAAGTAATACTGGAGAGGCCTTGTCAAGGCAGAGTCTCCTCCTGGATGACGATCCGTGTATATGACGCGAGCCGCTTGTCACGCTTTGCAAGTTGTAATGGAATAACACCCATTACCTTATGCCAGTCTTTGGCTAATGGTTCAAAAACACACAGAAGACTGGTCATTGAAATAAAAGTAACTCATCCAGGAGGAGACTCTGCCTTGACAAGGCCTCTCCAGTATTACTTTGAAGAAAATGGATTATGTATCATAGACAGTACCTCATAATAGAAGGCCAACATACTTTCCTTGCCCTGAAGAAGTCAGAGGCGAAGCGCGTTAATCGATGCGTATTTTGTTATGAAGAAGAGCTTATGAATAAAGAAAATTGGAATAACACCTGCTGAATCAATGTCTTGTATAAATCATATAGTGTAACCAGAGAAATTGTAATTTGGAGAGCTGGACCTAGTTGTTGTTGTGCTATTTGTGAGATTTCTTTAATCCTAGGAGGCTTAAGGGTATTGAGCCTCAGGTCCTATGCACCAAAGAAGTGAATGCCACATATGACCTCACTATAGTGATAGGTGCAGTCCCCATTGCCTCATACCCTTTGCATTGTGTTTTCTTTATAAAGATTCCAGAAAACTACAGACCTATATCAATGCTCCATTTTTAGGCTAAGTTTACTGAAATAAATTGTTAGGTGTTGTATTACAGGATTTATATAGCTCTTACTACCCCTATGTGGGTTGCTGAAGTGCTTGCCTATATGGGTAGTATGCTACACCGCATAGGGTGTGTGGTTGGAAGGATTTGTCTTTGTTTTGATCGTTGGTGGGAAGTGTTTTCCTGTCATGCTGGATGACCACCGAGGTGCGTTATATTGTTATGGGATGCAGCGTGTAGCAGTGTGGTGGATGATGAAGTATGAGAGACAGACTAGCAGTTTTATTGGTTTTGGTATGCTGAAAGCTTTGTACAGCTCTAAAGCTCTCTTTATGATATTTATTATGATACAGTCTGCTTAGCTGGTTACTGCACTGGGAAGTGGCATAACGCAAAATGATGTCCCCCCTACAAAATGCATACTGGGGGTCCTAATTCTCCCATATCTAACAGATATTCATTGGCCTTGGGCTAAATGGCCCCCCCAAGGCTTTGGGGGCCCCTGATGGAGGCACCCCTGCATTGCGGGCCTGATACAGGGACCAGGTTAGTCCAGCTGAAAGAATTACTTTATAAAGTCCAGCGTGAAGAGTTCAGTTCACGGTGAAGTGGGCCGCAAGGAGCAGGGACAACATTGTGAATGGTCATCGATGTAGAGCGAAGAGCAGGCTGGGCATCACGGACGGTTGTCACTGTAGCGCGAAGATCCTGTTGGGTGTTGTGGATGGTCGATGCTGGAGATTCACATTGGCCGTCTCTGCGGGTTGTCGAGGCTATAGCGTGAAGTTCAGATCTTGTGTTGCTGGATGTCGCTAACAGTCACTGTGGCTCAAATAGTCGGGTTCACCGGAGCTTTGCGTTGGTGGTCGGTGCGGGCAGCAAGATCTTGGTGCGAACAGGCCCGTTCATGGTCACACAGAGCCCAAAACTTCAGGATTTCTCCTTTTCTTGAATGGGGAGCTCAACTAATGCCACACCAAGGGTCCGGGACCTGATTAGGAGATCAGGAACTCAATATAGCAGAGGCCAGCGGGACTCACGTAGGTCCAGTTACAGGTCCAGGCAGCAGGTCAGCTGGGCATATGCAGTGAGGCCTCTGGAACTTGTAATTTCCCTGTAACTCAGAAGAGAGGACAGTCAGCTGACCCTTAGAGTCAATTCAGTCTGGGATGGTGGGTGCAGGTCCAGTATTCCTTCTCAGCAAGCAGGACAGCAGGCACCAGGGCAGCAGAGTTGCAGGCACCAGGGCAGCAGAGCAGCACAGCAGTCCTTCTGCAGTATCCACAGGTACAGAGGAGTACTGATGAGTGGGTCTGAGGGTCCAATATTTATACTTGGTACCAGGTTTGAAGTAGGAGAAGGTTCAAGAGGTTTCCATCCCCAGATGTGTTTGGAATTTCCTGCCTCCCTGCCCTGGCCCCAGCTTGTCTGGGGGCACAAAAGACTAGTGTCAAACCCTTTGTGAGCATGCTGGGGCAGAGGCTTTGTAATGTTCAAGTGTGGTAGGTAACAGCTCCTCCCCCTCACCTAGTCAAAGATGGCCAATACACAAAGACCAACTGCTAGCTACACCTAGTCATGTGACCCAGGATACACACTGCAGGCACCAAATGTTTAGGACAAGAAAATTCCAACTTTCAAAAAGTGGCATATTCAGAATTTTAAAATTCAACTTTACAATTAAAGAGGGTTTTAAATTACAATATGTTAGACACCAAACTCGATATTCCTACCTGTTCCCAATTGAAAGATAGCATTTATTAAATGTAATAAGGTAACCCAATGCAATCCTATGAGAGAGGCAGGCCTTGCGGTAGTGCAAAACGAATTTAAGAGTTTTTCACTACCAGGACATGTAAAAGTTAAAAGTACATGTCCACCTTTTTAAATACATTGCACCCTGCCCTCTGGGCTGTGTAGGACCTACCCTAGGGGTGACTTATATGTATTAAAAAGGAAAGGTTAGGCCTGGAAGAGGGTTTATTTTGCCAGGGTGAAATGGCCGTTTAAAACTGCACGCACAGGCTGCACTAGCAAGCCTGAGACAGGCTTGACAAGCTACTCAACTGGGTGGCACAATTAGTGCTGCTGGCCCACTAGTAGCATTACATTTACAGGCCCTGGGTACACGTAGTACCACTTTACTAGGGACTTACTAGTAAATTAAATATGCCAATTGGGTTGTCGGGCGTGGTTTCGCCAGCGCCAAGATGGCTGCGCTTTAAGCGAGCTCAGCCGGCTGGGCGGAAAAATCCTTCATCATCCGGCAGCAGCGAGGGGGCTGACTCGCACAGCAGGCAAGCTTAACTGGCACAGTACCCCAGGTGCCGATATCGCTGCTCCTTGTCGATCCGGGCGGCCTTGAAAGCTGGAAAACTGAGCCCGACTGAGCCGATCGGGACGCCATCCAACCCGCATGTGGACTGCGGCACACCGGACGAGACCAGACTGCACCCCTCTTCGGGGGACTGGCCTGCGCGGTCCCTGAGCTCACTGCTCGATTGGATCGGGGGGCGGGCCTGCCCGGCTGCGAGTGCTGCCGCCGCTGACACCTGCCTGCGCGCGGCTCGGGGCCCGGCTGGGTCTCGACCTTCATGTCAGAGAAGCCTGCGCGGTGTGTGCGGGCCTGGAGGCCTGGGCCCGGCCCATGCCGGAGTAAACTGATTGCCACAGCGAAGATTCGGCGGCGCTGGGGGCTGGTTGCACCGTGGTGCTCGTGACACACACCAACAGCAAAGTAAGGAGCTAGAATGGGGGGGTGAATACTTAGAAATTTGCGGGCCTTTACGGCCGTAACTCCTGGACTCCCTGGGCCTGCTCCGCCCCCGCGCGTCATCGGTATTGCAGTTTCCTCCTCCTGGCCTGGCGGCGGCTGGCTTTGGCTGCCTGGCATGTGACTGTTCCGCCGAGTCTGGCCGGCGCCGGCCCTGCCACAGGGTGCCTAGAATTCTGCGGGCCGCTGGCACTGGGCCCCCGGAGAGCCTTGGCGACGCCACCCCGTCCTAGTGCCTGGATTGGGCCCTAATCTGTGACCACCATTCACCCAGTGGGGGGGGCCTTATCTGCGGCGGGGTGCGATGGAGGTCATGTGGCCCCGCTGCTCTGGGGACACCGGTACGCAGCCCTTGCACGCCTGAGCACACAGGACTGAATGTACATTACCTCTGCCCCCCTGCACCATTTGATTGAGAGTTGTTGGTCGCAGTGGTGATCGGGCCAAACAGACATACTGCTCCCGCGTCTGCCTGACGTTGACACGCTCCGTCCCCATCGGCGCTCTTGGTGCGGGGCCTGGAACCCCTGTAAACCGCTGGAATGGGGAAGGCCGACGCGAAGCAGTCCAAGCTTACGTTCGAAGGTCGCAGGGCTGGCAGGGCCGAGGAATCACTCCAGGAGGCTGGTGAGCGGGCTACGCAGACTGAAGCTCCAGAAGTACAGGACAACAGTATACGTTCCCTGCTCCTCGAAGTTAAATCTAGCTTAAAGACCATAGACTCCAAGATCGACAATCTCACCTCCCGTCTTGACCAGGTCAAAAAACGGGTAGACACTCATGATACCCGCATCTCGCAACTTGAGGCAAGAGTCTCTGACGCAGATGATACCGGGGCGGAGAACTGACAGCGACTCCTGAAAATAGACAAGGTACTGGAAATTATCCGCGCAAAAAATGAAGACCTTGAATCCCGCTCCCGTAGGAACAATATACGCATCGTGGGATTCCCTGAATCCACTGCCATTGACAAAATGGAGACTTACCTGAAATCCTTGCTGCGTGAACTGTTCGGCGCGGCCCTATCAGACCTCTTCATCGTTGAGCGGGCGCACAGATCACTTGGCCTGCGGCCTCCCCTGGGAACCCCTGCACGGCCAATAATAGCTCATCTGCTGAACTACCACGACCATGACTCAATACTCCGGAAGGCAAGAGAAATGGGGGAGGTCAGGCATCAAGGTAACACATTACCTTCTACCCTGACTTTACACTAACTGTGCAAGCTGCCCGTAGAGACTTCCTCCCAACTAAGCGCATACTTCAGCAACTTCACATCACATATGCGCTCATGTATTTTGCCAAGCTGCGCATAGACTCTGGAAACAAGCCCCGTTACTTCACCGACCCTAAGGCTGCCTTGGTGTTCGCTAAACAACTGCAAAAATCGCTCCCCCGAGACCGTCAGATGCCTACTGAAGAAAGCCACGCAAGTGACAATGACTGAATTTGCTTATGACTGGTAGTGACTTCGGTGTGGTCCTACTGGCAATAGGCCTTAACTAATCTAGTTTAATAGTAAATTCCTTCACTGCATTCCTGCTTAATCCTAACTGCTGTGATTTAACCATACTTATTTTTCCCCTTGTTGCGACCTGCCGCGCTCGGCCACCCTGTCTCATGGCATGGGGAGGACTGGTTGAGCCCACATACCCCATCGGGATAAGTCCTGCTTCATGTTGATACCTGCCAAGTCGGGGGTTCCCTGGGTGGGGGAGGGTCGATTCTCAACCATGTTGGGGGGTTGGAGTGGGAGGGGGGAAGGGGGAAATGTCCCGGAAAATGGTGATGCTGCAGATTCGCAACTCAGGGCCATGTTTCAATGTTGCACATGTTTCAATTTAAACTTGAATATGATGGCATTTGATTACATTGATACCGTGTTTTATGTTGCACCAAGTCGTGATATCAGGATAGATAAACACAGATACGCACTCATGCCCATAAAAGAAACGACCCCATGACTGAGCTAACATTTCTGACGTGGAATATCAGAGGCATAAACAACTTCCGCAAAGCACGTCTCATACACGCATACCTCGCTAGGCACAAGACTGACGTCTGTTTTCTCCAAGAGACTCATCTGACGGCTCATAACGCCGCCAGACTCCGATGGAGACACTGGGGGGACACTTACTCCTCCTTTTTTTCAAATTATGCAAGGGGAGTCACTATTCTATTTAGGAAAGGTCTGCCATGGCGCTCCACACACACCCTTATCGATACTGAGGGGAGATATGTGATCCTCACGGGCACCCTTTACGCCCAACCCGTGATTCTGGCAGCTGTCTACGGCCCGAACGCAGACAACCCAGAATTTTACACTCAAATTTGGAAACTCATCTCCTCCTTCGGCCCACTACCATTGATACCATCAATATTGCCCCACAGAACACTTTAGACCGCTTGGGCAAGCGCATGCTTCATCCACAGGCCACTGCCACACTGCATACCCTTATGCAGGACAATTGCTTAGTCGATAGTTGGAGGCACCTTCACCCCGGCGAGGGCACCTGCATTTCCAATACACACAGCTCTTGGTCCCGCATTGATCTGTGGATAGTTACTCAGGATGTACTGGGCTGGACCACCTCCACTACACACTTAGCACGCACCCTATCGGACCACTCACCAGTGAGTCTGGCTATCCGACTCCGCAGACCCCTCAGCGTATGTTTGCATGGCACCTTCACCCCCACGTGCTTCGGGATGCCGTGTTCAGAGAAGAGCTCCGTGGAGCCATTGTTGAATTCTTTGAACTAAACACCGGCTCGGTGGACTCACCCTCTACCCTCTGGGAGACCTTTAAAGTGGTGGTCAGGGGAGAATGGATTGCAAGACAATCAAGTGTGTTCAGATCTATCAGGGGCACCCTCGAGAAGCTGGAAACAGAACTTAAGCAGCTTGACCAAAGCTATATTAGCAATCCTTCCCCTGCTACACTAGCGGACATACGCTTAAAGATGACCGAATACCAAGCCGAAGCTGAGCGTGAGGTCACACACCTCGGCCGCCAAGCGCAGGCACTCCGCTATGGCGAGGGAGACCGGCCTGGCAAAACCTTGGCAAACCTATTGAGGAAGCCACATGCCTCCTCCTACATAACGGAATTACATGACAACACTGAGGGCATAACCACTTCCCCCGTGATAAAATCGATAGAATCTCAACATTCTATTCTCACCTATACACCGCCGGGGCTGAGACATCGTCAGAAGTCTTCGAACAGTACTTTGACACTATCGAGCTGCTATGGCTCAGCAATGCGCATCGCAAATATTTAGACAAACCCTTCACCTCTGAGGAGAGTGCGCACGTGATCTCGGGCCTCCCGGGGGATAAGGCACGGGTTGACGGCCGCCTTCTATAAGGAATATGCGCCTATCCTCATTCCTCATCTCGCTGAGATGTACAATGAGTCCGTCACGATCGGCCAATTCCCTACCACCCTTCGCAAGGCAGTGATCATTCTTCTCCTCAAACCTGATAAACCGCCGGAGTGCTGCAACTCGTATCGCCCACTATCATTAATTAACACTGACAATAAGATCTACGCAAAACTGTTAGCCAACCACCTTCTTCGCCTCATGTCTCTTATTGCCCGCCCGGACCAATCCGGTTTTATCCCTGCTGGAGAACTTCGTGCCTCCATATATTTCTACCTTCCACTACCAAGAGGATGCACGATAGTTTACTGTTAATGTCGATTCTTTGTATAGGACCCTGAATTGCGTTGGATTTTTGACCACGTTTCTTATGATGAATTGCCCTTGAGTGGTTAGAGTGTTTGAGTATGTGTGCATTTGTGGATGTGAGTTTGGTTTGAGTGTATGAATGTGTGACCCTATTTATATGTTCTGTTTACACTAATGAAATTATGCTATTGTTTGCAAACCCTGACAAAATATTGTAAATACTAATAATAAAAAAACATATATATTTTTTCCTAAAAAGATTTTTTCTATTCTTTTGGAGGAATTTGTTTTGTTAGCCTAGCGATGTTCTAATATACTAGTGACCTCACGAGCACCCCGATATCATCTCTAGACAGGTTGGGTTCTTTTTTGACTGTTATTTATCCCTGGTCGTGCCACGTCGCATAATTTGTGCACTATTTTCTCCATTATGCACCAGATCAATCCCGACTTGCCAGCGGTGGCGGCCCTGCTGGACGCCACCAAGGCATTTGACTCTCTAGAAGGGTCTTTTCACTTCACCCTGCTTGGCCACTTGGGATTCAGCCCAGCCTTTATAAGCAAAATCAAGTTGCTATACACGCTGCCCTCAGCACGCATCTGCATTAATGGACAAATCACTGAGCCAATACGCATCACTAGAGGCACAAGGCAGGGTTGTCACCTGTCACCCATGCTTTTTGCCATAGCGATGGAACCACTCGCTGCGCGGCTGCGACAACATCATACGCAGCGTGGCATCGGGTTCTCATCCCGCGGCTTAGTAATTTCCATGTATGCTGACGATGTGGCACTTTACATTCGCGAACCCCAAGAAAACCTGGCCCTAATGGCCAGAGAGGTCATTAGGTTTGGAGGCTCCTCTGGCCTACAAATTAATTGGGCGAAATCTATCCTGTTTCCCTTAACGGACACGACCCGACCCTTCCTCACGGAATACCCGATAAAGTGGGCTGCAGGCCCAACCAAATATCTCGGCATCTGGTTAACTAGGGACAAGGAAGAGTTGTGGAGGGCAAACTACGGCAAAACTATGGATTGGCTAGAATCCAAAATCCTCACTTGGAAAAATCTCCCACTGTCCCTAGCGGGACAAATCACAATCGCCAAAATGGTGATCCTGCCCAAGTTCCTCTACTTGTTTTTAAATATCCCGCTGCCGCTCACCTCTCACTTCTTCAAGAGACTGCGCTCCAATATGATTACGCTCTTATGGGCAGGTCACCAACCGCGCATTGCCTACGAAATACTTACACTACCTTTCTGGCGCGGCGGGATGGGCACCCCAAACTTTAAACTTTATGCATACTCCGCTCAGGCCAGCTTTCTTCACTTTTGGCTACATCCCACGCCTTTCCAGCCGCACGTTGCAGTCAAAGCAGATCTCGCTTCCCGTGGCCACTTCAAACGGCGCTGTTCTTACCATACATGGCCCAAGGGGCGAAATAGACACCGTTGAATGCGTACGCTGGGCCTGGGAGGGGATTCGCAGACACATAGGAGCTAAGATCTTACACTCCCCGGCGATGCAGCTGGCTAATAACCCCTCTTTCCCCTCACTGCAGACTAGTGGCATGGCACGCCGCGTCGCAGCGTTAGCCATCTGCACTAATGCCAACCTTTATCCTAACGGCGAATTTCTCTTTCTCCCCGAAAATGCGAATTCATTAGATAAGCTATTATATTATCAGATAAGAGCAACCTGCAAAAACATGACCAACACATTTCCAAGCCCTCCACCACCAAACGCTGCACTTGAATATATTCATACAGCGGCCTCTCCACGCAAACAGCAGCCTCCCCGTGCAAACTTGTAACTAGGCTATACACGCTGACTCTTGCAGCCTCCCCAGTAGACACCGAACGGGCGGGCCTCGCATGGACAATGGACTTAGCCGACAAGCCCACACCAGAACAGTGGCAGTATTGCTGCAATCAGTCCCAAAAACGTTCCCCCAACTATTGACTACGCTTGATACATTTCAAATTTCTACACAGACTGTATCGCACTCCTGCAGCACTTTACAGAATGGGCCTGGCAGAGGACGCAAACTGCGCAAGAAGCTCTGCCCCCGACGCAACATTTGTGCACCTCGCCTGGGCATGTCTGAGAATAGCGACCTTTTGGCAAGATATATGCCGCATTATAGGCGACATCACCTCTGACACCCTTGCACCCGATCCCCTCATATGCCTCCTGCGATATGCTAAGGATATTTCGGATGCCAACCGAAGACTGGTCACGATGCTTCTGGTACTGGCTAGGCGCAGGGTGGCAATTCACTGGGGCCATAAGCCGGCACCATCTTCAAAAACCTGGTTAGCCGACGCTGCACACTGTCAGTCGCACTTGTGCGAGTACTGGAATTTAATGCCCCTAGCGAGCAGACCACATGACATTTGGGCCCCCCTGGTGTCCCATCTCCAACAGACAGATGGGGCTGACCAATCCTCCGACCACCCCTTAGAACCTATGGCCACGAACTAGTAAGTTGACATGGAGAGTGGCAGACTTAACCCCAGTGATAATGAGATGTAGAGAACAATGGGTATGCTAATCTCAATGTCGTTTCTGTGCCCAGTTTGTGATTATACCGTTGTGCATATTTAATCTCCTGTTATTCCTTGAATGCCTCTTGAACGTGCCTTGGCTAAAAACCATGTAATTAAATGCATAACCTGTAACGTGTCTTTATCCAAATAAAGTTTTTAAATAAAAAAAAAATATGCCAATTGGGTTTAACCCAATGTTACCATGTTTTAGGAAATGAGCACACGCTCTTTAGCACTGGTTAGCAGTGGTAAAGTAACAGAGTCCTAAGACCAGCAAAAACGAGATCAGCAAGAATTGAGGAGTAAGGCAAAAGGTTTGGCTGGCAGGTCTAACAATGGACAACCCTCGTGGCAGATATGTCTTATGTAAATGTAAGAAGTTTAAGTTACAATTTGCTGCTGAACGCTATGCATTAGGGTCTTAGTATTATTGTGGGCCATAACTGTTATATATGCAAGTACATAATTATACAATGCCACGGTGAACCATAGGTCAGCCCTTCTTAGCTTACCTGCATATTGAAGCAGTTTTCTGGTTAGGTACTTTCCAATCTTTGAGTTTTAAGCTGAGGATTGAGCTTGAGGGTGTGACTGTTTTCTGGATTCTGTTGCCAGGATGTTGGGTGGTTCAGTTATCTAGAAAATAGCCATGTTTTCAACCATCTTCGGAAGAGTACATTTTCCTGGGTGCTTCTAATGCTGGCTAGTAATGTGTTACAGAGCTTGGTGGCTTCTACTGAGAAAACAGTGCCTACTACTGATTTTTCTGTGGTAAGGTGTTATGATGATAAATGGTGTAAGCCTGAAATGCAGTGTTCTGTTTGGTTTGTATTGCTTGAATTTAACTTGCATGTGTAGCGGTCCTTTTCCTTGGGAGGCTTTGTGGGCAATGCAGAGTGCCTTGAACGTTGCCTTTCTAGCTATAGGTAGCCAGTAGAGCGATTGCAAGATTGGCATTCTCGTGGGTGAAGCCAGAGAAGACGCCTTGCAGCAGCATTTTGGATGAGTTGTATTTTGCGTATGATGAATGCAGGTGCACCAAGGTGTAGGCTGTTGGCACAGTGAAGATTGAAGATCACGAGTGTGAGGATGGCTTGCAGGTTATATTGGTATGCAAGGAATGGAAAGATGTGACATAGTGTTTTCATTGTGTAGAAGATACACTTTGTGATGTTCTTAACTATCGGTATGCAGGATAGATCTGAATCGATAGTTCCGGTTAGGTTTCAAACTTCTCTTGATGTTTTTGGAGGTGGGGTTTAAGTTCCTTAAGCTATATGGTGGTAGGTTGGTATGTTTGCCATTGTCCAGAGGTCATAATCTCAGTCTTTGCAGAATTGAGCTTTAGATGGTTATTTATTATCCATGTGTTTATGGCTTTAAGAAAGTAATCAAGTTTTGAATGGTAGAGGTCTTCGGGCTATCCATTTATAATGACTGGGTGTCATTTATATAGTTGTAACAGGTGAGGTTGAGTGATTTAATCAGATTTGGGAAGGAGGTTAGGAAGATATTAAATAATAGAGGGGATATGATGGAACCCTGAGGAACACCATAGTGTGTGTGAAGAGGTGATGTGAAAGGTGGTAGGTGGAATACACTTTGTCTGTCTGTGAGATAAGAGGCAATTAATTTTAGAGTATTTTCATGGATTCCGAGATCATTGAGTCTTTGTAGTAGCTTGTGGTGGTGGACAGTGTCAAATCCAGAAGCAACAAGGCAGCTACTTTGTTCTTGTCTACTTTGAGACTTTTAGATCATTCCAGCTGGATATGATGTCTGTCTCTGTGTCTCTGCCTGGTCTGAAGCTGGCTTATTGTTCTGACATTAAGGTATTACATTCTGTAAAGTTAGAGTCGAGTAAACACAGCTCTCTCAAAAAGATTTCCTAAGAATGGTCAATTTGATATGGGCCTGTAGTTTGGATGGTTTGAGGTTTTTCTTTTTGAGGAGCGGTCTAATGTAGGAGGTTTTCAGCTCAGGCGGGGATGAACCTAGTTCCAGGGACTTGTTTAGTAGACATCTTCTTACCTCTCATGCACGGGTTGAGCGAAGGATATCTTTTACGATTATGTGGCGGTGCTGTGACAGAAGGTCATCCTGATTGTCTGGCTGCAATGATAATATTAAGGAAATCTTTTAGTGACAGGGCATTAAAGGCATCCATTGATGGCTGATTATTGTTGTCTCTTTCTATTGTGGTTAGGTCATATGTTGTTGGGGTGTTGACCACATTCTCCTTAAGGTAATTTTCAGTCTTTTTAATTTTTGAGTTCTTTTCAATTGAGGTCTTGTCACAGATGTCTTGTGATTGTGGTGTGTTTTGGCACTCTGGATTGCATAATTCTGTTAGAGTTGTATGGAGTGCTTTAGAAGGGCGCCTGCTTCAGTTATGCACATGAAGTAGTGGTCTCTTTTTGTGGTTCTGGTGGCACTTCAGTAAGCTCTGTTATAGTGGCAAAGTGTGCTTTTGTCTGTTTCATCTCTTGATTCTCTCCATTTGCATTGTAACATGTTAACTGGTGTTTTCATTCTTTTGATGTTGCCATTAACCTATGTGGTGTTCTTTTTGTGGTCAACCCTGGTTGTGGTTGTTATTTTTGGTATCTATTTGTCCAATGCAGTGAAGATCCAGTTGTAGAAGGTGTTAACGACTTTCAGCTGCATGTTTATTGGAGTTCTTTCCTGGTGAGTGTTGGGTTGATCCATATCTAGGTATTTTTCCATTTTGAAACCCAATCTTTTTTTCTGATTGTCAGTCAGTTTTTCGTCCATTAAGAGGAGCCAAAAATTGGGTGATCGATATTAGAGAACAAATGCTACTACATCGGGACTAGGACCACTCAGCTGCCTTAATTCTCTTAGATCTGCCCGTTGTATATGGGATAAGTGCTCTGAAGTTGGATAGGCTTACCGGGAGGGTTAGCTGAACAGGTTTTTTGTGTCAAAATGATCCAAGTAGGACCAACTTGATTTTCTCATCAAGACACTGCCAAGGGTCCTGAGGACCTCAGGGACAGCACTTAAGAGTCAGAAGCTACTGCAGCAGATGCCTCCAGCAGGCCCCGTCCTGGTCCAGTTGCAACTGGTCAGGTGGGAACTTCAGGAGAAAGGCTTCTTGCAGCTTGTTGTGTCCCTATAGTCACAGAGGCGATCAGCCAACTGACCCTTGGAGTCCACTTGTTTGTCCTGGGCACAAGTTGCAGCAGGTTCAGCCTTCCAGATATCCTCACAGGTCTCAAACAGCAGGTGCAGTCCTTCTTCTGTTCTTCCACATGTCCAGAAAGAATTCTGATGAGCTATGGATGAGGTGCCAGTTTTGTAGGGCTCACTAGTCAGTGGGTGGCGGTGACTCCTGGATAATCCATAACCAATGGGCAAAAGATTCCCTAGCAACTTTACAGCACATCCTGTTGATTACTGCAAAGTACCCCAGAGTATGCTATTTTAAGGGAAATCCAAGATAGCACATGCCTTCTGCCCTTGGAGGATGCTTGTGTGCCAGTCAGGGGTATGTTTATGGAAATGAGCACTCGCCTCCTCCTAAGCCAGAGTCTTCAAACTTATTTGCTGTGAGCCCCCCTAAGCAAAATGCTTTTAAGTCAGGCCCCCCTCCAAACCTTTATGGCAGTACTTTTTGTGTAGCTCATAATCCACACTAACTGCAAGACTTATAAAAGAGCAAAAATATCAATCAAAAACACTGCTCCCTATCATTTGGGTGTTGTGAACTCCTCACACTCCTGGGATCCAATGCAACAACACCTGTTGCACTGAGTAGCACTCTGTGTCCTCTGCCTCTTTCACCCCTTCCCCACCATGCCTGGCCATCACTCCAATCTCGAAACGTATTCTCTGTCTATTTTAGAATAAAATGATCTTCCACATGTTGACCACCACTAGGGCTGAGGGCAGCAAGGGTGCCCTCAACCCTAATGCTAGCAAGGAAAATGAGCCTCCAATTCTCCTTTATAAATTAAGGCAGTCATAATTGTTATGTGGTGGGCCTCTCAAACTTTTGTCCCCAGTGTCATTGCACCTGCTTCGGCAATGAGAGCAACTCTCTGGCGAAGAGGGCAGTCTCCTCTGCTCCTTGTTGAATATATTGGCCTCCATCTTGCCCCATTCTCCGCTCTGCAATCCCTCTGAGGCCTAAGCGAAGATGTTTCGCCTGCTTCAATTTTCCCCTCTCTTGGGCCGTCGGTTCAAGATCCAAATCAACAGTGGCACAGCGTTGGTGCACTGGGTACTCACATCAGCAAGGAAGGTTATTAAAACCATACTAATCGGGGTTTGGAAGGCTCCTCATTCCCCTGGGACACTGCATCTGCTGCACAAATGATACCTACACCTCTACTCATTCCACTGGCCTTCACTCCTAGGCCTGAGTCCCAAAGCAGGCTATCTGCCTCCTTGTGTAAAATAAAAGGGGGGTGGGACCCACATCTCGCCCCCTGTTGCTTTGGACCTCTTCCATACGCAGCAAGGGTCACCTGGGCCATAATGCTAACATGGAAATAGGGTTCCCACCCATCTTTTTGCTAGTAAGAGAGTCCTAATTTTGGGTGCAGTGGTCCCCCAGAGCATTGCACCAGTGTCACTGTACCAGCCGCACTGATGGCAGTGATGGCCATATAAAAATAAATCTCCACCTTCCTCAGGGCACCTTCCTCAGGGGATCTCCCTGAGGAAGCTGTGTCTGTCCATTTGTAAATGAAAACACTTGCCCCCCACATAGCACCCTCTCCTCTGGGCCATTTCCTTGACACTATCCATGGAAAGATCTAAAGAAGAAACAGTCCTCCTTCTCACCAGGGTGCTGTGCAATTAGTTCATCATCAAATGTAAAGGCTGCTTGGAACCGAGTACAGGCTTTAATTTATAGAGTCACTTGAAGCTTCATGGTGACAAAGATGTATTCTTTTTGAGAGGTGATCTAGGGGTGTTAAGTTTTGGAAAGTGACCATTTAATGGGCTTATAAAAATGTTTGCACTAGGTACAGTATATTACCTATTACTAAAAGGTATTCTTTGAAACCACTTGTTTAATTTTAAACACTAAATCAAACTGGGCAGCCTACCTTTTACTCAGGGCCACTGGAGAAATGCAATTTTGCGGCTGCAGAATTTTCCATAAAATTATGGATTTGCAGCATAATCCACAATCTGCTGTATAATCTGCAGATAGTAACAAAAAATGTGTTTCTAGCTCAAACGGATAAAAAGTTTCTAAAAACGCAACAGTACATGTTGCCGCACAGTGGAAGGCCAATTGCAAAGTTTGACTGGTCACCTTTGGGGAGCTTATTGCAGTATTTGTGTGCTAAATTGATATTAATGAGGAGAAACATTTGCCCAGACAGTGTTAGCATGTGTAAACTGACAAAATAGTGAAGTAATACTATTCCCAAAAGAGCCACAGTAAGCCACATATTTTGCTGAATAATTTAATCAACCATGCTGCATCATTTAATATTACTGTGCAGCATAATTCCAGTGGCCAAGCTGATACTCTGTGCAGTACAGTTTTTAAATATGGACTTGCATAGTCACAGTGCTTTGCGTTACAGGCTAGGACTTCATAGTGTTATAAATGCACAAGCCACTATTACGCACTGCGCCAACCAGGATTCAATTGTGTGACTCTCTGGTCTCAAAGTTAGGCATCTGCAGTTTTCACATTAACCAATTAAGGTTTCACAACATTAAAACATGTGTTCTTAACGATTAGTTTAATTTGCATTTATTTTTCATTTACAGTATGTTTTTACAACGCAGACTTTACAATGCAGTAACCATTACCACGCATGGTTTTACAACACGTCACTACCAGTCATATCCATAGAGGTACATTATAAGTACCTTTACCACGCATACCATTACCATGCCTACAAATACAACGCATGTCATTACAACGCATGTCACGATTTGCTTCCTGTGCTCTCATGCCCATCACCTGGGGCCGAATTGTGGGACTTTACACTGTCATAATAAACTGAATTGAAAAATCTCCCATGAACAAGTAATCTCTGACCTGTTTCCTCTGACTAAGAGATGTGAACTGCCAAATGGTAAAGGAAGTCTTGTCATCATAGACTCTAAGATAAGCACTATTCTTAGCCATCCCAAAGAAAGTGCTTCAGTGTTTTATAATGTGCCAAGGAACTGTGAAGATTTTACTACTGACAGTAGGGAATCTACTGTTCAAGGGCTATCACCATTCCCAGAATTTAAAGTCAGGCATCCTTGTGCCTCTCCGCCTTCAGATTGTCTTCTTGCAGAGCCTCCAGAGTCCTCAGCCGGCCTGCTGCCTTTGGAGCCAGAGTCCTCAGCCGGCCTGCTGTCTTCTGAACTTCAGACCGCAGCCTGCCTGTCATCTGAGCCCGAGCCTGCGGCCTGCCTGCCATCTGAGCCTGCAGCCTGCCTGCCTTCTGAGCCTGCAGCCCGCCTGCCATCTGCGCCAGAACCTGCATCCTGCCTGCCATTAGTACCAGAGCCTCCAGACTGCCGGCCTTCAGAGCCGAAGCCCTCAGCTCATGTGCCTACAGAGCCAGAGCCTCCTAAAAGCCTGTTTACAAAGCCAGAGCCTCCTAAAAGCATGTTTACAGAGCCAGAGCCTCCTGAAAGCCTTGTTACAGAGCCAGAACCTCCAACCAGCCTGCTTACAGAGCCAGAACCTCCAACCAGCCTGCTTACAGAGCAAGAGCTTCCAACAAGCCTGCTTACAGAGCCAGAGCCTCCAACCAGCCTGCTTACAGAGCCAGAGCCTCCAGCCTGTCTATCTTCAGAGTCAGAGCCTCAAGCCGGTCTGTCTTTGGAGTCAGAGCCTCCAGCCTGTCTGTCTTCGGAGTCAGAGCCTCCAGCCTGTCTGTCTCCGGAGTCAGAGCCTCCAGCATGTCTGTCTTCGGAGTCAGAACCTCCAGCCTGTCTGTCTTCAAGGGCAGAGCCTCCAGCATGTCTGTCTTCGGAGTCAGAGATTCCAGCCTCTCTGCCTTCGGAGTCAGAGCCTCCAACCTCTCTGCCTACAGAACCAGAGCTACCAGCCTGTCTGCCTTCTGACATCAAGCTCCTAGCTTGCTTACCTTCTGACCTTGAGCCTCTATCTTGCTTGATTTATGACCCTGTGCTTCTAGTTTGCCAGCCTTCAAAGGTCTCAGCACTTATAAATTTAGAGACCGAACCTCCAGTCTCAGAGACAAAACTCTCAACATGTAAGCCCCCAGGGCCTGGGTCTCCTGCATACCTGCTTCCAAAGTCGCCTGCATGTGAGTCTGCTCACACCTGATGCATGTGATTACTGTGAGCTCTTTCAAGCCCCAGCTCCCTTTCTCCAGGGTTGGTCATTGTAGCTGTGTTCCGGTGGGACCGATCTTTATTTCCTGAGCTTTTGATTTTCCTTGATTCCTTGGTTTAGTTATGTCTTGTCCCTGTTCCTGAGTTGCAGCTATTACTTGTTCCTGATTAGCACTGCTTGCAGTGCTCTCTTGATTCCTGAGCTGTAGCTATCCTGGTTTCCGAATTAGCAACTGCCTGTAGTGTTACCTTGACACCTGTTCCTGATCTATAGCATTCCTTGTTCCTGAATTACCACTGTCTTCAGTGCCGTCTTGGCTCCTGATCCTTAGCTTCTCCTTGATTCCTGGACTAGTACTATTTAATGCACCATTGAATCCGCTCTCCTGTATTTCCTTTGTCCCAGTTCCTGCTTTTCTTCCCATTACCTCTGTTTCAGTCCTAAGTTGCTTGTGTTCTACTGTCTTGCTTCTAGTTTCCTTGTATGTTTGTTACTTGCTTTATGCCAACTGTGTCCTTGTTTCCCTTCTTTCCTGTTAAGCACTCCCCCTTGTCTATTGTGCTTGTGTTTAATTCTGCATCCTTGCTGTTACTGCCTTGGGTGTTCATGTTTGATCGCCAGGATTCGTGGGCACAGCTGACAACCTAGGTGGTGTTTCTTGTCTACTGTGACTATTGTCTTTGAGTTACATTTATGACATCACCATAGGTATCAGCTCCACAGACCCTGCCTATGCATGTCTATCTCATATGTGGGTATTTGCAGTCAGTATCTGTAACAGCAATCGTGGGTTAGGAACTTACTGAGCTTCAGTCTTACTGTGTGGAGCTCCCGAGTGCTTTCCCCCACACTCCCTTTATTGTTAATGTGGTTTATGTGTATATTTATGTCTTGCACGTCTTGGGTGTAGTTATTCTGATTGCTAAATTGCCTCTTGAGTGCCCATCCTTTCTGAGTCTTAGCCATCTTGTTCACACATCTTCCCCTTTGGATTCCTTTTCTCCTCTGACTTCCTGTGTGATCCTGGGCAGCGATGTACTCCTCTTTCTGCTTACGTTTTCGACCCAGTCGCCAGTCCTTGCCCAAGTCCCTGACTGTGTTCCAGACATAGTCCCGAGCAGTTCCTGACAATGTACATATCAAAACCCATGAAAATCAGTGCTTTAAAAAAATATTATATATATATGTATATATATGTATATATATACATATATATATATATATAATTAACAGTCAAGTGAGTTAAAGGATTTCTCAAATTACATATATTATGCAGAAAATCAAAAACAAAATGTAAAACACACTTGCAGTAATGCCCAAACCAACTCCTGCATTACATATACAGCAATTCTGGCTGTCGTTCTGAAGAGGAATAAACAGAACCATCTATATTCACAGTACAAAATAATTATCAGATTTTGATTCACATTAAAAAATAAATTTGGAAACGTATTTTCTTTCAAATTAAGGAACACCTCCCAAAAACATATTAATTCAGTCGTCCACCATTTTGTGCTCAGTGGTACACTGACCACACGCTGCTGAGGTAGGAGGAGGCAACTGACAGTTTACTATTCAGAGACTGCCACCTATCTGCTCAAGTAAGTAAAACAGTTATAATATTTGCATTTAAAAATAACACAAATAATCACAAATTATACATTCAATATTTTTAATATTTTTCCCCTTAATATTTTGCAGATTTCTTACAGAATATCTAAAGGCTTACAAATTATCAATTTAGCCTGCATGCCATCCACAGTAAGTAAAAAACATTTTTAACTCAAATATTTTTTTAAGAAAGTACAAGAAACTGTCTTCTGAGAAGGTGCTGGACAGTGGCGAGGAGTCAAAATTACTACTCCACTGGGTCGTGACCTTCGGGAAGGTGCTGGACGGCGGCAGGGGTCAAATTTACGTTTACTACTCCACTGGGTGGTAGGCTCAGGGAATGTGTTGGACAGTGTTGGAGGAGAGAGCTGATATGATTTCCAGATCAGAATTACTAGTACCCAAAACATCACATAGAACAAGCTTAAGTGATGAGAATAAGCCTGCCAGAATGATCACCCGTTATAATTCTAAGACCCAACAAGTAGTACGCATTTTCAAAAAGAACTGGCATGTCTTCCAGACAGATTCCATCCTAAAAAGTGTAATTCCCGCACAACCCTTGATCACGTATAAACGCTGCAAGTCCATCAATGACCATCTAGTTGTTAGTCATTACTGCACACCCATTAAAAAAAGAGATGGCATCACAGGGTTTTATCCTTGTATGAAGTGCAAGGCTTGCAAGTACAGCCAGAAAGTTAACAGCTATAGTACCTCCAAAAGTGGACCTAAAGACAGGAGAAAAATCAACCGATTGCTAAATTGCAATTCGGAATTCACGGTGTACTGTTTGGAGTGTCCGTGCCCAAAGCAATATGTGGGTAGCACTATTCACCCCGCGAAAAAGCGCATTTTAGAGCACATGCGTGCAATCTCGAAAAAAGATCCAACATATCCAGTGGTACGCTATTTCGAGACTGCTCATAACAGTAACCGTGACCTAGTAAAATTCTTCTGTATAGATCAGGTCCCCAAACACGAGCGAGGAGGTGACAGAGTCAGGAACCTACGAAGAATGGAGTCAAAATACATAATTGACCGTAACACTATGGCACCAATAGGTCTAAATATTGCAGAAGAACTCTGGGTTCATTTGGACTAGTACTCTGATCCCTATATACTGTTCTTGCGACTAGAGCCTGTACTACAAAATTGAAGGTAACCTGCTGTTGTCTATAAAGTGAAAAGTCCATTGCGTGGAGTTACATGCTGTCTCTTAAAGCCTTGCTAGAATGATTATACATTAAGGAGGAATATTATTTTATTTTATCTACGCAGGCTGCTCAAGAACTCTTTTGCCAGGTCCAATACTTGCCCATTCAGGGCTTCATTTCTGCTTGCCAATAGGTAAATGAAAGGCATGGTATCGTTTGTACATAGTGTTGAGAAATATCAATTCTTGAAGAAATTTGGAAATGAGATTTCAAAACGTGACGTTTTACATATAGAGATTTCCTCTGAAGTGTCATTTTTCCTTTTGTAAATCATTCGACCTGCCTCAGGATCAATATGTATATATGTTGTAAATAGATTTGCACAGCAGAATGTTTGATGCCGGAGAAACGTTGAAAGATGGCCGCTGTTGTTTAAACCAATTTTGGTCTTAATAGTTCTTTTTAGGCCATCTTCGCTGTCAATGAATTCTGTTTTTACGTCACACTATGCAGTGTAAAATGGTGGTTTTACAATACACTCACCGACATCGAGGAAGGCGGCAACGCCGAAACGCATCTGTTGGTGCGGGGGAGGGTCTGCACATGAAATTTTTCATCTGGAATTCTCGTGAGTGCTCTCCTTATTTGGGTGACCGAGATCGTCTCGCTGTGGAAATATATATACTTATACGTATATATATATATATATATATATATATATATATATATATATATATATATATTATCTACTGGCGGTCGCCAGTAGATAGTTATAGTTAGGACCTATTTTCCATAGGAAATCCGCGACATTCTATTTGAAATAACTCTTGCGTCGGTTGAAGAATCTTCGCGAAATTTTCAAACTTTATGGCCCGCTCCGGTCCGCTCCTACCCTGAAAGTCTCAGGGTGATTCGTCAAGCGGGGGCCGAGACAAAAGGGGGTCCCAAAACGTGTTTTCCCCATTCATTTTCCCATAGGAAACTTTAGACACGGCTACAGCCCGAACTGCTGAACGGAATTACACCAAATTTGGCAAAGAGGTAGTTCTTGGTTCAAAAAGAACCCTTTTTGTTAAATGGTGTAAATCCGTTCAGTAGTTGCTGAGAAAATCAAAAGTAAAAACACATATATATCTGGGCGGAGCCTAACCACACATGTCATCGTGAGATCTGATTGGCTGTCAGCACTTCATCCTGGAATTGCTGGCAGCCATCTTGGGACCAATATAAATGATAGTACCCCATTGAAATGCATTGTAGTGAATCGAAGATTTTGAGGGTTACCAAAAGGAGAACTATAAAGGGTGATAACAGACTTTAGTTACATTAGAATTCATTTGTTGATGGTACCATACTAATTTCAGGAATTGTGGTGTGTTCTAAGGTGATTTTACCCTGTGAAAAACCTTCTGCTGGGATATCATGAATCATGTTTGAGAGAAAACTATTTTCACATGCTTGTCCCATACAGTTTTGGAAGGTGCCCCAGAAGCTAAAATGAGAGCATATTTTCTGTAAATTCACATTATCTTTCTCAGTCATGTGAGAATGAAGTCTGACATTCTCAGTAAAACATGTACATCCAACAAGGGCAGAGACTGTCAGTTGATTCCTTTGTGTTCTACTGCAGCTTCCCAGAGTGTTCTAAAGAACAACTAGAGTGCTAACAGCCTTACTTATGACAAAAGTATGGCACACCTGAAGCCATCTTGATTGGAATAAACTGGTAACACTTAAAAAATTTAATTTAAAAAGGAACAAAATGATGGGGTTCATCTTGTCATAGAAATTATGGTTAGTGCTCTGGAAAGAAAAATTAGGACATGTTTCAAGTGTGATCTCAAATATCTTCCTGTTATATTTCAACAGGAGCAGCCTGTCAGTTGATGCCTTTGTGTTCTACTGCAGCTTCCCAGAGTGTTCTAAAGAACAACTAGAGCGCTAACAGTCTTACTTATGACAAAAGTATGGCACACCTGAAGCCATCTTGATTGGAATAAACTGGTAACACTTAAAACATTTAATTTAAAAAGGAACAAAATGATGGGGTTCATTTTGTCATAGAAATTATGGTTAGTGCTGTAGAAAGAAAAATTAGGACATGTTTCAAGTGTGATCTCAAATATCTTCCTGTTATATTTCAACAGGAGCAGCCTGTCAGTTGATGCCTTTGTGTTCTACTGCAGCTTCCCAGAGTGTTCTAAAGAACAACTAGAGCGCTAACAGTCTTACTTATGACAAAAGTATGGCACACCTGAAGCCATCTTGATTGGAATAAACTGGTAACACTTAAAACATTTAATTTAAAAAGGAACAAAATGAGGGGGTTCATTTTGCCATAGAAATTATGGTTAGTGCTGTAGAAAGAAAAATTAGGACATGTTTTAAGTGAGATCTCAAATATCTTCCTGTTATATTTCAACAGGAGCAGCCTGTCAGTTGATGCCTTTGTGTTCTACTGCAGCTTCCCAGAGTGTTCTAAAGAACAACTAGAGTGCTAACAGCCTTACTTATGACAAAAGTATGGCACACCTGAAGCCATCTTGATTGAAATAAACTGGTAACACTTAAAACATTTAATTTAAAAAGGAACAAAATGAGGGGGTTCATTTTGCCATAGAAATTATGGTTAGTGCTGCAAAAAGAAAATTTAGTGCATGTTTTAAGTGAGATCTCAAATCCTCTTCTATTTCATTAGAAAATTCTGACATGCAGACTGAAACAATCATTTTCAATACCAGCAGTAGACTTCCAGTTAACTCCTTGGTGAGCAGTATCTTTACTACAGTGATCTAATGAACAACTAGAGTAATAACATTCTGAATTTATGGCAAATGTGTGACACATCTGAATGCCTTCTTGATGGAATCAAAGTAAAAAACTGAAAGCATTTCCTACTGAGGAGACTGCAGTAAATGAGGAAATTAGGAAACTTCATAACAAAGAAGTCTTCCAAGATGGCCACCAGTGAAAAAGAGCCCAAATGTAGCACAAATATTACCCAGATGTAGCCCACATATAGCCCAATGACAAAAGTGTGCAAAACACTTTTTATTTTTAGTTTTTTTGCAGTTTTATGTAGTGCAGACTGGTCAGGTATTGGAGCGTTGCATCTTAAAACATGACCCCCTACACTACAAAAACACCACTGCACTACCCTAAACCCTAAAACACTACCCCAGCACGACCCCCTACACTACACAAGCACCACTGCACTATCCTAAACCCTAAAACACTACCCCCAGCATGACCCCTACACTACACAAACACCACTGCACTACCCTAAACCCTAAAACACTACCCCAACACCACTGCACTAACCTAAATCCTAAAACACTACCCCCAGCACGACCCCCTACACTACCCAAACACCACTGCACTACCCTAAAACATGACTCTCTACACTACACAAACACCACTGCACTACCCTAAACCCTAAAACACTACCCCCAGCACGACCCCATACACTACACAAGCACCACTGCACTACCCTAAACCCTAAAACACTGCCCCCAGCACGACCCCCTACACTACACAAACACCACTGCACTACCTTAAACCCTAAAACACTACCCCCAGCATGACCCCCTACACTGCCCGAACACCACTGCACTGCCCTAAACCCTGAAACACATACCCTAGCACGACCCCCTACACTGCCCGAACACCACTGCACTGCCCTAAACCCTGAAACACCACCCCTTAACGACCCCCTACACTGCCCGAACACCACTGCACTGCCCTAAACCCTGAAACACCACCCCCAGCATGACCCCTACACTGCCCGAACACCACTGCACTGCCCTAAACCCTGAAACACTACCCCCAGCAAGACCTCCTACACTGCCCGAACACCACTGCACTGCCCTAAACCCTGAAACATCACCCCCAGCAAGACCCCTACACTGCCCGAACACCACTGCCCTAAACCCTGAAACACCACCCCCAGCACGACCCCCTACACTGCCCGAACACCACTGCACTGCCCTAAACCCTGAAACACCACCCCCAGCACGACCCCCTACACTGCCCGAACACCACTGCACTGCCCTAAACCCTGAAACACCACCCCCTGCACGACCCCCTACACTGCCCGAACACTACTGCACTGCCCTAAACCCTGAAACACCATCCCCAGCATGACCCCCTACACTGCACGAACACCACTGCACTCCCTAAACCCTGAAACACCACCCCCAGCAAGACCCCCTACACTGCCCAAACACCACTGCCCTAAACCCTGAAACACCACCCCCAGCAAGACCCCCTACACTGCCCGAACACCACTGCACTTCCCTAAACCCTGAAACACCAGCCCCAGCACGACCCCTACACTGCCCGAACACCACTGCACTGCCCTAAACCCTGAAACACCACCCCCTGCACGACCCCCTACACTGCCCGAACACCACTGCACTGCCCTAAACCCTGAAACACCACCCCCAGCACGACCCCCTACACTGCCCGAACACCACTGCACTGCCCTAAACCCTGAAACACCACCCCCTGCACGATCCCCTACACTGCCCGAACACTACTGCACTGCCCTAAACCCTGAAACACCACCCCCAGCACGACCCCCTACACTGCACGAACACCACTGCACTGCCCTAAACCCCGAAACACTACCCCCAGCAAGACCCCCTACACTGCCCGAACACCACTGCCCTAAACCCTGAAACACCACCCCCAGCAAGACCCCCTACACTGCCCGTACACCACTGCACTGCCCTAAACCCTGAAACACCACCCCAGCATGACCCCCTACACTGCCCGAACACCACTGCACTGCCCTAAACCCTGAAACACCACCCCCAGCACGACCCCCTACACTGCCCGAACACCACTGCACTGCCCTAAACCATGAAACACCAGCCCCAGCACGACCCCCTACACTGCCCGAACACCACTGCACTGCCCTAAACCCTGAAACACCAGCCCCAGCACAACCCCGTACACTGCCCGAACACCACTGCACTGCCCTAAACCCTGAAACACCAGCCCCAGCACGACCGCCTACACTGCCCGAAAACCACTGCACTGCCCTAAACCCTGAAACACCAGCCCCAGCAAGACCCCCTACACTGCCCGAACACCACTGCACTGCCCTAAACCCTGAAACACCACCCCCAGCAAGACCCCCTACACTGCCCGAACACCACTGCACTAAAGCCTGAAACACCACCCCCAGCAAGACCACCTACACTGGCCGAACACCACTGCACTGCCCTAAACCCTGAAACACCACCCCTGCACGACCCCCTACACTGCCCAAACACCACTGCACTGCCCTAAACCCTGAAACACCACCCCTGCACGACCCCTACACTGCCTGAACACCACTGCACTGCCCTAAACCCTGAAACACCACCCCTCAGCACGACACCCTACACTGCCCGAAACCCTGAAACACCACCCCCAGCCCGACCCCCTACACTGCCCGAACACCACTGCACTGCCCTAAACCCTGAAACACCACCCCCTGCACGACCTCCTACACTGCCGGAACACCACTGCACTGCCCTAAACCCTGAAACACCACCCCCAGCACGACCCCCTACACTGCCCGAACACCACTGCACTGCCCTAAACCCTGAAACACCACCCCCTACACTGCACGAACACCACTGCACTGCCCTAAACCCTGAAACACCACCTCCAGCAAAACCCCCTACACTGCCTGAACACCATTGCTCTGCTCTAAATCCTGAAACACTAGCCCCAGCATGACCCCCTACACTGCCCAAACACCACTGCACTGCCCTAAACCCTGAAACACCACCCCCAGCACGACCCCCTACACTGCCCGAACACCACTGCACTGCCCTAAACCCTAAAACACTACCCCCCACATGACCCCCTACACTACCCAAACACCAATGCACTACCCTAATCCCTAAAACACTACCCCCGCATGACCCCCTACACTACCCTAAACCCTAAAACACTACCCCCGCATGACTCCCTACACTACCCAAAGACCACTGCACTACCCTAAACCCTAAAACACGACCTCCTACACTACACAAACACCACTGCACTACCCTAAACCCTAAAACACTACCCCTACACTACACAAACACCACTGCACTACCCTAAACCCTAAAACACTACCCCCAGCAGTACCCCTACACTACCCAAACACCACTGCACTAACCTAAACCCTAAAACACTACCCCCAGCAGTACCCCCTACTCTACCCAAACACCACTGCACTACCCTAAATCACTACCCCCAGCACGACCCCTACACTACCCAAACACCACTGCACTACCCTAAACCCTAAAACACTACCCCCAGCACGACCCCCTACACTACCCAAACACCACTGCACTACCCTAAACCCTAAAACACTCCCCCAGCATGACTCCCTACACTACCCAAACACCACTGCACTACCCTAAACCCTAAATCTACCCCCAGCATGACCCCCTACACTACACAAACACCACTGCACTACCCTAAACCCTAAAACACTACCCCCAGCACGACCATCTTCACTACCTAAACACAACTGCACAATTTGTTACAGGCGTTGCAACGCAGGCCTGTGGTGCTTACTGGAAGTACCTAGTGGGCTAGTTGGGCCCCAGGGACCCTCAGGATTCAAGGTGACCTAATCCCCCAACTTAAAACGCACCACGGGGCGCGTTTGCACAGTGGTGAAGGGAGGGCGGGGCCTCAGGTGACATGTGCGCAAACACGCCCTGTGGTGCGTTTTAAGTTGGGGAATTAATTCCCTTTGAATCCTGAGGGACCCTGGGGGCCAACTAGCCCACCAGGTACCTTCAGTAAGCACAACAGAGTTGCGTTGCAGAGAGGTGAAAAAGGTGCGTGGCCTCGGAACGCCTCTCTGCAACTCAGCTCTGTGGTCCTAACTGTAGGTACCTGGGGGCTAGTTGGGCCCCAGGGACCCTCAGAATTCAAGGGGACTTAATCCCGCAACTTAAAACGCGCCACGGGGTGCGTTTGCACACATGTCACCTCAGGCCCCCCCCTCCCTTCACCACTGTGCAAACGCGCCCTGTAGCGCGTTTTAAGAGGTAGTTTTAATCCCCCTGCCCTATTATGTACTAGGGACTTGCAGAGGAGGTCATGCTAATCACAGGGGTACCCCAACGCATAGTGTTCCCTAGAGTATGTAGGTGTTTTCACTGTATTCTAAGTGTCTTTTAGCATAGCACTGGCTCTGGTTAGTGAGAGTCAGTTACCACCAGTACCCGTCTGAAAAAGTTGTGGGCACAGGATGATTTTGCAACAAGGCCTCTTTCTGCTCCTCTGTTGGTTCTTTCTGCACATCTTTTGCTTCTTTCTGTGCGTTTTTCTTCTTTCTTGACATATCCTACCTCTGTAGGCATAGTTAGAAACTAGCATTTAAAAAAACCTTTGAAATTCACTTAAAAAATCATAGGTTTCAGGCACGTTATAGTTAGAAATTAGCATTTAAAAAACCTTTGAAATTCACTGAAAAAACCATAGGTTTCAGACACGTTATAGTTAGAAATTAGCATTTAAAAAACCTTTGAAATTCACTGAAAAAACCATAGGTTTTAGGGACAGTTATAGTTAGTTGGACATTTCACTCGTACAAAACCATAGAAATTCCCCCGTTATAGTTAGTTCAGCTAACTATAACTCGCGCCCCGCAATGCACTGCTGATGACGTCACATATTACATCACTCATGACATGGTCAGTGACATCACTGATGACATCACTGATGACATCTCAAATGACATCACTGATGACATCATCCATGTGATAATTTCATGCATCTTCTCACACCCTAATATAACTTTTGATACACCCACTCTAAATTACAGACTGCCATTCTCAAAACCATAGACACTCCAACACCAAAAACTACATACCCACTCACTGATTCTTAGGTCTACACACACATCCACTCACTCACCCGTACAGTCACTCATACTTAGTCACTCAGTACAGGCCTATCATATGCACTCATACACCTATATAAACACTCACACACTGCCACTCATCCATAGAGGTACTCACACACCTAGTCAGTCATGCAAAAAACTTAATCACACACCCATTTACTCACCTATACAGTTATACACACACCAGCTCACTTACTCATACAAATACTAGCACATTCTTACACTCTTATACAATCACTGATACAAGTACACACTCATCCATACAGCCACTCTCACAATCACACACTCTCACTTATAGCCATTTATATACTCCAACACACATATATACTGCCTTTCACATATGTAGTTACTCACACATGTACCACTGAGATATACATTCAATCACTAACACACCCATACACACACTCACCCACCCATACAGTCCATCACAGATGCACTCTTGAAACCATGCACCCAGTGAATCACCAACTCACACATCTATGCACAGAGTCACACACACCCCACCCACACAAACACTCAGGCACCCATACAGATACTCAGACAATCAATCAATAACCCATGTAGACACTCATGTAGCTATTCAGAAAGCCATGCAGACGCTTACAAACCAACAGACAGACGGATACAGACATTCACACAGTTTAGTCACTAACCCATGCATTCAGTAAGATACATTTAATCACTCACTTGTAGAGTCAGTCACTCACGTACTAAATCATCCATTCAGACACTTATACACCCACTCATTCTTCAATACGCCTTTCCCTATATATATTAAACATATTTAAACTTTACAGAAACACACAGTCACTGGATGATGTCATCAGTGATGTCATTTGAGATGTCATCAGTGATGTCATCAGTGATGTCACTGACCATGTCATGAGTGATGTAATATGTGACGTCATCAGCAGTGCATTATGGGCGCGAGTTATAGTTAGCTGAACTAACTATAACGGGGGAATTTCTATGGTTTTGTACGAGTGAAATGTCCAACTAACTATAACTGTCCCTAAAACCTATGGTTTTTTCAGTGAATTTCAAAGGTTTTTAAATGCTAATTTCTAACTATAACGTGTCTGAAACCTATGGTTTTTTCAGTGAATATATATATATATATATATATATATATATATATATATATATATATATATATATATATATATATATAAAATTAACAGTCAAGTGAGTTAAACGATTTCTCAAATTACATATATAATGCAGAAAAACAACAACAACAAATTAAAAACACACTTGCAGTAATGCCCAAATCAACTCCTGCATTACATATACAGCAATTCTGGCTGTCGTTCTGAAAAGGAATAAACAGAACCATCTATATTCACAGTATAAAATAATTATCAGATTTTGATCCACATTAAAAAATAAATTTGGAAAAGTATTTTCTTTCAAATTAAGGAACACCTCCAAAAAACATATTAATTCAGTCGTCCACCATTTTGTGCTCAGTGGTACACTGACTTTGCTGGTGACCACACGCTGCTGAGGTAGGAGGAGGCAACTGACTGTTTACTATTCAGAGACTGCCACCTATCTGCTCAAGTAAGTAAAACAGTTATAATATTTGCATTTAAAAATAACACAAATAATCACAAATCATACATTCAATATTTTTAATATTTTTCCCCTTAATATTTTGCAGATTTTTTACAGAATATCTGAAGGCTTACAAATTATCAATTTAGCCTGCATGCCATCCACTGTAAGTTAAAAACATTTTTAACTCAAATATTTTATTAAGAAAGTACAAAAAACTGTCTTCTGAGAAGGTGCTGGACAGTGGCGAGGAGTCAAAATTACTACTCCACTGGGTTGTGACCTTTGGGAAGGTGCTGGACAGCGGCAGGGGTCAAATTTACTTTTACTACTCCACTGGGTGGTAGGCTCAGGGAATGTGTTGGACAGTGTTGGAGGGTAAAATTTACTATTACTCTCCTCCGCAGACTGACCTCAGGTAAGGTGCTGGACCTCAAGGAATGTTTTGGTCAGTGGGGAGGGTGCATATTTACTATTACTACTCCGCCAGGGGCTGACCTCAGGGAAGGTGCTAGACAGCGGTGGGGGTTCAAATTTACTATTACTACTCTGCCTGGGGCTGTCCTCAGGAAGGTGCTGGACAGTGGTGGGGCTGTAAATTTACTATTACTACTCCACCGGAGATTGACCTCAGGGAAGGTGCTGGACAGTGGTGGGGGTCAAAATTACTATTATTACTCCGCTGGGGGCTGCCCTCAGGCAAGGTGCTGGACAGTGGTGGGGGTGCAAATCTACTATTACTGCTCCACCAGCGACTGACCTCAGGGAAGGTACTGGCCATGGTGGTGGAGTAAATTTACTATTACTACTCCGCTGGGGCGTTCCTCAGAGACAGTACTGGACAGTGGTGGGGATCAAATTTCCTATTACTACTCCGCCGGGGGCTGACCTCAGGGAAGGTGCTGGACAGTGGTGGGGGTCAAAATTACTATGAATATTCCGCCTGGGGCTGACTTCAGGGAAGGTGCTGGACAATGGTGGGGTCAAATTTTCTATTATTAATCCGCCGGTGGGTGACCGCAGAGAAGGTGCTGGACAGTGGTGGGGGTCAAAATTACTATTACTACTCTGCCGGGAGCTGACCACATAGATGGTGCTGGACAGTGGTGAGGGTTCAAATTTACTATTACTACTCCGCTGGGGGCTTACCTCTGGGACGGTGCTGGACAGTGGTAGGGCTGTAAATTTACTATTGCTTCTCCACTGTGGGCTGACCTCAGGGAATGCTGGACAGTGGTCGGGGTCAAAATTACTATTACTATTCTGCCGGGGCCTGACTTCAGGGAAGGTGCTGGACAGTGGTGGGGGATCTAATTTACTATTACTACTCCGCCGGGAGTCGACCACAGAAAAGGTGCTGGTGAGTGGTGGCAGCCAAATTTACTATTACTACTCCGCCGGGGGCTGACTCAGGGAAGGTGCTGCACAGTGGTGGGGGTCAAATTTATTCTTATTACTCCGCCGGGGGCTGACCTCAGAGAAGGTGCTGGACACTGGTGGCAGCCAAATTTACTATTACTACTCCGCCGGGGGCTGACCTCAGGGAAGGGGCTGCACAGTGGTGGGGGTGTAAATTTACTATTACTACTCAACCGGGGGCTGGCCTCAGGGAAGGTGCTGGACAGTGGTGGAGGTCAAAATTACTATTACTATTCCGCTGGGGGCTGATTTCAGGGAAGGTGCTGGACAATGGTGGGGGTCAAATTTGCTATTACTAGTCCGCTGGGGGCTGACCACAGAGCAGGTGCTGGACAGTGCTGGGGGATCTAAATTACGATTACACTCCATGGGAAGTTGACCACAGAAAAGGTGCTGGAGAGTGGTGGGGGTTCAAATTTACTATTACTAACCCGCCAGATGCTGATCTTAGGGAAGGCGCTGGACAGTGGTTGGTTATGAAATAGAATACACTTACAGTAAAACATACTAATATGATAGTTTTTTTTTACAGACTTTGCAATTTCGAGGAAGTTATCAATTGAAGATCACCAGAACTGCAAAACCATTCACATCAGTACTCATTCAAAGCAGAAAGATCTTCAAAGGTATTTTTTTTTGTATAATCCCATTTTACAAACAAAGCTAACAAAGTATTTTCAACAGGATACTGCAAAAAAACACAATTTCTTTTTTTTTTAAGAGCAAATAGATTAAAAATGTCTGTTGCCTTCAATAAATGCATATAAATAACCATGTAAATATATTTTTCTTTTCCTCCGGTACATTGCTAACTATAAAACTCTTCTTTAGATAATGGCCAATATGTATACTCCTCTTATTGTCAACTTTTCCTTACAGATTAAACCAAAGCCTCCTGAAGGAAGCAGTCCTTCGCATCAAAACCAGTAGAGAGATACCCTCGTCTACCAAAACTACACCTCACAGACAAAAAAAATAAGGGCTCTATTACGATGGCGGGCGGACAAAGTCCGCCCGCTACCGCAACGGCCAAAGGGACCACTCGCTATAGGTGCGGCGGTCCCACACCTGCAATTATGATGCCACTGCCACCGTGGCGGTGGCATCCCCTATTCCCAGCATTGTGGTGGGCGGTGCTCACAGCACCGCCCGCCACAATGCTGGGAATGCACGTTGTGCATTGACATGCACAAGGTGACAGGCACCGCGCGGTGCCTGCCACTTTGTCCATGCCAATGCAGGGGGTACCATAGGTACCCCCCATGTGCACCCCCCACCCCCCCCAACATCCTGGGGGCCCGCTACGGGCCCCCAACAGCGAAGACCACATGACTTTCCATGGCGGCAACGCCGCCATGGAAGGGCTGCTTTCTGCCATCATCATAATATGATGCAGACACCGCCACCATATTATGCATGTTTTCCGCCCGGTCGACGAGTTGACCGGCGGAAAAGTGGCAGACGGTCTTTCCGTCCGCCGCGGACCCCCAGCCATCATAATATGGCGGGGGTCTTTCTGGTGTGGATGGCGGGCGGTTCGCCCCCGCCGGGCCATCGGTGGCTACCGCCGACCCGGCGGGGGCGAACCGCCCGCCATCCTAATGGGCCCCTTACTTAGGTAAATTTTGTGCAAACATCAGTTCTCTAAATAAACAAGTGGCTTTCTTTTTACAGGCGTCAACTTCAAACACATTATTTTCTCAATTAAAGTACAGTAATAGAATTACAAGCATGTTTGTACAAATGTCAATAGGCAGTCAAGATATGTCATAATACATTTTGTTTTGCATGTTATAAGTTAAAGAAATTTTTATTAATTACATTTACACAAAATTTCTATTTCTCCCCTGTTTTACAGACAAATAAGGTATGGCATCAAAAAAGCAAGCCAGCTATGTACAATCCCGAAGAGCAAATCGACTCCTTAAGTACAGTATGGTGGCTGCCTTTATTGTAAGGAGAGATTAACTGAGCCCAGGAGTCATTGGAAGTGTGTGCAATATTTTTTATCCCATTGCAGACGCAGAGTGGTTACTCTTGGTGGCATTGTTGAAAGGATCACTGAGCATATCCACTTTGCCTCTTAATTGGAGATTGAAGTTAGGCAAAATATCCAACAATTAAAAACACCTGCATCCACCTGCAATGAACCGTGTGGCTCAGTGTTGAGGGAGGTATCCCAAAACATTCCTATAAATGTATCAAGTTGTATGCCCACAGTTCCTAACCTCTATAGAATTCTACAGAGACAAAAACAGGCAAGTAACTCCCTACTCAGATCTTAACATTCGATCTGAACTAACTGTAACCTTGACTAATGAAACTTTACTTTTTACATGACAACTAAAACCCTCTAAAAAGTATACTAATCTTTAGCACACCCCATAACCTTGTAATACTACAGAATAGTGATTATTTGATGATGGATGGCACCTTTAAGTCCACACTCCATCCATGCACCCAAATATACACTATGCACACCAACATCAATAACACCACAGTTTCTTTAGTTTACAGTTTACTGCTTGATAAGCAAACCTCAACTTACACTGAATTTCTGACAGTGGCAAAATCAAAAACACTGAAAAAAGTCCTAGACAAGTGATTATAGATTTTGAGTAACCCATGATCCCAAATTCAAGGATATTGTTTTCACTTTTCTCAGGATTTTTGGCGAAGAATTCAAAAAACATATTTAGTTGAAGATTACATATCAGACAGTAAACTGCAGTTTGAACTAAAGAAATTAACAGTGTTATGCTTCATAACTCCTGACGGTCTGGATGAATTCTGCACTTCAGTTATAGAATCAGAGTATTTTACAGTAAACAAGGACAATTGCTAAATTATTTGGAGGACACATGGATTGCCCATCTAAGCAGGTCAGGTCACAGGAGGAAGCCAAGGTTCCCTATTGACTGGTGGAACTGTTACATGACCTCCTTAGAGGGAGGTGCCAAAAGTAACAATGCCATTGAGGGGTGGCACAACTCCTTCAACAAATCTATTGGTAAATGTCATCTAAACTTCTATAATTTTGTGGAAATTAGGAAGGAGCAAAGTTTCCAAGAAATGAGACTAGCGCAATCATTGACAGTCTGAACCCAAGTGTTGCAAAAAAAACTAAAAAAGATGTCAGAGTGACTATTGGGGCCAAATTCAACTGTTTTCGTTGATGGTGGCTCCACCTGGACAATCTTGCACACAAACTACATCTTTAAAACATACTAACACATACTCTATCTTACTTGCCTGTTTTGACTACTTTTTTTTACCAATTAAATTGACATTTTTGAAATTATTTAAAACAAGTAAAGGAATATCGGGGTTCCTACCTGATGAGGTCTTCTTTCTTCAACTCTTGGTGATTTATCAAATGTAGCAGGCACCAAGAGTCTTTTGTACTCCAGTAATCCAAACTGTGAAACACATATTCCTAAAAGGTGTTGTACTCCTGTCCCAAAAAAAACACAGATTGCCGAAGACACAATTTCCAACAAGTAAACAGTTGGATAAATGCCTGTGCAGTTTTAAAAATGCAAATCCCCCCCTAAAAATCCAGAAAAACTTGAGTGTTTGTCAGAAAACGCAACAATAAATACATTCAGGTAATCCTCGATCCAAAGAAAAAAAACATCATCCAAGTCCTTGTTGTCCAAAAAAATAAGCAAATCCTGAAATCCTGTAGGAAAGGTATGCTGGTTAAAAAACCTAAATAAAAAGAAAAATGTAACAGCAACCAGATTTCCCAAATTTAAAAATAACTGCATCCAAATCAAGAGAATCCATCTTCTTCCCGAAGCTACGTGGTCTGTGTCCCATCAATATTCCAACAATCATACAAATACATGACGCAAAAAATATTTAAAATGCTGCTTTTATTTCAAAATGGTTTAAATAAAGCACTAGACTTTTTCTTATATTACTTTTTTAAACCAAGTTTGGGGAAAAAAGCAATCATCCAAACGTGGACCTACAAGTGCTATTTGCATAGGAATGAAAATGTGGTTAAATCGTTCAAAGCATGCATTTTACTTCTAACATACATCTAACTACCTCCAACCTCGCCTTTAAAATAAACTTTGCCACCTCTAAACTTAAAATACTAAAATGAAATGTTCTTACCCGTCCGCAGCTCTTCCTTGCATCCGATCTTGACCACGATGCTCCACTGACTGTAGAAACAGACTCACAACCGCATACGTCAAGTCTAAAAGTAAAAAGTAAAGAAGGACAATTTCCCCTATTGACTTCAATGGGAAACCGTGGGAAAATCTAGTAATACAGGTTTTAAAAATGCTCTAATCAATGTAAAGAAATGTATTTTATTTTTATAAAATACTACATGCTATTAAATATTTATTGTATTTTGTTGGTGAATTTTGTCATCTTCTTTACTATGTTTTTAAATTAATAAATGTGGCTTGATGCCTTTTATATGTTAATAAAGTTTTTAAGTTAACTGTATTTGTGTGTGAGCGGTAGTTATTTGATACATTTGGTGTTTTTTATTATTTATTTTAATGTTAAGAGGGACTTAATTTGCTAATAAATACATGTTTAAAATGTATTTCATAATGTAAAAAATAACTACATTTACATTTAAAAATTAATACTCAAGTATTAACATTAATACCTGAGTAATGAATGAATGAATGGGCATTTATAAAGCACTCTGATACTGCGAGGAGTGTCCTGGCACTCTGCGCCTCTACCAACGCACACAAAGAAGGGCTAATCTGTTTAATGTTGGTTAAACAGCCATGTCTTCGGTTTCTTCCTAAATTGAGAAATATCTGTAATGCTCCAAATCTCAGAGGGCAGTTTATTCCAAGCTGACGGCCCTAAAAAGGAAAAGGAAAAGGATCTGCCTCCAGCCCTGATGTGCCTAATGTTAGGAGTGCTGGCTAAAAGGGCTTTGGCTGAGCGAGGGCATCTAGAGGGAACCTAAAAACTAATGAATGCCCTGAGTTATTCAGCGCCCGTCTGGTTAAAGGCTCCGTGGACTAAAACGAGAGTCTTGAATAAGATTCTCTTTCTTATGGGGAGCCAATGCACTGCCCTCAAGTGCGCCGACACGGGAGCTTTCAGAGGCAAGCACAGGAGAGTACGTGCTGCCGCATTTTGGACTATCTGTAGTTTGTTGGTATGGTAATCAGGTAGGCCCAGATACAAGAGATTGCCATAGTCCAGCCTAGATGACACCAGCGCCTGTATCACCTGTTTCCTTGCTGAGAAGGACAGAAATTGAGAAAAATCTTTCTCACGACACGTAGTAATTCAAAGCAGGACCCCACCACCTAGTTCACCTGTGGTAAAAAAGAAAAGCCATCATCAAATTTGATACCTAAGTTCTTCACAGAATTTGCTTCAATTAATACACTTCCCCACCCAATACGCATATATCCCTCACATCCCATGCCGAATGGTGTGTTTTATACCCCAAGATATATATTTTTATTAATTTTTAAATCATAGTAACTATTGTAGACCTTTAAAAACTAACTTATCAATTAATACTCGGGTATTAAAATTAATACCTAAGGATTAATGCACTTTCCCACACAATACCCCTATATCCCTCACATCCTGTGCCTAATGGTGTGTTTTACACCCCTAGACATATTTTTTAACAATTTTTACAATTATAATAGACATTTAAAAAAATATCTTAAAAATTATTACTGATGTCTTTTAATTTATACCTGAGTATTAATAAAATACCCTACCCAATACACCCATGTATCCCTCACATCCCATGCCTAAAGGTGGGTGTTACAACTTTTGATGCATTTTTAAATATTTTTTTAATATCAATGATGACATTTTAAAAGAATTTCTTATAAATTAATACTCGGGTATTAAAAATAATACCTGAGTTTTACTATACTACCCCACACCAAAACCCCATTATCCCTAACATCCCACGCCTAAAGATGTGTGCTGCACCCTAACATTAACCTTTCTAAATGTTTTTAAAAAATACGCAATTTATATACCTTATAAAATATATGAAAGTACATTATAGACAAACATTACTATATACATACCCACAAATTGTAATGCATGGTAATAGCATGTGTGGTAATGCCTATTTTGTAGTAATAGAAGCAACAAGAAAATCTAGTCATCACATTTATATTGTACATTGTTGAAATGTAAAACCATGAAACAATCCTATGGTCTGGAATATTTATTCACTCAATTATTCACAATGTTTCAATGAACATAGTCATTTATATCTGTGTTCAGGACAAGGGAAACCAACATTTAGACAGTTAACATAAACTATTAAGACAAAAGAATTACAATGCACATCACAATACGTAAACCTCAAAGCCAGTCATGGTTTCAAAAAAGAAGAAAACGCAACCTGAACGGAAGTTCGTTAACCACATTAAAATACAAATTACAAGGTTGCTACCAGAGGGAACATACTTTTTACATATCTAGGGATAACCTTATTTACACAAGAAATTATTCCCTATGATAGGGTTCAAATCCAATAAGGGTCTCCCACTGGTAAAAGGTGCCGACGCGTTTGAACCCCAACACCATTTGTGGGATTCTTATCAGGGCCGTGACTGGGTGTAATCTAAATAAATGGAAAAAAAATATATATATGAATTGGAGCTAGCCCTCCTCAAGTTTTTAACTGAGTGTTTTTGGACAGAAATGTAGATTGTACCTGTGATCAGTACTTCAAAGAAGCCTGTGCTGAAATTTTTGTACACACGGCTTGAATAGTCTTCGTTCTATGGAATAAGAAATAAAATGGGTTTCAAATGCATGTTTTGACCCAAATAAGTCTTGAATCTTTATTACACATGTATTTGAAACACATTTTATTTCTTATTCCATAGAACGAAGACAATTCACGCTGTGTGTACAGAAATTTCAACACAGGCTTCTTTGAAGTACTGATCACAGTTACAATCGACATTTCAGTCCAAAAACACTCACTTAAAAACTTGAGGAGGGCTAGCTCCAATTCATATTTTATTATTTATTTATTTTTTTTCTATTATTTTTTTCTTTTATTATTATTTTTTTCGTTTATTATTTTTTTCGTTTATTTAGATTACACCCAGTCACGGCCCTGATGAGAATCCCACAAATGGTGTTGGGGTTCAAAACGCGTCTGCACCTTTTACCAGTGGGAGACCCTTATTGGATTTGAACCCTATCATAGGGAATAATTTCTTGTGTAAATAAGGTTATCCCTAGATATGTAAAACATATGTTCCCTCTGGTAGCAACCTTGTAATTTGTATTTTAATGTGGTTAACGAACTACCGTTCAGGTTGCGTTTTCTTCTTTTTTGAAACCATGACTGGCTTTGAGGTTTACGTATTGTGATGTGCATTGTAATGCTTTTGTCTTAATAGTTTATGTTAACTGTTTAAATGTTTGTTTCCCTTGTCCTGAACACAGATATAAATGACTATGTACATTGAAACATTGTGAATAATTGAGTGAATAAATACTCCAGACCATAGGATTGTTTCATGGTTTTCCGTTTAAACAATGTACAATATAAATGTGATGACTAGATTTTCTTGTTGCTTCTAATAGTAGGCCCTTTCTAGTTGTCGTATAAGGGCCAAACCGCCTTTGATTAAAAAAAAATATATATATATATTTTGTAGTAATGGCATGCATGGTAAAAGTAGCTGTGTGGTAATGGATTTGTTGTAAAGGCATTTTGTAGTAATGCCTGTGCTGTAATGGTTGTTTCCCTTCTTTTATATGCAGATGGCTAAATATTTACAGAACATTTTGCTCTTTTGTATCCACTTAGCCATGTCTTTGACCCCGCCAGCAGGATGCCAAGAATTCCAATTTCCATACATTTCTATGCACTTTAACAGCTTGATGTAGATGAATACAGCCTGGAAACACTAAATAAAGAAAGTTGCGCTTCCATGCCATCTTTATTTACAAATAATTAAAAAGACATTTGCGCCCCCCCCTGGGAACACAGCCACAGACCCCCAGAGGGTCACGCCCCACAGTTTGAAGACCTCTGTTCTAAGCTATACCAACCTAGTTCTGAGACCAGCTCCCCTCCCACTAGGCTGGTGCTCAATTGCCTAGCTTGGGCTGAAAGAACAAATGCTTTTCCTTCCTTAGGCCTCCTCTTGTACTGAATTATGAATGGACAGGCTTCACCTCTGTCCCTTTTCAAATTAACAAAGTTCCTGGATAGGGCTGTAGTGATATTGATGATGTGTCTCTGCCATAGCAGGTGCAGCCCACGGCTCGGGCGATTATTAGTCCTGAATGGTTGCTGCCCTGACCTGACCGAAAGTAGGTACAGCTCAGAGGGGCTTCAGCAACCTGCAGTTTGAGCCCCTGTCCGGGTGTATTGTGTTTGGAAGATGAAGCCCTAACTGGGCCTTCTGTTGTCACACAATTGTAGCCCCAATAAGGCTTCAGCAATCATGTTTCAAGTTAGGAACTGAAGTGAGACTTTGGGAGCACCCACAGGCACCAGGGTCTCCCCAAATTGCTCTAGTGGAGACTGCTTCTTCCTGGGCTCCCAACAGCCACCAGGGATGCACTGGACCTCACACTTTCCTGGACAGTCTCACCTCTTATGGGGCCAGACAGAGGACATCCCATCCCATCAAATGTCCCTCACAGATCTGCCTACCCAGATCTTTACTCCACCATCAGAGAAGTCTGGTTACTAGATCAACAAAAGCAGCAGGAAAGTCCATGTGCATTCCCATGATTCATTCTGGCTTTGTACTCCACTGTGAAATTTAGGCCTTGCAATGAGATAGATCATCTCAGCAACTTGGGATTCTCACCCTTCCATGCCACAACAACTTAAGTGGTTTGTAGCCTGTCTGGACCATAAGTGTGGTTCTAGACAGATAAGGTGGGAACATTTCAAAAGCCCACATTATGGTACAGCACTATAAAGGGCTGTCTGTAGTCAGGGGCCTTCAGTACTGTACATTACATAGTGCTCTCATTAGGTCCTCAAAAGACTCTATAAACAGCCCTAGTCTCATATCACTTTCTTGCGCTGCTTGGTGGATGTCAAGGCTTGTTGGGGGAACTCCTATAACTGACTCAGAAAGTTCTTTCAGTAACCAGTAAGTTCTGAAAAGGCTCTCACTTGTATTTGGGTGGTGGGAACCTCCCACTCCAACACAGACTGGATCTTGGCATCCAAGACGCAGATCTTCCCGTTGCTTTCCTGATGTCCAAGGAAGACTACAGAGAACTGCCTCAACCGGTAATTGGTTGCCCTCATGCTCCATTATCCACCCAGTATCTTGGTTGTTCTAGGTGATTCCAGTGGTCCTCCCATGAATTGCTAAGTACCTAAATATCATCCATGCAGACCACACAGAGCTCTTCTATCCCTGACAGGTGCTAGAAAGTGGCAGGAGCGTTCTTCAGCCCAAAGGGTATTACAATGAACTGCTATAACCCATCCGGCACAGATAAAGCTGTTTGCTCCTTAGAACTAGGTGGTATAGCGATCTGAGAGTAGTCACTGGTCAGATCAAAAGTGCTCAAATAGCAGTACCCACCCAGACCAGGAGCTCATCAGATCTGCTATCAGATGTGCATCTGTCCTAGTGACTTTTTTGATGGCATTACTGAGCATAAAGTCCAGAAAAGGATCTATGCGTTCCTCAACCTCATGTACCATAGCAATGATATTGATTATATAATCTTTCCAGAGGTATGTCTTAAACTGATTCACATCCCTGGGTTCCTTTGTGGCACCTGTGTCAACCAGGTAGGTGATCTCAGAAACTTTCTGTTCTACCTTCTATGGCCCACCCTAATTGTTACAAAGTCTTTGGACAAATGGGCTTCAGCACAAACACCTCCTGGTTCTCCGGGCACCCAGTCAGTGTTGCTTTCTGGTTATACCACTCCTACCTGACTTATGTATTGTGCCATCAACATCCTGAGGCCAATCACATAGTCCATCACAACCCTTTGAGATGACTCAGATGTTCCTTCCCACACTTCTCTGACTATGAAGAGTGGGCCTTGCATGAGGTGGCTAAACATAAATTCATAGGGGCTAAACCCTACTCCTTTGTATGGAATTTCTTTGTTGAGGAATAGGAGACATTGTAGGAGAAGATCCCACATCCTCCTGAGGTCCTCCGATATTGTCCCCATCGTGCCCTTTTGCGTCTTATTGAATGTTGCCAAAAATCTATTTGTTTGTGGGTGGTAAGCTATAGAGAAGTGGCAGGTCACCAGTGGTGCTGGAACAATTTTCAGAGAGGGGTGCTACCATCAGTGTTACATCACCCACGTCATAGGGACTGTGAAAAATCCAAACGCCACACAAAGGACAATTGTATCAAATGAACCAAGCTCCTTCAGGAAGAGAGTGGTAAGGATGTGGCATGTAGCCGGTGGTGCATTTTGGAGCACACTGTCACCAATATATTGCTAAAGTTTGGAGTGGAAGTGCACTGTCATTTATAGACGGCATCTTTTTAATTGAAATGGTAAGTAAATTTACACAGATATACAGTTTTACTGATAAAACTATAAAGCGAACAAATGACTGTGTAGATCTCATGTTTCAGTGAATAATTATCATTTACACATCACTAAGTAAAGTGTCTTGATTTATTTTGATCCTATTAAAATGTTTATTTCCATCTCACTTCAGAATTACAAAAAAGTGCTTCATTTGTGCTTTCTTTTCTGCCAATACATTTTGAAATATTGGTACAGTCCATTTACAGGATTTCAAATTTTGTTCTGTTAGAAAAAAATAACATCCTACTGCTTTTCCTTTCACACTACCTGTACTCTGGCAATATTGTCACATAGTTCATTTTAAAAACTCCTCTCACTTTGTAGTCGGAGAATGAAAAGTAAACACCAACGTCCATGTTAAAAGAATAAGCAGCAATTTGGCATCAGACATAGCCTAACATTTAGCCTCTTATCTTTGAACACAGAGCAAATGTGACAGATAGAGACAGCATTTAAAGCCATCTTCATTTCCCATTCTCCTTCTGAAATTGTCAATTCTATGGGGCTGCAGCACCCCCACACCTCTACTTGCAGCACCTATGCAGGTCACACCAGCTTTCTCCCACGTATAAGAAGAGAAAGTTTGTTTCCCTGTCAGAAATTACTGTCTAAGGAAATCCAACCCTGGAAAAGATCCCTAGGCGTGCCTTATTTACCACCATTGCAGTCAAGCTCTGGATATCTAGTGGCATGATCCACCACCATTAAGATGTTCCTGTTTCCTCTCATGCCTCCTGGTTGGCTAAGTTGAGGCAGCGGTGGGGAGATCTTTCGCAGGAACTTCCTACGCATCTCCTGATGCCATATATACATGTAATGGGGACGGGGAGACACCTTGTAAAATGGTTTGCAGAATCCATCCGGGAACACACCATGAAGGACTTAACACCATTGAGAAATAAATGGGAGATAGATATGGCGCGACCATACACAGACCCAGAATGGTCCATACTATTAGAAAGCCCCAGACAGATCCCCAGAAACGCGCGCTTCAGGCTGATCCAATTTTATGTTGTGCACAGAGCGTACTTATCCCCAGATAAGATTATTAGATATTTCAACAAGGCAGATGCATGCTGCCCGCGATGCAAGACTGTAGTGGCCGATTTGCTACATATGCTCTGGTCGTGCCCCAAATTACACTCGTACTGGGAGGAGGTGATCCGCTTCCTGAACACAAGCACAGATAGAGAAATACCGCAGGACTGGAAGGCGTGCATCACGGGGATATTCCCTAGAAATAAGAAGCATAAAGCCTCTTCCAGATTTTTAGACCTGGAGTTGGTTGTGGCTAAAAGGGTTATTAAACGCTGATGGAAAGCAGACGAAACCCCGCCGATACAGGCATGGCTGTATTACATGATAAACTGGGCCAAGGCTGAAGCAGTCTCATTGGTGAGGGAGGACACGCTGGGGCTCCGTAAGTACCCCATTTCCACGGCATGGAATGTATTGTTGTGCACACTGCAAGGGATGGTTACTCAGGATGAACTGTCTGACGGTCCTAACGTTGACTAAAAATACTCTGAACAAGTGTTGTAATGTGTTTTAAACTGTGATCTGGATTACGCTATATGTATAAAAAGCCTTCGCCAAAATGTGTTAATATTTATTGATAATAGATGTATATATGAGAATGTATAATCGATAGGAACGCTATGGTTATTGCCTTTCCTGCCGCTCATATAGGTATCCCTGAGCTCTCTCCCTGTCCCTCCAATTGGTTGTTATATGGTTTCAATGTTATTCAAACGATTGTCTAGTCGAAATCTGGTTATAATGACATGGTCGATAAGAAACTCTCCGTAATGCACATATGTAAGTAACGTGCATGCGTACAATACGGTTATCTTGTGTTATGCTGAGGAACTGTACGGTAATTGGAATGATTATATATATATATATGTAAGACGACGAGTAAGGATAACCCACGTTAATAAGACAGAATGTTATTACTCACATGTCACTCTACTGTTTTACTGTATCGAAGTCTGTATATGCAAATATAACTACTGGTTCTTTGGAAAACGTTTATACCTGTCAATATATTATATATGTGAAAATCTAATAAACAGATCAAACAAAAAAAAGATGTTCCTGTTTCCTCAAACTGAGGGTGGGAGATGGTCAAATAGACCAACAGTGTCTACTCCCAGCCACTCAAAAGGAACACCCACAACTGTCAGTGGCACCAATGTTGCCTTTGTCTTAACTCCTCACTCAGTTGGCAGATGGAACAGGTTCTACAGAACCTCACTGTGTCTCTGCACATTCCTGGCCAGTAGAGCATATAGTCTAAACTATCCTGTGTTTTTATGATGCCCAAGTGTCGGGCTAAGGGCATTCTGTGGGCCAGTAGCAGCAGGAAAGTCTTGTGCACTAAGGGAACCACAAGCCTCTTGTAGTTCGCAGGCCCTCTGTAAAGTAGTCCATTGTACTACCTAACGTAGTGTCAGTCATAAATCTTTATTCGACCAGAAGCCATAAAAGTTCAGAAGATAAGATACATATAATATAAACAATTGTTAAAATGTCCCCTTGCGGGGTAATATAGTTTGCCATCAAAGACTTAGATATAAGAATATAAATCCATTTTTAGGTCTAGATACATACACATAAAAATATAGTTTATCTAAAAATTTGTAAAATACATGATATAAAAAAATTCTCACTATACAAATTATTTTTATGATCCTCTATATAGCTTCCTGATCCTAAGGGCGATTCTGCTAAAATTAATTCGAACATTACAAATATGAGGTGAACTTAAATGTTGTAGGAAGGTCTGAAAATGTCTGGAGTTCGCGTCTCGTAAAATAGAGTCTAAGAAGGACTTCCATGGAGCAGAATATAAAGCGCAGAACAATATGAAGTGCACAGTGCTTCGGTAGAGACCATGTCACAGGGGCATTTGGGGAGTTCCCTTGACCAAGATCACTGCAATGGGAAAGCAGCTTCAAAGCACAATGTGCCCAGGAATAAACGGGGAAGGTAACATCTAAAAATGGGATTGGGTATAAGGTCCAAATGAGGTTTTGATTCCCAAATGGTAGTAACAGGTGCATAATTTATTAGTGAGTTGAAATGTTGTACCTTCTAATTTCGGTCACTGGGGCGCAGGTTGTGATAAAGTGATTTAACAAGTTCTTTTGAGCCAGCATCTATCCAGTGAATTCAATCACTTTTATCAAGTGCTAAACAATCCTTTAAAAACAACCGAAACAGGCGTGCCTCTGGTTTGCACCAGCAGTTAATCCATAACAATAAAGGGGCTAGGCCAACAGTGTCTTCCAGAAGGCATAGGCCTAATTCTGCATGCCCAATGTATGCGGCAATGCTACAAGACACTGGTAAAAGTCTACAAGTAAAACCATTCTCAACCCTTTGTAAAGTTGCAGGATTGCTATATCCCCAAATTACTGACATAGCCCCACTAGTATACTTTTGCTTTTATAAATTTTAATTAATTCACGTACAGGCAGGGACATAGCTTGGTCAATAATGTTGGGGGGCGGGTTGAGTCTGAAAATTCCCAAAAAGCAATAGGGTGTACCCAACTAATAAGTATAGGGTGGGCTGGGGCCACTGGACGGGGCTAATGGACTGGGTTAGGTGTATTCGTTTTCTGTTGTTTGTAAAAGTACGGCAAGTCAGCATAGGGCCTCAGTGAGATAGTCTGGACTATGTTGTCCACTCTGGTTCTGTTCTTCCTCACAGACTGCCTGGAGAGCAAGCTAGCATAAGCCATACCTAACATCAGCAAACTAGGCTTAGTATAGGCAGTGAGAGCAGAGCTTTTAGTAGCCCAGGACAAGCAGCAGCCCATGGTTGGAATCAAAGAGGAAACAAGAAGGGCAGGCTAGGTAAAAACTGCAAAATAGTAGAAAATGCTGTAGAAAACCTAGCAGTGTCTAATGACATAAGGTGACCAAAGCTCCAGCAAAGGAAAGTTTGGAACTAACTAGATCATAAAACCCTTGTACACTGAGGATGTACACAGCAAGGAACCAGTAATCCCCTTTTATTTATCCCTTTTATTAGAAAATATAGAAATCGTAGCACAAATTTAAATATATGAATATTATTCGCATTGATTCATGTGCTGAAAGACATTGCAATTTGTTTCGTTCTGCTGGGTGTGTAAATGTCAATTTCTCAGCTTCAAGTAGCTTTTAGGTTTTGAGCTACCTTTCCTAATTATGTGGTTTTATTCTAAGGTTTGTGGATGTAGTGGGTTTAATCTAACGTTTTCACAATAGATATTTTGATGAATGGTAGGATATCATTTGCCAGTATAACTTGAAAGGATGTACCACAGAGGGAGCAAATACTTAGACAACTGTATGACTTTGAGCTGTATTGTGCATAGGATGGTGACAGGAATTGTGTTTAATCTGTGATGTTGTAGGGTGATGTTTTTGTGGCTTGGCACACACTTGGGCTGCCTAGCACCATGCACACACTTCTTCATCATATTGCGACTAACTTTAAAACTTTTCCCACTTTGGATGTGTTCTGCACAGTGGACAGTGGGACAAGCTAGGAGAAATAAAAGCATTTCTCTATTTTTTATGGCAGCTTCAAAGAGGCATTATTTTTGGGCTCCAAACCCCGACTACTATTGGTAAAAAATGTGGGTGGTGCATGGGAGCACCCATGCCATGGGAATACCCCTTGACGCAAAGTAATGCAAAGCAGTGCAAAGCACTACTTTGCGTTATTTTCAGGCAACTTTCTGGCGCAAAACATGTTTCACGCTGGAAGGTAAATCTAAAATAAACATTTTGCACATGTATCAATTTTGTGCTGCAAACCCAGGGCAAAATGTTTGTAAATCTGTTGAAGAGTTTTACACAAACTGCTATTTAAGTCTATCTGCTGGCCCTTTCACAACTTCAGCATACACAGAAATGTTGAGCATTTTTCCATGAGAAATGAGGCCACCATTCCTGCAGGTCTTCGCAGAAAATGGGGAATCATGGTCAGAACCCACACCCATATGCACGCCGAAGACATAAACAGACAGGTATACAGTAGATTGAGTGATTAGTGCTTCTGAAGCACAAGAGTACAAGCTTCCCTCCCTCAAAGAATAGGTACAGCACACCATCTAGAGTGCAAGTGTCACTCACAGAACAGGTACAACCGGGCATTAGCGGTGCAAGTTTCCCTCTCTCATGGAACAGATACAACATATGATTCAGTTGAGAAGTTTCCCATCTTCACATAAAAAGGTACAGCAGGGCATCAACAGTGCAAGCTTCCATTCCTATCAAAACACGTACAGCATGGGCCAAAGTACAAGCTTCCCTTCATTAGGGAAGAGGTACATAATGGTAACAGTAGTGCAAGCTTCTCTCCCTGACACTACAGCAGCAATACAAGCTTCCTGTTGTCACAGAACAGGTAAAACCCAGGAAGTATCAGTGAAGCCCCCTCTCTCAAAAATGAGGTACATCAGTCTACAGCAAAAACCCTTGCCTATTTGATCCATATGTTTTGGTATGGTTGTGTTGTTTGGTAAGTGCATGGATGGTTGAGCAAGATGCCCCAAGGGGTCCACGTTCACTTACAAATGCATATGTCATGTCATGTTATGTTGTATGTGGAGGGTTGAATGACTGTGCTAATATATGGATAAATGGATGGAGAAGTGGATAGTGCTGTCAGATGGCGGACAGCGAGGTGAGTGGGAGGCTGAATGTATGTTTTGATGAATGCTGATTTTGTGTGGACAGATGAATGCATAGGTGAATGGAGAATAAGGATGGAGATTCCATGTGAAAGAGTAATGTCAGGGGATTGATGGCTATTTGTGTAAGGGTGTTTGATGGTTAGTTTGTATGTGTTGGTGGATCAAAGGGTTGTATGACGTTACAATGCATTCCATTGAAACGCATGCCTTTACCACGCATGCGTTACAACGCGAATGCCATTGCTACGCATAACCTTTACCACGAAAATGTCTTTACCACGCATACCTTTACAACGATTTTCGTTGTAAAACCATGCTTGGTAATGGCATTTTCATGGTATAGGTTTTCTCCGATCCCTGCCCTAATTTCTTTCACTGCTCCCTGTGCCCTTCCCCCTCCCGCTCTCTTTTTTTTATTTTACCCCTTCCCTGTTCTCTTGTGCGACCCTCTGCCCCCATCCACAAACCCTTCTATAAAATACCCCCTCCACGTATCCCTTAAAATGTACCCCTGCAATACACCACCCCCTCATTCCTTTTTTTTATTTTTATTTTTTAACTTTAATCCCCCTTACCTCTCCACGTCCTCTCCTCTTCATGCTCTTACGTGGTGCGTTGTACGTCGTTAAGAGGAAGTGGAAGTGTCTTTCCGTTTCCTCTAACGACGCCGATTGCCTCCAGAAACAGAAACAGGTGCGGTTTTTTTCTTTTTTGGGGGGGAAACCCCCCAAGCCCCCTTTTTCTAATACACGCTTTTTTTGGGGGGGGGGAGACCCCCCCCAAGCCCCATTTTTTACGTATAGACTTTAACACACGTGCCTTTACTACGTATTTAGTAGTAAAGGAATGCGTGGTAAAGGCTATATGTGGTAACCACGCATGCGTTGTAATGCATGCGTGGTTAAGGTTATGCGTGGATCGGCCGCGTTGTAGTGGCTGTTTCCCGGATTAAAGGTCTCTTTGTGCATGTGGTATATGCCTATGGTGTATGTATGTATGGATGTGCATATGGATGAGTCTTGTGTGTGCTTGTGCCCAGCCAGATGTATATGTGAATAGATATGCGTAAATGGTCTTGATGCTGCTGTGTTTGTGATGGTTCCATGGTGCACATGCACTACTGGGCAACAAGGCACAAGAAATCTCTGTGATGGGGCAGCACTGTCACCGAATCTCATCCAGAATCCTGCTATAACACAGTTACTGGGAGTTATCATATGTGGATGTAGGAGTCATACCCCAGTAATTTAAGTTTCTACAGTGACAAACATGATGTATTTGATGTGACAGACCTGACCACCGGTGGATGTAAAAGGAGCCCATAACAGAAGGAATAGCAGCGATCCATCTCAAAATGATGTACAACAGTTCTAAGATCACACATGTAAATGTGTTTACCAACTGCCCCAATTTATAAGGAAATGTATTATTTACAGCACTTCAAAATGACACAACATGAAGGGCTATAAGAACTAATCTTTGGGATTCGAGTGACTGGTCAGTAAAGGATACCTGCTTGCCATGCTATTCTCTGAGTAGGTATGGACCCCCACAAACAATGGCGCCACGAATCACTGTCACACCACAGAAACAGAGGGGTGACAGTCCAGGTAAGGCCGAAGGAAAGTAGGTGGTGCAGTGCTAAGGGCTTTGACGATCAAAGTTGAATCTGGTGAAAGTGATCAAAGCTGTGTTTTGTTAGGACTTGACAGCCCCAGATAAAATCACTGCAATGCAGAACCTATGTCTGATACTTCTCATATATACACGCAGATACAATGGAGGGAAACCAATGCTGCAGTGGGGAACACATTATTTAAGAGATAACTTCAATTGCTGAAGCTCTGTGTCACTAGTGTCCAGGCAAACACATAAGGCCTGAGAGCGGTGGGAAGCTACAACACTGTGCATTGATCAGATCACTGTGATCATGATCTCAGGCAGCCAGCGCTTTAACTGGGATGAAAAAAATGAGGAGACTTTAAAAGGGACTGTGGCAAAGAAGTGTATGTTGGAATGCTTTCCAAAAGGCATGATCTATGTAACTAAGGGAGTGGAAAACTAAAATCCTGTGCTTTACGACATGCCACCTGGCACATATTTGGGTGCCAATCTCTAAATTGTATGTTATTGTATCCAGACATATAAAATAACAACAGACATATGCATAAAAACAAGCCAGACCCGTTTGCTTTTTAGCAGTATTAAATAAATGAGTAATAGCAATGATTTTGTTGCAAATAAAATTGAAAATGTTTCAGTTCTGAAAATGTGTGACTGAATTAAACATTGCTAAGATCTGTGGAAGAGAAGGTGGTCTTCAGAGTGTCTCAAGCACTTCTGTTTCCCTTCACGCCACTTCCTCTGCCATCTCTCAGTCTAAAACACACTTACCACCTTTATCTTCCCACGTCTTACTGAAATGATCTCACATATCACCATTTTCCTCTTTACACCATCTTGTCACTCTCGCTTTTACACATACTTCTATTCATCTCCTCATTTCACTATCCCCACCAGAGACACAACCCATCAACTCAGATTTAAGAACTCCATTTTACTTTCCTTTGATGCTGTCAATATTTTGAGTTGTGTACTTCCTTCACATACTTTGTCATAAAATCACAATTACAATTGACACATATATGACCAACACTCTGTGCTCTGCAGAGAGGCCAAGGAGTGCACATGCATGAAGTCTTAACACCTTTATGACACACTGACAGGCACTGTGAGAAATTCACACTACCTTCAGCTCTCACTCATGCCCCGCCATGAACACTCACTGACAACCAGAACGCACCAAGACACCTAGATGTGACTCGGTTCATGTAAAGGGACATATGTAACATTGAAAAACTACAGAAACACAACATATGGGAAAAACAAATACTCTTAGGGAATGCAAGATGAAGTTAAAATGAAATGCAAACAAGGACTGCATCTGTTGTTATGGATTATCTGAAGGTTTACTACAATAGTTGTTGTGAATTCAAGTATGTGTTTGCCTATAAAGGACATGAATTTAAGGCCCAATAGGGACCCATTTCAAATATAATTTTGAATTACTGCTGCATGTGAGACCTTGCAAGATCCAACCCACTTAAAACCCTGCAGTTGGCACAATGATGTGAAGTGAGTGGCAGCCAGGGGCCCAATCAGAGCTGTGCCCTGTGCCCTCTGCCCTGCCTGCACACCTCACACATCTTCATAGGTGAGCGAGCCATTGAAAGCTCAAGCCAGATGTGTGGCTTATCTCTAGGTCCTCTTAAGCTAAAAAAGAGATGACGTTCATGTGGCATGAGCCTGCCCCATGTTCTAACCTCACCTGCCAAGAACGAACAACAAAGCAGTAACCTTCAATAAAAAATGGGCGAGAGAAAGAGATACCCATTTAGTAGCTGAATTGCACAAAGGGAAAACCGAAAATCTATGATGAATCCAAGTTTCCCCACTTGAACAAATTGAGTGATAATAGGGTAATATTTTATTTCACCAAGCCTCCTTTTTCTTTATTATCACATATGAGAGTACTTTCAAATGTGTGAGCTCAGGAAGTGTGGTGCACAAAAACCTTACGTTTCATTTAAACGACTATAATTTTGATCCATTTCTAATAAAAAAATCTAGGCCACATATTGGTTAGACTACAACTGACGCCTCTGATATCACAAGTGGCACTGTCGTACGGGTGGGGAGAGGCATAACATTTCTAAAATCATGTATTAAACTATCACTTTAAAAAACGCCTCTCAATGCAGTGATATAATCGGAAGTACCAAGGTGAAGCTGTTCTGCAGAAATACACTTTTAGCGACTTTATCAAATTTGTGCATGATATTTTTTGCATAATTTACTTGGCACATATTTTCTTGGCTGATCCGACTGTCACTGTCAGACCAAGACCCGTCTAGGAAATTATTAGCCCCCTCCACCTCTGAAGCTACGTCCCTGTGTGCGGGTTTATTCCCTAGTTTGTAGGAGAACCGAAGAACAGCCTCCATTGCTCTAGTAAACTGTTGTGTTCTAGAGTTTGAAAGAGGTCCACTATTTAAAGCTGAGCTAAAAAGAATTCCCAAGTAGTTAAATTGTTTAACCTTGTCTTTCACAAAACACCCTGGCTTGCAAGATCTGGACCTAGTATTGCGAGGACTACATGTCATAATAAAGGATTTTGTAAAGTTGATCTTTAAGTCCAGGTCTTCCATAAATGATAAAACTACGTTAAGCAACATCTGTAGGCTGTTCTAGTGATGAGGTCAGCATTGTCTACCTCAAGCCAGCTAGGTATAGAGGGATTCCCCATTTTAGGTAGGTCCTTCCCTTTGTGTGTTAAGAAGTGGTCCACCCTACTGATATATAGTAAGAACAGCAATGGGACCAAAATGGAAAATGCAGTTCTGTCTGACACTTCGCTTAGAACTCGTCTGCGAGGTGCACTTTCCCTGTGGACCGAAGGGTACCCTCACAGAGGTGCCCCAGTGAAGGTGTCTAATCAGAGTTCTTTTTCCACCCCCCCCCCCCATTCTCCATTAGGTCTACAATTTAGAAAGGTTAACAAAGTCAAAGGCACAGAAGAGGTCCATAAAAGCTAAATGTAAGGCCCCTCTCTTGACCTTGACATATTTGCCATTTAACATATAAAGATTAAAACATTGCTCAACCAAACCTATTCCTGGGCGGAACCCAAACTGATCCTCTGATAAAACGTTATGTTCTTCTGCCTAATCCTCCAAACGAAATAATAGGACTCTGCCCAGTATCTTCGTTGTAAAGAGATTTGGTGGTAACTGCTAAATTGGTTCCTGTCACCTTTTTTAAAGATAGGCACTATAATTGCTTCCTTCCAGGAAACAGGGATGGGGTCACCAATGGCTGCTCTCAAGACAGTTGTGATAAGCAGGCCCATAAAGGTATACTCTCTAAAAAAAAATCGATAGCGACACCATCAGATCCAGGAACATCCCAGAGGGGCTCTGTTTGATGACTAAAAGTACATCATTTATAGCAATAGAGTTATAACATAACAACATAACATGTCTGTTTGTAAAGCGCACATCCACCTAAGGGTATCTAGGCGCTGAATAAAAGATGTTTATTTTTACCCAACTCAAAGGTACTTATTTTATTGACCTCAGAGGGATGAAAGGCTGAGTGGACCGGCTGGGATTTGAACCTGTAACCATAAGGTCGAACACAGGTCCCTACAGTGGACGCATTAGTCCACTAAGCCACCAGACCCAGCCTATTATTATAAAACTTCCACTGCACTTCAGTATCCAAGGGAGTGTTCACATCTAGTTCACAGATATGCCCTTCAAACACTTATGAGTAGGAACACATTTTTGAATAATGGTTTTGCCATGCCTCCATGGAAATTAAAGCCTCAACCTTCAGAGATGGAAGGTCAGTAAAAAAAGGAACGATTAACTACTTCTGAAAATTTTGACGTGTCTTGCCTTTGGTTTTATTTCAGTTTTCGTTTCTGCAAGAACATAGGGGCTCATTACGATATCGGGAGGAATGCCACCGTCAGCCTGTCAGTGGTGGTGTCACGTGGCACATAGGGACATTGTCGTTTTTCACTAACTTAGCATGAGCTCGTTGCAGCTTGCCTGCTGCTTTGCACACGTTACTACACGTCTTTATTTTTTGCAAATATTTTCAAAGACTGCTTTCACATGTGAACTCATCGCTGTGTTCGCTCTCTGCATGTTCCTGGGATTTTGACTGAACATTGTGTGCAAGGTTGAACAACAATGCCCCTTGTTATTTTGTTCTTAGGCAAAACATACCGATGCAGCTGTTGTTTGGACAGCGTACATGGGTTGTTAGTGGGGTGCACGAATAGGTAACACACACTTGGAGAGGGGCCTTTCCAGGTAGACTAGCACCCATGATGTAGATCTACCATCTATAGGCTAAGGTATGGGGCCTGCTGACAAAGCCCAGAGATCTTCTATTATATAATAATGCTTCTTCTTAGCAAGGGGAGGGAGGTTAGGCACTATAGTCCATTCTCCATTGTCTTTTTATGATGACATCTCCCTTCATGATTTATGGACTGACTGCTATGCTGACAATATTTGTACTATGCATTTTCCTGCTTGTTGTGGCACGTATACTGCATGTTAGGGCACGTTAGTTAAAATAAATATTTTAAACTGTTTCGTGTCTCCGTCAGATCTTATTGTGGACGAGTACAAGAGAGTGAGCGAAAAGGTGTGTCTTGTTACCGCAATTCCTGAGAGATATGGGCGTGTTGTGTTCTGGGGTGTCTAATCATTTGTTTCTCTGTGAGTGAGTAGGAGAGCAAGTGTGACACTATAGCTAGTCGGTCCTGGGTTCGTGGGTACTAAGGTGGTAGGAAGACTCAATCCCTATACACCAAGGTCTCATTTCCTGCACATAGTTCTGTATTTGTGCAGAATCTCTGCAACATGGCGCCACCAACATTTGGTCTGGTACTTATTCAGGAGTCCCCTGAGTAGCGCTTGTGCTTGTCCACAATTCCCTCTCACCGGTTTCCGGAGACGTCCGTGGTGTTGTGTTTTATAGGTTCTTCAAGCTTGAGATTGAAAAGGTTTTGTTTCTCTTTCTGACCCGGTTTTGCGTTACCGTTCTCAATCAATCAATCAACACTTTATTGTTTAAGTTAATTAAAACCATAACAATGTCATGAGGGATCAACAGTTTACAAACATATAAATGATTTAAAATATAAAAAAAAGCATGTTACTTATTTTATCCTAAAAGCTAGAGACAATATCCTTATCATGATTCTATATCATAAAATTGTTGACGGAATCGCAGTTTCATCAGATTTAAAAAAAAAAAAAAAAACGTTTAACATTTTAAAATTTCAATAGGGGTTGCTAGAGATTACTGGATTGGAAGTGTCTGATTCTGTCAGCCATTTGGTTTTTTCATAAAGTAATACAAATTTCATCATTTTACAGGTCAACTGAGGGTCTGTTGTACCGAGTCCTCTGATGATGGCCGATCTGCAAGTTCGAATGCCTCTGTCATTAAAAATCTTTTTAGGAGCAATACGCGGTTCGATTTTAAGATGGGGCAGACACAAATGAGGTGGATAAAATCTTGCCATGCTGCACCACATAAGCTACATGTTTTCACGCCTTTATACTTCCATGCTAGTTGTTCGGCCAAACTTGGTAATACCCCAAATCTAATCGCCATTAGCTTTCGTTTCAAGTGGGGCGAATATGTTGTACTGAGGTATTCCGCCGGTCGAAGTGATGTATAGGATTGGAGAACCATCCAAGCATGGGATCTTTTGACTAAGGTGCGTTTATCTTCTAATGATGATTGTAGCTTAGCCGCTTTGTTTGTTATTCTACGGAAGACTTGGAAGGAGGGGTTCTGCGCCCAAAGTTCAGTTGTCTTGGTTTCCTTTAGTGCCATTTTCAGGAATTTGCCGTAACTTGAGCTTGGATCATCTTCCTGGGCACGCCACAGAGCATCATTTAAGATATTGGATCGGTTCTGCCAAAGTTTGTACCAGATTTTAATAGCGGCATATTTTCTCCCTATCTCCTGTTGGATAAGGCCGAATTCTAGTCGGACCTGGGCCGGGGATGGTTCTGAGGTAGACTAAAGACTTTTTTATAGGTCTTTGTTTGCAGCGAGTCTAGGAGTTTTGCGTCCTTGCCGTTTAACACTATGCTTGCATAGGATACTGTAGGTAGTAGTTTCGCGGCCATCACTGCTATTAGTGGCTTAAAGGAAGGACCCTGTAGTTTTTTTGCAAGGGCACAGAATGCATAAATAAGGCCGTTTCCTTTTTTTCCAGATATTGTTTCTGAAATTGGAAATTTAATCGATTATCTATATATACCCCCAAGTATTTATAAGTGCTAACTATTCCAAGGCTCGTTTCTCCCAGCTTGAATTGATACTGATGTCGCGGACAATTCGCGATTGACATAGTTTTTGTTTTTGTGATGTTAATTTCCAAGGCATTAGTCTTAGCAAACAGTAATAACTCATTAAGTGCTCTCTGTAGGCCTATTCTAGTTAGACTAAGCAGGACTATGTCGTCTGCATACGAGAGATGCGTTATGGGCAGTGTAGTCAGGCGCGGAGGGTGTGTATTTGCCTGATCCAATCGTGGTGAGAGATCTGCCATAAATAGATTGAATAAATGGGGGGCTAATACACAGCCTTGTTTTAATCCAATCTCTGTTTGTATCTTCCTGGACAATTTTGTGCCATTTGCTATTTTCACACGGACCCACGTGCATATATACAGTTGTATTATGGGTCGTAATATTGTTTCCGGGAGACCCAATTTCTGTAATTTACTCCATAACAGACCACGATTCACCTGGTCGAACGCAGCTTTGAAGTCTATGAAACATAGTTGTAGTTTTCTTTGCAGGCGTTTGCACTTGTCCGCTATTGTGGCAAGGGCTAAGATATTTGATGTGGTGCCACATCCTTTGCGAAACCCTGTTTGGTTGAATGGAATCAGCCACTTTATGTTGGACCATTCTACCAAGTCCTCCAGGATTAATGATGCAAAATATTTTGCTTCAACATCAATTAGAGCGATTAGCCTATAGTTTGCCGGGTCCGACCTGTCACCTCCCTTGTAGATCGGGTTGATGATTGACCCTTTCCAACTCGGGGGAAGGGCATTTGTTATACCAATTTCGTTATAAAGGCCTGTTAACGGTGTTGCCCAGTAATCGGGATCACTCCTGAAAATGGCCAGCGGGATGCCGTTTGGGCCAGGAGCCCCATCATTGCGTCCCAGTTTTATTATTCTGGATATATCTTCTACTGTGTAGTGCTGACTTGCCAGGACTAGTGATAGGGCTAGGATGATACCGAGATCATGTGGTCCAGGGGAATTTTTCCCTGAGAGTTTAGACTCCAGAGATTTATTGTTATTGTCTGTTTCACTTTTAGAGAATGGTGTGTGGTCTTCAAATATTTTACTTATATGTACTACCCAATCAGTCTCTGTTACAGAGGCATTATTTATTACTTCTTTTGATCTTGTTGTACCATTTACTAGTTCCCAGAAGAGCCTGTTATTTGTTTGTTTAGCACAAGAAAGTAGCTTTGTCCAGAATATCTCCTGTTGTGCTTTCTGGTCCTTCCAGATTTGCTTTTTATACAGTTTCCTGATATTCTTTATTTTCTCCCAGGCGTGATTTGGGACTTTCGGTGTCTTGTTTTTCCTCACCGCCTTTCTCAGTTCTTTTCTTAGCAAATAGGACTTACTGGAAATATTTGTGATGGTGTTAAACCTCCTTTTCTGTGCATAATTAATTTTAGGTGCTTGAATTAATAATTTGTTGGTGAAGGTGAACCAATTCTCTAATGAGTTGTTGCCGGGAATGATCTTTGTTTCAATTATTTCTTTTGCTAGCAATATTAGTTCTGGCAGCGTTTCTGATGACCATCGAATACGTTTCAGATTGGTTGTGGTCAATTGACCCATCTCAATGGGAGCTGGCCGATGTTTTGGATGGCTTGTTTCTAATTCAAGTACCTGATATGAATGGTCACTTCGGGTTGAATACTTGATAATATATTTCCCCACACGGGCAAGTAATGGAAGCGTTAGAATTGTATAGTTTAAAATTGACTGAGTGTGAACACCCTGATGAGTCCATCGCGGAGCCGTGTCATCTTTTGTTCTACCATTTAATACACGCAAGCCGAGATGTTCCAAGGCTAAAACTAGCTTTTGCCCGTTCAAATCATGTCGTTTTGTTGTAGAGGATGATTGCAAGGGAACTGACCATAGCTCATTAGCCGCTGTTAATTGCTCATCTTCATCTGGTGTATAAATTAAGTATGAATTAAAATCGCCAGTTATTATCTCCCAGGCTGGGTTTTCAAATCTGATTAAAGTGATTATCGACAGCAGTTTTTCACACTGTGACTCTTTTTTCTAGCATTCGGGTGCAAGTAGAGGTTAATTAATATGACAGTTGTTGTCTGGTTTTTGGGCCCTTGGTCCATTTTAATTACTTGTAGGTCTAGTGTCGTACTAGGTAACTGTTCAGTTTTAATATTTAGTGCCGTTGATATATATACTGCTAGGCCACCCTTTGGCCTTCCATATTTATGAGTTCTAGTTGCCGTTACATAGTGGAGTGTGTAATTAGCCACGTCCTTGCACTCCGTCAGCCATGTTTCTTGGAGTGCGATAATATCATAATACTTCCAGTAAATCGGAACAGTGTTGTCCTGTAATTCTCTTTTTGCACCTGCAATATTCCAGGATAGGAGTTTTACGCTATTGTAGTTGGTGCTTTTTCCCTTTGTGGCAAGTCATTCTGTTTTCTGGCCTTTTAGAGCTGAGGCCATCCAGTTCCATTTATTGGTGTCTTGTTGTGGAGTTTGTCTGTCCATGATTTCTTCAGAATGGCTTGTTTTTCCCCTTGCATTTTGTAGTACTGAGTACACTGGGATGTTGTGTTCCTCTATATTAAGATTCTTTGGTACATTTAGTAGAGGTGAGGGATAGCGTGGCTTCGTTGGTCTTGCCATTGTAATGCCCCATCCTTCAAACTCTTGTCTGGCATTCATTATTAAAGACACTATTTCATCATTTTTCCGAGTCGATAGTGTTTTTTCCGTCCCACTGTTTTTTTCTTGAGAAATAAATTGAATTAACAATAGGTCTGTGGTGGTCAGATGCTTTAAAGTAGGGATTTCGGTTATAAGTCTCAATATATTCCCTCTATTGAGGAGGTCTTGTTGCCCCTGAGAGATGTAATGGGGAGTTAATATGATCTGCTTATTCCAAGTGTTTTCTTGATTTTTGTCCGGTGTTATTACTGTCGGAGCTGAGTGTTGTAATACCTCTCTGTAATTGGTTCCAGCTCTATCACCTATTTGCATATTGATTTTGATTGTGAAATTTTCCTTCGGTGCATCTTCTTCAGGAGGGCTTCTTTGCTCCATATCAGGGCTGCCCTTTGTTTGCACTAGATTATTCATAATTTCAAATTGTCGCTTCACAAGAGTCGGCTCCGATGAGCATTTTATTTGCTTCTGTCTTCCTTTGTTTTCTATGCAGGTGTCATCTCGGGTTGTACTGACAACTTCCTGCGTTACTTGGTTTACAATTATTCTGTCTTTATGTTCTTCCCGACTTATGCGTCGGGTTTTCTGATTTGTTCCAGATTTGTGTTTGTGTTGCAGCTGAAGCTTTCTTATTTTTACTTCCAGTGGTTTGCTGTCAATAGATGCTGTTTGTATTTGTGTTTGGTTTGTCTGAATCATATCGATTGATTCGTCTGTTTGTAGACTGTGACTTAATGAGGTTGACGAGGTGTGGTGTCCTTGTTTTTGCTCTTCCTCTACTATAATCCTCTGTTCAGAATGCGTACTTGGCGTTTCTAGACTTGTTTGTAGTTTTTTAGTTTCGAAGATATGAAACCATTTCCTACTGGTATTAGTATCTTTTGTTGTATTCTGATTGTTCTTTCTAGATTTCCTTGCTCGTTTCCTCTGTCTCTTGGTTTGCAAGCATGTTTCTGTATTGCCTTGGCCATCTAGTAAGGCCGGAAGTGGATTTACTTGGCCCATATCTTTATCTACCATCCTTGTCCCTTCACTAATGTTCTTTGGTCGGTCGGTTGTGAGCAGTACCTTTGGTGGTTCTTTCCCGTGATCACTGATGTTATTTTTGAGACCTGTCCCTCTATTCGAGGTCATTGACGAATCTGATGTAATCAATACATTTGATTGACAAACAAAGGAAGTTTGTTGGTTTGGCTTTGGTGACTTGCTTGTAAGATTTGTACTTTTTGTCCGACAATCGCCAGTCTTTTGCCTTTCCTTTAAGATGCTTGTTAGGATTGCTGGTACATTACTTAGCTTATCGATTATTGGACCACATGCACAATCTTTGCCTGCTACTGTGTTTGTTTCTCGCTCCTTGATTATCAAGTCCGCTAGTGTTTCCAATTTCGTATTGATTCCTACGATATATGAGGCTATTATATTCATCAAGTCAATCTGTGTGTCTAACTTATCCGATTGCATATTAAGTACTGTTATTGTGGTTTCTAGCACTTTTAACAGCGATGTATATGCTGACTGATGGATCCCCTCTTTTATTTCCGGTGCGGACCCTCCTCCGCTTCTATCTCGTTCCTTTACTTTATCTGGTGTTATTATATTTTCCTGTGAAAGACTTGTGTCGGTGGAGCTAGTTTGCAACTGTAGTGTCGGATCTTGATCTTTTCTCTTCACATTATAACTCATTTTGCTCTGAGTTTGAATGGGCTGTTCCAGTGAACTTGATATTTCAATTATTGGTTGCGAGTGTTCTATTTCTTTTTCGCTTGTTTCTTTACACTTTTCGTTCTCCGATTGGTTAAGAGTTTTAGCTTCCAACGCCTGCAGAAGGTCAGTATTGCTTGATAGTGATATTGAACGCAGCCATGAGCTATTATGCTGGGTATTTGGAAATTGAGAATTATCTAATGTTTCCAAATGTATTTCTTCTGACATTTGTTTAAGTGAACCTAGATTTAATACTGATTTTGGTGTTGAGTGTGGATAATCAGAGGCATGGACTTGTGCCTGTATCACTAACCGGCTGCTGTTTGGTTGATCGTCCGCGGTGGCATTTTCTTTAGTTTCGCTAACCTTCTATTATTCTCCATACTATTAATACTCCATGCTATTATTCTCCATACTATTAGACTTTGTTCTTAAATGACTTCTTTGTGGTGTCAAGGGGTTCGGAAGACCCTCCAGTTGTCCTGTTTCTGAAAAGATGGCTGTCGTTGGATCTTTTAGAAACATGAACTTCTTATTAGGGGTCAATTTTCCAAATATAGAATACTGTAAAGGAATTAGTAGGCTTGTCTTTTCTTGAACTGATTTTCTGGGTGATTCATCTATCTCCTTGGATTTCTTGGAACCTTGGTTTTGCTGTTTTTTGTGCCAGTTGCTTTCTGGGTCTCCCTGACCTCATTTTTACCTTTTGTTGCCGTTTGTTTTTCTTCTTTATGCCCAATATTAGGCTGTATGGGGCAATTACGATAGTTGTTTTCCTCCCTGAAGGTACAGGTTGTTTATCGGAAATTTTCACCCAAATTTGGAACTACCTGCTTTTTTTATTTTTATTTTTTGACGCGACTTCGGCAACCAAATCCGGGCAAGCCTGCCAGACTCCTGTCCTTAGTTGTGCTCTTTAGGTTCTTTACTCTTTACTCTTTGCACTGTCTCCAAAAGGGGGGGGTGTGGCCTGTTTAGTTGTACTGGCCACCTTCTTTTTTTCGGGGCCTCCGTGTACTGCTGAGCAATACACTCCCCCACACTCCCCGTACAGTGGTTTGACGGCACCTGCACAGCTGTACCCCCTCGGAAACCACTGCCACCGGTATTGCGTGCTGTCGGCTAAAGGCTGTGTGCTGTAGGGTGTGGGCTGTGGGCAACTGGTTTTCAACTGGGAACTAAGAACTGGGAGACACAACTCCAGGTCCAACTCCGACTCCAGCTCCAGACCAGGCGGGTCAGGAGGGTCACGGCCGCTTCTACCGCAACTCGCTCAGCCCCCTGCCGCCTGCTCATGGAAGCTGGGGGGCCAAGTGTCGACAATATCCGCGCCGGGAGCTGTGAGGCTTAAGACGTCCTTCTCAGCGCAAAAACACGGGGCTCAAATAAAACGTTTCCCCTTCCCATCCACCGTGCCCTTCCCTTACTTCATTAGGGGGAGGGGGGGAACTTCCTATGCCACTCACCGCTGGCCACGAGTCCCAGGCTGCAAACACAGCTATCAGCAATCAGCTATCAGCGGGCTATCAGCAAGCTGCAAGGATAAGCCAGCCGCTGACCGCCACCCGCCAAATCCCTCCGAGCGCGGTTGCTTTTCACTCGCTCTCCACTTCACTGAACTTTTCGGTCGACCCCCGCAACCACTTACGAGTGGCAGGCTTGCAGGGGAGCAAAAAAGGGAAACTGGCTCCTCAGTTTAGCAGTTTAGCAGCGTTTGGCAGAGGTTTTCTTAGAGCGTCCGCTCTCGGCGTTATCTCGGCGTTATCGGCTCCTCGCACACAGTCAGCTGAGCGCAAAAGCCGTTACCGTTCTACTGATTTATCCAGTTTCTTGTTGTTATGGCGGTCGCTATTGCGGCTTCTAACCACGATGCAGTCACAGCACATTTGACTCAACTTGGAATACCTATTGCGGGGGCTCCTCTTATCTTTGTAGTCGAGGCGGATGCAGCTTACTGCTTCGAGGTTTTCTATTCTTGGGTTACATTTCCAACTGTGGATGGGAATGATAACTTGTTTCATGAGTATACTGCGGCTGCGGTTCTGCCGAATTATCGACCTTATAGGTTACTTGTAGTTCCGTTGACAGCCTGGGAGCATACCATATGGTTTAATGGCTCCCTTCCTCACCCTGTTTCTGTGGTCCGTTTAGGACCGCTATCAGTCGATGGGGCCACATGGCCCGTATTGGCTGGTTTTACACCACATCCCAATTATCTTAATTTACACACGCAGAGCTACGTCAATTACACACATCGTTGATTCATATACATAGAGCTGTCATACAGTTTATGTCACGTAATATTCAAGTGGCTCCGGCTGGAGCCGCTCCACAACCACCTGGACATGGTGGTGCTCTTGTCATCAGTCCCATCATGATTAATTCAGTGATGGGGAAACGTCCTCAGAATAGGGATGATTTCCTTACTGGCTTGCTCGAAGCTGTTTTTCCCCATACTACACCTGTTGAGAAACACAGGATCCTTACACTGAGTTTACCGAGTGGTATTGTTCCCACTTTAGCTGATTGCACCACCTGGGGGACAGTGTTTTCTGCGGTGTATACACTGTGCTTTGGCACTCCCTCCATGAGCGTTCTGCCGAGCGTTCTTAAGAAGGTTCAAGATGAACACGGGGCTGGTCCAGCCCTGGAATTGGGGATCAGATTAGTGGACATGTTCCCTATTGTCTCAGATATGATTCTGGCCAATGTCAAAGGTGAAGCAGTTAGCTTACAAGTACGTCAACGCCTTTCGGCGGTGGCGGACGTTGATCGGCAGCAGCAGTTACCGATCATTATTGCAGATGTATATACATCATTAGGTCGCAATAGTTTGGGAGAAAGACCTTATACTCAGGTACAAAATAAACGCTCACAGGACAAGGAGGGTCATCCAGTCTTTCCTAAAAAGGCATGGAATAAAAATCAGTGGCAGCAACAGCAAAAGCATAGTTCTCGTGCTGGTTCACCAACACCGGACGCTTCTGAATGTAGATATAATTTGTGTGACCGCTCTAAAATTAAAACACCCAAGAGGTTTCAGGTTCCTGATCCTTGTTCTCCTCGTTCCTTTCAGGAATCGTCGGATCAACAGTTCGGCTGGGGCAGATGACAGGATCGCAGAGAAGGCGAGTCTGCGCAACCACGAAGTGACACGCAGCGCCAGTTTGACGTAAAAGCCAAACCGGAGGGACCACCTCAATACCGTGCCCCATTTCAGAAGAAAAAAGTTGTCGCTTTGACTGCAAAGTATGCCTCAGACGGTGATAACTCTGCTCCTCGATTGGAGATGGGCGGTAACACTCCTTGACAGCGCGGCAGAAGTTACCATAGTGCGGGAGGCACTCCACCGGTGTCTGGAGGCGAAAGCAACTGATACGTTCATTACAGTGGAAACAGCAGACACACAAGTTGCACCCCCTTATAGGCTTTATGAAATAGGCCTCCAAATTGAAGGTGATATTAAATGCACAATTAAGGCGGTCTTTAGGGACAACCTTACTTCTTCCTATGATATTTTGTTAGCGGAGGTAGATTGGCCTCCCCCATTTGTTCTAGCTTCCTCTAAAGGGGAAGATGTTATTCTCCCAAGTTTTTCTTATTATGTCTCGGAGGAGGCTAAATACGCGTACGCCTCGAAGTGGGCGCTAGCGCTTGCCCCAGTTGTGTATAGTAATCAGGTGGGGTGGGATATGGTGTCCCCGGCACATGAAATTCCGTTGCAATCAATGCCACAACCCCAACCACAATATCCAATTAAACGTGAAGCAAGAGCTTCCGTCAGTGAAATCTTGACTCAATTGGAATATTAGGGTGTAATTGAACCCTGTGTTTCATCAATGAATAATCCTCTTTTTCTGATATTGAAACCGGACAGTTCATATCGCATAGTTTTGGATTACTGTAATTTGAACAGTCATGTTACGTACCTTTGCAGTACAGAACACACACAGCTCTGCGTTAGTTGATACCATTGTTAAAAAAAAATATAAAACAACTCTGGATTTTACAGTCACAATTTGGCTCCTGAGAGCCGTGACCGAACCGCATTTAGCGCCCTTGGCAATCACAAAAGATATACCCGTTTGCCTATGGGTGATAAGAATAGTCCCGGTGCTTTTGCGGTACGCATAGTGTCAGTTTTGCATGACATTGACCCTGATGCTTTCTCGTACGTCTACGACATCTACTTGACGGATGATGAATTGATACCCCATCTTGTGTGTGTGGACCGCATTTTAATGTCTTTTGCAGACTTGGGGTACAAATTCAAATTTGCCAAGTCACATATTGCCTATTTGGAAGTTCTTTTCCTGGGTTACGAACTCACTAATGAATGTAGGGGGTTGCCCCCCCCCACTTTCTGGAGAAATGTGCTCAATTGCAACCTACTTCTTCTCTGACAAAAAGTTACAATCTTTGCTGGGTTTCCTGAATTTCGGGAGGACATACATTCCTGATTATGCCCAGTGTATCAAACCACTTTACTCTTTGATACAACCTTCTTTCTCTGCTTCCTGTTGGCTTCCGGAACATACCGCAATTCTTCGGTCTTTGCAGTCTGATCTGCTTGGGACCAACTTCTTGTTAACACGTGACAATTCTACACATTTGGTCATAAGGATTGTACTAGGTGCGTTAGATTTCACTTACTTGACGTTCAATGAGGGGGGACACTGTCCCCATGGCATATAAATCACATTTGCACACTGCGGCTGAGATGCGTTTCTCTTCTACAGAAAATATTTTGACGGCTGTCCAGATGGCGATTCTTAAAGAATGCTCTCTGGCTCAGGGTAAACACATTTTCATGGTCTTGCCAGCACCTGCTTTAGAAGCAGTTATGAAGGCTAGTGTCCCGAACTCTAAAGCCTTTCATCCACGTTGGATACAATGGGCTAGTTCTTTGACGTCGGGTGATATCAATTTTATCTTTGACCCGTCTTTGCAGACGTAGGAGTTTTTACAATATGAACATGTTCAGCCACCTCCTCTGTCATTGCTTCCTGTTGATCAGTATGGATGTATAGTTTACACTGATGGTTCTGCGCAACCAGTTGTGGGTTCTAAACATGCTTATTCTGTGGCATGCGCGATTGTGGCGGGAAAAATTGTAGATGGGGATTTTAAATCCTCCTTGGTGCACACACAGTCTCTTGGTGACTGAACGGCTCAATTGGCGGAACTACGTGCTTTGGTTTTGGCTCTTGAATTTGCTGATCCAGAGGTTTCTACACTTATAGTGTGCAATTCGTTTTACTGTGTACAATCCTTCAATGACAACTTATTCTTTTGGAAACAAAATGATTTCCGTGATTCAAAAAATAGCGCGATTAAGCAGAAAACGCTTTGGGTTCGGGTGGCCGCTCTGAAAGGAACGTTTGCCACTCACACATGTTATCCTTACCTTGGGCCATCAACGTGTGGGTGCACACGCTGTTGGTAACTCACTGGCTGATGAGGCAGCCAAATCTGCAGTTGCCACTTGTTCTGTAGGAGTACTCATTAGGTCCATGACTAAAATTGATGATGATATCTTAGTGGCTATTGCTGCTACGAAGGAGGGAACAGAGTTTCCCCAAGGTTTTCCTTCACGTTATACATACCACTTGTCAACAGATCAAATTCCTTTTGCTACTATTCCGTCCATTGGGGATCGGCTGATTCCCAACGAGGACCTCAGACTTTCTTTGATCATAGCCGCACATGAAGGCGTTGCTTCTGCACATGCTGGTGTGAATGCGACTGTTTCCCTTTTGCAGCAGCGTTTTTGTTGGTGTGGTTTATGCCAACAGACACAGTAAATATGTTCTTTCGTGTGACATTTGTCAACAAATTAAGCCTTATACTGTTGCACGCCTACCACATACTCAGCTTTGCATCTCTAATCAGCTGTTTGGCTGTATTTATATTGATCACTGCGGTCCGTTTACTTCTGAAACTGCTTTTAAACACATCTTAGTTGCAGTGGATTCATGCACTAGGTTCCTTTGGGTTTGCCCTCAACGTAGTGCTGATGCTTGAACTGTCATTAAAGATTTGCGTGTCTTTGTCAGGACGTTTGCTTGTGGCACCTTCCATTCAAACCAAGGTCCTGCGTTTGCCTCTAAGGCTTACCGGAAGGCGATGAAGTCTCTGGGGGTGCAGGTGCAATATTCCTCTCCATACCGGCCCGAGGGCAATTTAGTTGTGGAGCGGATGAACCGTGACTTAAAGCAATCTTTGACAGCTAGGGTCTTAGGTACTGGCAGGGATTGGCTGACTCATTTGTACGGAGTCCAACGTGCACTAAATAATCTCCCTAGGAGATCTCCGGATGGGCAGACCCCATACGAAATGCTCTTTGGCATTAAAATGTTTGTGCCAGACCTTGATGGTCTAGACGTTGTGGCGGCTGCCGCAACCTTTGACGTAGATAACCATTGTGCTATGTTACAGGATCTACAAAAAGCTCATGATTCAAAAGCAACAGCACAGTTGCCCTCTTCAGCAGATCCAGTGGTGCCGATTCCTGTTTCTGGCTGGCTTCCTAAAGTTGGAGATCCGGTCCGTGAAAAGGTGGAGAACAAAAAAGAATTTGGTCCATCCTACCGTGCACCGGTCAGAGTCCTTGGTTTGAAAGGCACTCGCATTGTGAAACTGCCTCCTTTACCTGGTCGTAAGGAGAATCGTTACATTTCAATCGAACATGTCAAGTTATACCATATGGCCGATACTGAACAGTATGCCTCAAAGCGTTCCACGTCGAGAACTTTCACTGAACCCGATGGCTTCTGTTTCTTTGGCTACTCCCCAGCAATTACAAGGGGAGATGGAAACTTCAATTGATTTATTACAAGTTTTTCCTTCTACATCCACACCGGCGGATATTGAGTATGATTCTCCTCCAGTTGAAGTCACAAATGGATATTCCTGAGAGTACCACACCTGAAACATCTGATGCAGCACATTCACCGTTGTTTCAGCTGGGGTCCAGTGGTTACTATATGGATTGTAATAGCTTCTCCTCTGGCACATCTTCCTCATCTTCTGTGCAGGAGACCCCTACCCATACCAGTGTTTTCATTTCCTGGTTCAAAAAGACTTACTTAGTCCCACCCTGGACATATATTTGGATGGTGCTTACGATGATATTCCTCTTCATGTGGATCGGATTCGTCACTGTATTTTTCCTGCTCATTAATGGCCATTATTTACCTGAACGCTCTGCTGTGAACTTTGTTGACGGAGTTCTGGCCCCTCACACATCGTCCCACATAATGAAAAGAGACCAAGCCCTTGTCAATGTATCAGCATTCCCTGTGGTTGATGGTACTGTCTGGGATAAAGTTGCTTTCGATATCCACAGCCCGATGGAAATTTCGAACATTCCATACGTCTTCCGCGTTTCCTTAGGAGATGTGGTCTTGCCCGACATCCATTCTGATTACTGGGATGTACATGCCGTTCATTCTTTATTCTCTGATTTAAAATATTATGCTGCATTTGACACTGAAGATTTATATTTAAATTCGGCAAATTACGCAGATTTATTTTATCAGCATTATGGCCATCATTTCTTGCACAAGTCAAAAACGCAGAGACCCTTTTTTAATTATACCCAATGGGAGCATTGCCCAACACCATTATAGGGAAGTTCAAACACCCAACAAAGTAAATTTGTATATTTTTCTGGTTACAATCTATCTGACCCACAGTCCTATTTTTATAAATTGAAGATGCTGCCCCAAACTAAATTTATGTTAACACAAACTAAACTAGTTTACTTCATGTCCTTCAGGAAAGATTTGTCAGTGAAGTGTTATGAGCATTGGAAGGACACAATTGAATTAAAATCTATTTGGGGTACTAAAGATTGGCAAGTGCAGGGCACAGAAGCTTTGCATCATGCTTGTTTGATACCATCTAAAATCTTATTTTTAAATGACACGGTACAACAGACTACTTGTTTTGGTTTAGCAATGACCAAAAATCTAAATATACCCTCCATTCCATCATTAGCTGCGTATGATACATGGCAAAAACTTACCAACTATACAATTGAAGACTTAGAGGTCATATTTCAAAATGTCACACTTAACTCTTCTGATATTGATCCCTTGGGATGGTTAGTGTGGCCGACAACTTCAAATGCATGTCAATTACTTTTTCTGAATACTACAAAGGGTTTTACACAAAGTAGACCTGATCCACGTTTCCCACATTCGCATACAGTTACCACATATTCCGTGGGTAAATTATGAAAGCAATGGTTGGAACATTCCACACTGTCGTCTGTGAAACAACACCTTTCCCATTTATCAGGTGACATTGATTTAAATGATTTTCTTTTAGGTCCGAAGGCTCCTCAAACAAAACGTTTTATTTATTCCGCATATAATGAAATTTGGAAACTGTCTCAGATGGAAGCTGCAGTGCGCCTCCGTCAAATTGACAAGGCTAATTTGGAAAACGTTCTTGCAGTTGTCGATAACAGCATTAATACACTGTCTTCCCATATATATACTTTAGATAATATTGTTTCTTCTGTCATTGACATTGTTCAACATGAAGTGTCTGTTTTGTATCATGGTCAAAATCAGTTACGTTCTGTGATGCAGTTTGCTTGGACGTTGCAAACACTCAAAAATGGGAAAGTGCCATGGGATTATTTGAATGCTTCTGAAATGTTTTTACCGTTTAATTTGACTGATAAACAGAAATTAATGTCCATGAAAGATGCCACATACACATTGTTACATATTGAACACTTAGAACAGTTCCCGTTTTCGGTAGCCGAGACTGATTCAGCTGTGTGGTTAATACATGGGGTTATTTCACTGCCTATCTCACTTTTTTCAGTTCACAGCATGCATGAAACATTACCCGATTGTAAGATATGAGCCCCTCTGCAATAATTTTATTTACAAATTGTGGTCTTTACCTTTCGCTTACAGATGTCAACGTGCAGAAAAGGAAGTTTTCCTTACAGGGGAGGACTATGATTCCACAGTAGGACATTCCTTAGTCTGTAAACAGGTTAAGCTGCACGGAGCCTGTAACGTTGCGGCTCCTAATCTAGCTTGTTTTTTTAAAGGTACCCCTGTCCCGGCTATTATTCCATTATTAACTTTGCTTTCTAACGGTAGTTATCTTATTTTGAATAACCACGATTGCTGCAGCTTAAGAGCTGGCATCCTGTATATAGTAACTGTTTCTCAAAGAGTTTCATGTTGCAGCAATGTCCTATTTCCACCCCCGCATGGGATTGTAGATAGTTCGCTTTGGCCTTCCATTCCGACTTTGAAAACCGACTTCAATAAGCTGAGCAGACTCAAAGCACTATTGTTTCAACAAGAAGTCGCTCTCACATCGGCTAGAGAGACCTTCGAATTGCAGGTGGCAAGAACCGCGAGCGAGATACACTTGCTGCTAAACACAAATCTCCCACTCCATTTTGGGGAATTAATACACAAAATATTGAATGCGTCTAATACGGAGGGCCTTGTTCACTTTTTTAAACTTGTGGGATCCGGCCTTGTTTCTTCCTTTCAGACTATTTTTGGAGTAATTCCGGCCTTTATTCATTCTATTTTTTCCAGGGCCTTTGGACGGTTTCCCCTGGTGCTCCTGTTGGTTTGCAGCGTGCTGGTTCTCCTATTATTGCTTCGCAATGGATGCTCAATCTGTGGAGCTGCCAAGCCCGGTTCAGTTGCAACTGTACCGTGATCGTATGTGGCAGCTCTTTGGTTCAATGCCAGTGGAATATTTTGCCATTGATTACTGGATGACCTTCCGCTATGCCTACTTCACCTCCGGTGCCTTTTTCAATGGGCCATGGATGTCTGCTTGTCCAATACCACACATGCTGCCCTGGATTACGATCTGCTAATGGGTCCATTAAAGGCCAATGACCGGGTATGTGCCAGGGGTATGCGTTTGGTGTGCGATCCTCTGCTCGGACCAACGGCAGACTTGAGTACCTCATAGACCGCAGTTTCATCGAGGTTAACGCAGGTCAGCCCGTCTGTGGTGCTCCCCCCGCCAATCGTAACCGCCATGGTTCCTACAGTCGGATTGAATCCGACCGCCAATCGGACCAACCGCATAGCCCAGAATGGCGGCAGTGACTGTTAGGCACCGTCGATCAGATTAGGATGTCAATCCACACCAGCCTTACCATGGCGGTTCAACCGCCATGAAAAGGCTGGCAGGGATGGATATTGGGGGCCTGTAGCGGGCCCCCCTTCCACCCTGGACCTTTCCTTTGGGTTTTGGGGGTGCCTACATATCCCTGTACCAAGTGACAGGCACCGCATGGTGACTGTCACATAGTACAGGGATGTGTACAACATCCCTTTTTAACATTGCAGCGGGTGCTGCAGCCAGCTAATTCCTATTGTGGGACTGCCACATGGTTGTCGGACGGTCCCAGATAGGAGACAATGGCGGACAGACTGAAGTCCGTCCGTCATCGTAATGGGGCCCGTAGTATTTTCTGACCACTACCTTGCTGACCTATTCCTGGGCTACCTTTCAAAGTTCCACCTGCATAGGGCACTCAATTTATGCCTGACAGGTACTGGTACTGACCCAGATTTCAAAACCTGGTTCGCTTTGGGTATTTCATTCCCCTCTCAGCCTGGAGGAGGTGCAGTGGATGACATAACCAATGTCTTCTCAGAGTCTGTCTTGATCTGCTTGCTATTTTGTTTTGGTTTCTGCAAATCAAGAATGGAGCCATTCTCTTTCTGAGCCTGACATAAAGCCTTTGCTCTTATCAAAACAGCAGCATGGTCCAAGCCATGTAGGCTTCTGGTGCTGGGACTAAACCAGGGGAAATCAGATCACACAGAGACATTGACCATTTTGCTTCTCTCTCACCCGTACTACAACCATAACCGACTGGCCATTGATTTCTACCTCAACTACAGCAATCAGATACTCCATATCTTACCCACTGACTGCCAATTCTGTGTCATTGACACCAGGGAGAATCACCTTGGGTTTTTAGAGCTTTCCTCCCAACAACTAAGCATCTGTATTCCTCAGGCAAGAACCATCCACTCATTGATACTAGCTTCCAGCACAAACCCCATGGTATTTGAATGGATCTGTTTAAGTGCATCTGGGTACCTTTCCCAAAAGTTGTATGACAACACAACGCATGCCTTTACCATGCATACCTTTTCCTCGCAAATGGCTTTACCACACATGGTAAGTATTGTTAAGGTGAGTAAAACTTCTCTCTCTTTGTCTGTCTCTCTCTCTTTCTTTCTCTATATATATATGATAAACTCTGTCCTCCCTCGAAGAATGGGCACAGCACTCCGGGCATTAAAGTAACCCAAACTGTTTATTCGGAAATGATAGTCAACGCGTTTTGGTTGCTTCCACGCAATCTTGTTCACGACACAAAACGTCATTTTCATTTGAGTGCAGTTTAAATACCATGACATCACCAAGTGTTAATTGAAACAGAAAGAGGCCAGCTTCCTATGCATTACTTTTGTCGCCATCTTATAACATTTATTTTGTTATCAAAATCCATTCATTAGAATAGTGTTAACCCAATGATCAAATCAAAACACATCATTAGTCTTGACATATAATGATAATCATAGAAAGGGCAATTTATAGACCCACTATGTTTTCATGTTATAAAGCTTGAACGTGGATCAGCAAGGTACATTTTCCCAACCATTATCAACATTGTATCTGTTTCATTACAACTAGATACAGGGAAATAGTGGTTCATATATAATTCATATTTAAAGGTCTTAAAACAGAGAGTTACGTACAAATTCATAAGAACTTCCAAACTTTAGTGCCATAATGCCCAAGCGGGCAATTACTGCAAAAGTATTGTTATGTTTGTAAAAGTCAAATAGGCAAATTATAGTTATGCATTAATTCAATGGGAGCAATATGTATTTATTCAAATCTATAGTAGTATGTATCACTGTTATGCAAATACCTAAGTGGGTAATATTCAATAATTCATAAAATATACTTAAAAACCATCATTACAACATGGAAAATATATCATTGCAATGCTCTGGGGTGTTTCCCTTCTGTACATGAACATAAGCAAAATGATGTGTGTCAAAAACCCTTTGGTATAATGTGTACTAATCATAATTGTGCAACTAAAACTTATCGAATTCTAATACTAAACAAAACACCAGTTCCTATAAAATTTATAAAGTAAAGAAATCAGTATTTATCAGCACGTTGAAAATTTACCGCCTGGCAGCAAGCAGTTAATCTAAACGTTTGCAGCTCCTCATCCACAGTGAGGCCATGTATTTCTTTGCTATCAAGCTCTAGAATATATTGGGTTTCCAACTTATGAAGTTCTCTTTCACTATCCCCTCCTCCTATGTTTTTCGGTAGTTGAGCTAGGCAGCTATATTTAAGCATGGGTGATTCACCCCCATGGAATATTTCAAAGTGCCTCGCTACAGGGTAGCTGCGATCCTTGTTCACTGCCCTAATGTGTTGCAATATATATAACCGGCTGGTCTTCACGTTGCTACAACTCCAAACAGTGCAGACACGATTAGCAGTGCACGAACGTAGAAGTAGGAGTTTTCGGCATCTAAAATGAGCTGGGTTTGCTTTAAACATGCTAGAAAAGTGAAACTGTCATCATTTCAAAATTAATGTAATATGCACAGATTTGTTTTTCATTTCTTTTATGTTTATGCTACACGTGACCAATGTTCCCTCTAATTTTTCTTTCTCATGTGTGGCAATAGAATGTTGGTGTGCACACTTTTCTTGCTTATGTGCACAATTGAGTGATAAGATGTGCGACAAGGCAACTCGACCAGCTACCACTTAAAGGTAAATAACAAGCATTGGCACTGCCAATAGTTCTTGCTTTTAATTTAAAGTTACTTCTTAGTCACTGATTGGTTTACGTACTGAATAAATCATCACACATGCACCCTGTCACTCATCCATGAGCTTGTGCGTCCATAAATTACTTATTCATTCTTGCATTCACCAACTTACACAACCACAATACAACACATACACAAGTTAGCCACATATGCAAGATAAATTGAAAGAATAAAAGTTTAAAAAATAAAACATGCTATTGCCTGAAAATGGCAGACACAAGCTTGCAAAAATAAAATTAAACAAAGCAGCAGGTGGACATCTTGCAATGGTATTGTACATAGTTGTGGATGTCCTGCAATGGCATTGTACATTGGGCCAGATTTATCATAGTGTTGTAATGCCGTTGCGCCACGCAAGGGGGTGCAAGGGCGATGCAGCACTAATGTCAGATTTATCACGCCATGCAAGGACACCTTACGTGGCCCTGCATGACTTGATAAATCTGGAGTAACGTAAGACAGCGTAAATTACTGCTTTGTGTTACTCTGCCATGGGAGGCGTTCCATGGGTGGAGCATGAGTGTTCCCATGCACCACCCCTGGATTTTAGGCGCATTCTCAGATTTACCTTTCGCAGTAGACCTGGGAACGCATCAAAATGCTACGCCTCCCCAGAGGAGTAACGAGGTGAAATATCTTTATTTCTCCTCGTTTTTCCTCTTTCTACATGTTCTGCAGCACACGTAGAAAGAAGAAAATGCCTCTGAGGATTGATTTTGTGCAGGAAAGTGTCTCTTCCTGCACAAAAACAATTCTGCCTGCAACACAGGCACCCATGCATCATGATGTAAGGGTCCCTGTGTTGGCATTAGGCAGCCAAAAGTTGCCAGCGCAAGGAAAGGACAGAAATGCGCCATATAATATTAAATATGGCGTATTCCTGCCCTTTCACGCAGTGCAGCAAGGTGGCTTGCTGCGTTGTGCTGCGTGAAAGTATAATGAATCTGGGCCATTGTGTATAGTTCCACCTTACCACCCGTTGGAACTGTTTTGGCTATCTAGCAATGGTAAAAACAGTGATACAGTGTGGATAGTATCATTCCATGATGGTCAGCTAGTTTAGATTCAGCGGCTGTGCAGGTTGCAGTACACTGGATATGAAGTGAGTGTCGAGCAAGTAGATAGCACCGTCTTTGGAGCTGTAGCTTCAAAGAGAAGGAAAGAAATAAAAAGGCACCTATAGGTAGGAAATGGAAGACTAAAAGACATGCCTACCAGCTTTGACACTGAAGCATACTAATTTTCAGACAGATGTGCACTTGTGATCAGACAAATTTCATCACTTACAGGGCAAGAAACCCAATGCTGTCATGGACGGAAGGAGAGTGTAAATGACAACCATACAGAGCAGCGGCAGACGAGGGCTGTCCGAAAGCCCCTCATTTAGATATATATATTTTATAAAAGCAGACAATGAAACCTATCAGGTCTTCCAAAGATATTGTTTATGCCGTTTTTGGGGTGCCTAGGTAGTCTGCTGCACAATGAATTAGCCAAAAGTTCCCAATCCAAAACATGGTGTCAAATAATGAATAAAGGGATAGTGTTTTTAGAAAATTATTTATTCTTCTCTGAAGAATATGCTGAGTCACATTTCGTGTTTTGGGGAGAGGTAGAGGCAGTCTGGCTAAGGGATTCACTGTGTTACACTGCCTAGGATCACCACTGCAGAAATGTTTATTTTCACTCACTGATTTCATTATTCACTCAAACACTTCTGCACTAATTCACTTAGCTTCTTATTCCCTCACTTGTGCACTCACATGCTCATTTTTTCAGTCCCCACTTCAAAATCTTGGTCATCATTTGTTCACTCACTCACTTCATGCTTCACTCACTCACTTGCTTGCTTATTCACTTGTTTGTAAACTCACACTCACCAAGTCACTCATCTGCTCAATCACTTACTCGTTTGCTCACTCCTTCACTTACCTCAATCACTTGCATAATCGTTCAGTCACTTACTGACATCCATTCTCTTTTGCTTGCTTTCCCACTAACTTACTTGCTGCTCACCCTATAATTGATTTTTTGCTTGCTTAATCACTCACTAATTTGCACACTTGCGATCCAGTCCCTCACTGCTTCAGCCACATACTCATTCCCACATTCAACTGCTTACCAACTCACTTGCTCAATCACTTGAACACTCACTCCTCATTCATTAAGCTGTTCAAGCACTGTTTCATTTATGTACTCACTTGCTCATTCCCTTACTCGCTTTGATAGTCAGTCATATGCTCATTCAAAAATCCACAAATCCATTCACTTGCCCATTCACTCATGCATTCACTCAATTTCTCATTCTTTCACCACTTGCTGTTTAACTTGCATACTCACTAATCCATTTATTCAAATAGTTACTTTATAAAGATTATGATTTGCAAAGTTTCTAATGGAAAGGATGAATACACTATGTATTTATCTTTAGCTCTTAATTTTAATTCCTGAATGGGCTGAGAATATCGTAAAGAGGGGGGAGGTGCAGTCGCCCAGCTGAAGGCACTGTTGTGCATCTCCTTTCTAGAAAGGACCATCTGATTCCACAGTGACTTATCTGAAAAGCCCCAGGGTGCGACATTGTCACATCTCTAGAATGAACTGGCAGATAGCACGCTGGGGCTGGTTTGTCTGGAATGGCCAGCCTCGGATTGGCAAGGTGGGCAGTTGGCCAGCGGCCGATGGACCTGTGGTTGAGGCCCGTTGGTGCGTCGTTTTTGTTGTGGCTGTCTCTGTCTCCACTGCAAGGGCACATCAAAGGCTGTAGTTAAAGCCTTTGCATACATCTAAGCAGCTTGACACAATGCACATTAAGTCAGGCTGTCTCATTGTCAGAGGCAGAGTGACAATTGGCTGCTCAGGCTGTCACAACATGAGGTGTGTCTGCCCAGTGGTTCCATTAGCATTTCCAAAGACAAAAATCACGTCTTTAAAAAAGCATTTGGAAGCGCAGCGTCATCACCACCAGCCGCACTTCAAAGGTTCCAAGGAAGTTTTGAATGTATGCAGTGGAATCCTTTGTAGTGCACGCTGATTGTAGGTGTCTGCGCGGAGGGAAACCTAGGGGTGCGTGCCCGCTCAGGCGCGCAGTTTACAGGAAACTATGCACGTGACCTGCCTACACTTTAAAAGGTGAGCTCAATATGGCGCCCACCATGTGTGACAAAGGCCGGTGCCTCGGCCGAAACGCGTCCATGTTGGCTAAAACCTTGAAATAAATCTCGGTGGTTTATATGCTGGTACCCTGTGCTGTGTCAGAGCCTGTCAATATTCATGGATGAGTCTTGGTGGTAATGTGTTAACGAGCTGTTGGTCTCGTCCCTGACACGCCCCTTCGTTCAGGTGCATCGCGTCAACCAACGCTTTTTGGTGGACTGTATGAGTAATACAACGCGGAGCCCCTAGGAAAGGGGGGGCCACTCGGCCACCCGCACGTATGGCGGGGCGCCGGCCCCCTCCTCCCCCTGCACTCTCGGTGGTGGGGCGTGCCCCTCCGCCGCGTCTTGATGACGCGGCGGGCGCGCCCCACCGCCGATTGGTGCTGGCTTCTGCACTGACCCGGAAGCAATCTAATTGCTTCCGGGTCAGAGGGGAGCCAGAGTGGGCGGACCAGTTGTAACTGGTCTGCCCCCAGAGGGGTTAAAGGCCGGGGGAGCGCGGGAGGCGCCCTCTTGTTCCCGCACTCCCCAGGCTTGCCCCGCGCCTCGTCAAGGCGCAGAATGCTTTGCCCAAGCGGGTCAGGGCCAAGAGGGGTAGCGGTCGGGTCCCCAAGCCACACGAAGAGGGGGGGCCTTCTGGGGTGGTCCCTGAGGGAGGGCTTAGACCGCCGGTGGCTCCTATGCCCGCTCCCATAATCCCGACAAATCTACCGGTGACACCGGCTCCGGCCTCACCGGGCGCCAGCACAAAGCATAGTGCCTCAGGTGGTCCCAGCGGTAGTCCCGGTGGTACCCGTGCCGATTCCGGTACCCGGCCCGGGATCCCCATGCCAGTTTCAGCACCCCCAGTGGTTGGTCGGGTACCTCCAGAGCTGGCAGCGCAGATAGCGGCTGTACTGCCTTGGCTAGGGATAGGTGGGATGTTACCTTCTTCAGTGGGTGCCAGGGAGGTGGGAGAGGACCCGCCGGCGGAGGCCCAGAAAATGGTAGCAAAGATCATGATTGCTCAGGGTGGCGGGGGGGGCCAAGCGCGCCCATTACTCCACAAGCAACATGTTTGGGCAGCGACTCTGGAAAAGACAAGATTGTTGAACCAACGCGAGCCGCAGAAAGTGGTAAGGAGGTGGCATTACCAGTGCTGGGGGAAGGGACAATACCCTCCAGGAGGGAAAATCTGGCTCAGCATGTGACACAAGAAGTGAAGGATTTGATCTGGGTGGGAAAATATGTCAATATGTTTTCCTTGCTAGTTGATAACAGGGAAATGGAGTATGCTAGGAAACAGAAAGACTGGATGTTGCCTAGCGAATGGCGGGGTGAAATGGCGAGATTCAGGGTGGAGGAGACATTGATCAACTGGATTAGAGCCTTTTCTGTGTTTATGGCAATTACAGCCGAGCGTTTCCCGAATTTGCAGGCAGAAATGGCATGTTACCAGAGTAGGATCACAACTTTCAGCGAGAAATATGGAGGGGATGGGTGGAAGGAGTACGACACTACTTTCAGGAAGGCTAAGGAGTTTGACCACGCATTATCATGGGATAGGGTGGATTCGATTTCATGGTATGGCCAGTTTACGGCAGGGAGTGCGGGGCCAAGCTGGAGCAAAAGCTACCACTCCAATCATCAGCAGCCCTTTCGGCCACCTCAGGGGGGTGGCACAGCCACTAAGACAGGGAGCAGTGGTGGGCGAAAAGGGGTGTGCTGGGATTTTAACAAGCGTACATGCACCAGGACACAGGGCACTTGCAAGTTCAGGCACGCATGTTCCATTTGTAACCACACTTCCCACCCAGAAACAGTCTGCCGCAATAAAGGTAACGCCTCGGGAAACAGGGGAAGAAAGAAGCAGGATTAGGGGAGGAGGCCGGTTGGTAGCTCATTCACCCATTGACGTTCTGGCTATGACTCCTTGGCTGAACAGGTACCCTGACCATGCCTCGGTGGCGATGTTGCAGGAAGGTTTTTGGCAGGGCTTTAGGATCCCAGCGGTGGGATATACCGGAACACCAGAATGTAGGAATCAACTCTCAGTTAAGCACAACCCAGATGTGGTGGCGGCAAAAATAGCTAAAGAGCTGCGCCTGGGTAGGATAGCGGGGCCGTTTAATGACATCCGTGTACCGAATTTTGTTTGCTCGCCCCTCGGCGTGGTCCCCAAAAAGGAGGAGGGTGAGTACAGGCTCATTCATAACCTATCAGCACCTAGGGGCGCATCATTAAACGACGCCATAAATGAAGACATTTGTAGTGTTAAGTATGCGTCTTTTGACCAAGCAGTGGATATGTTGAGGACTCTCGGACCGGGAGCCTTGATGGCCAAGTCGGACATTGAATCGGCTTTTCGGCTACTGCCAGTGCATCCCCTAGATCAGCATCTGCTAGGTTTTTCTTTTCAAAACAAATTCTATATGGATATGTGTATGCCCATGGGTTGTTCGGTTTCATGCGCCTACTTTGAGAAATTTAGTTCCTTTCTGGAATGGGCTTTTAGGCAAACGTCAGGACACCTCCATGTCATGCATTACCTGGATGACTTTCTCTTTCTGGGGTCTGCGGGCTCACAGGAGTGTGGGTGGGCATTGCAGGAATTTTGCGTGCTCATGCGGGCTTTTGGGGTCCCGCTAGCACCCGGAAAGACGGTGGGTCCTGCAACCACATTGGAATTCTTAGGCATAGAATTGGACTCAGTGGAGGGTTGTTTCAGGTTACCCAAAGACAAAATCACGAAATTCAGAGCAGCTCTCCAGCAAGGTTTGGTCAAAGATAGAGTGACGCTCCAGCAGCTACAACAGATTGTGGGCCAGCTGAATTTCGCATTAAGAGTCATACCCATGGCACGCCCCTTCTCCCGCTCAATCTCGCAGGCCATGACGGGCCTGCGAGAGAAACACCATCACACTAGATTGCTGGCTGAGGTCCGCCAGGACATGCGTATTTGGATCACATTTCTGGAGGGCTTCAACGGCAGAGTGGTGTGGTCCGGTCCCCTACTACGTCTGCAGAGTTAGGTCTATGGACGGATGCTGCAGGCAGTGTGGGGTTTGGTGCCATACTGGGAAACAAGTGGGTGGCCCAACGGTGGCCGGTTTGGTGGGATGCGAGCGGCCTGACAGCTAATATCGGTTTCTTGGAGCTATTTCCAATATGGGTTGCATTAACAGTTTGGCCTGATCAGTTGTGTAATCGATCTGTAATCTTCTGGTCAGATAACATGACGGTAGTCGAATGTATCAACCAGCAGGCGGCACGATGTAAGTTTATACTCCGCCTACTTAAGGAGATTGTGTTGGTTTGCATGAAACTCAATGTACAGTTTAGGGCCAAACATGTCCCAGGGGTGTTGAATAACGCAGCCGATGCACTCTCTCGCTTTAAGATGCAGGTATTCAGGGAACACCTACCATCCGCGGAGGCGATGCCTGCACACTTCCCAGCAACACTCTGGCAAATTGGTGCCCCTAGCTACAGAACCTCGTGGCAGCTAGCCTAGCGCCCAGGACCAGGACAGCTTACGAAGGGGCGTTTTGTCTTATTGCTCCTTTTGGGACGGGACTGGGCAGAGAAATGGGAGCATGAGGAGAATTTCGCTAAGTACCTAGATGCATTACATAAGGAAGGGCGCTCAGCAGCGACAGCTAGCAGACACAGGGCGGCCGTGTCTTTCATGGCACAACTCAGGGGGCCAGAGATCCCACGAATAGTTTCGTCGTGCGGAAGGCACTAAAGGGGTGGCGGCGCCTGCAAGCAACCGCCGCAGATTCCAGGCAACCGATAGGATTTAGAACGGCTGGCATCATTATTGAATGCCTTGTCTGACACCTGCAGTTCGTATGGGGAAGTACTCTTGTTCAGAGCCGCCTTTACTTTGGCCTTTTATGGGGCATTCCGGGTAGGGGAACTGGTGGCTAGCAGCAAGCAGGACATGCTGGGGTCTCCGACTGGAACACACAAAAATATTGGGCGATGTGCTGTTGATTACCATACGTAAATCAAAAACTGACCAGGAGTCCCAGGGGACGGGCTGGTACTCCTTCGGGCACGGGCTAACCCTTGCTGCCCAGTGTTCCACGTAAAAGCCTTTATCAAACAGCGAGCGGGCGCGAAGGAGGGAGCATTGTTAATGCATGCAGACGGTACCCCACTGACCAGGTTCCAATTCCAACGAGTACTGTCAATGACAATGGACAGGGCTGGCTTCAATCCAAAGGATTTTGGGACGCATTCCTTCAGGATAGGTGCGGCCACCGAGGCGGCTGCTAGAGGGTTGCATGCGAGCAGCGTGAAAAGGATTGGGAGATGGTCTTCCAACTGTTACAAACGTTATGTGCGGATGCACATGCTGTGAGGTGACAAGTAAGTTACGCTGACGCCTGTCTTGTTGTTTGCTTATATTTCAGTTTCTCGAGCCTGTCACGCAGGGCGGAAACTGTTGCCGGGTCACCAACAGCAAGTACCTTCAGCACGGCGGACACAGGAACGGAGGAAGGAGACACAAGTGGTATGGGTGGTTGGTCACTCATTTGTGAAGCGCGTTAAATCTGTTTTCTTTCAGGTAGCTATAGACAGAGGGCGGAACAAGGAGGTTTCAAAGTTTCCTTTCATGGTAGGGGGGGCCTATGCCTCAGTCAGTTTAGGGGGTTCTTTACAGAGTTGCTCAATAGACACACCCCGCCGCCCGCAGTAGTTATCCTACACCTGGGGGCAACGATCTGGTGAAACTGGGCAGGAGGGTCCTGGTGGAGGAGATAATTTCGGAAGTAAACTGGCTAGCTAAAACATGCCAAGGCTGCACCATAGTGTGGTCTCAGATGATTCCTAGGCTCAAATGGAGGGGGGACTCGGTCAGGGCGTTGAATCACTCGGTAAAGAGGATCAACAACAAGATAGAGAAATTATTTCGGTCACCTCAACTACAGAATATACCACATGGGTGTATCTGGGGGGAACAGTTCTTCTTGCAAGACGGGGTCCATCTGACTGGGGCAGGTAACCAACTTTTTCTGGAGAACATTTTGGCATGGCTGGGAGGTTCTAAGTAGGCATGACCTTTCGGAAGAGGAGGATAGGGGGGCCAGATAGTCGGTCAACTATGCTGGCCTGTGGCGGTAAGGTCATGATCGGTGAGCAGTCAATTGAAGGTCCTTAGGGGGCGTCACCATTCTTGAATGGGGTCGCCCAGGGGGAGGGGCAAGTGGTCTCTCCCAGAACTCCAGGGGCGGTACATCCGCTTGGTTGGATGGGTGCGGGGGAGGGGAGTCACGCTTTCTTTGGGCTGGTTAGCCACCCCGCACGTGCACGATGACGTCATTAAACGGCGCAGAGTGCAAGGGCCCCCCTTTGGGTAATGGAGTTCATGGAGCGTACGGGGGTAACCGGGAGGGGGAAGTACCCTCTCGGTAAACGGGCCCTCTGCGCATGCGCACTCATACGTGAGGGCGTAGCTGGTTAATAAGGATTTGACACCGGTTAGCGACCTTGCCGTAGGCCCAAAACTAGGATATGCAGAAAAGTAATAAGTATGATGTTAGATTCGGTTAGGAAACACGCTGTATTAGACATTTGTTAAGGTTAGCCATTGATACCTGTCTACATTGATTGTAATCTAATGTCTAATTTTCTGCATAAAAATGCTTGTGTAAATATTGTTTATTTCAAATTTTAATTTGTTTTCATGTGTTAATAAATACGGCCGGGGGTCGCGAGACCCCGCCTTCCAAAGAAAACTCCTCTCATGTCCAATTGCTTTAATTGTTTAACTGTGGTAGTGCGCAAGACAGGGAGGGGGATTGTCGGTAGTCCCTGACCATACGAGCTGGTACTGATGTGCACTGCGGGCTGCCTGCGGTCAAGACGTCGGAGGGCGTTTGAAACGGCTGGCAATCAATGCGGGGGTAATTGAATTGGAGCTATTGGGAGGAGGGGCTTGCAGCATTCAGCTGCGAAGACAGTCATGCCAGCACCTCCGAGGACTATTCACTTGGTTTTAGTAGCTGTTTATATAGAAGCACGGAAGGATGTGCATTTCAATTAAAAGTCAGCCACTGTGCCGCGAATAGGATTTATGTGTACCACGTGCTGCGTGATTTGAATTATACTTTGGAACCTTCAAGCTCGGTCACATAGAGTTGCACCAGCTTTTATTGGAATGCCAAGTGCACATTTTACATTTCAATGGTGCAAGAGCAAACAAGGTTACGGAGGACTTGCAACCTTGAGATCAATAATTTACTTGGCATCTGGTGCTGTCAGGGGCTCAAGTATTTTCCCCTTTGCACCGGTAAGAGAGACTTGTGAATTTCCAAAGTTATAAATCAAAGTAAATAATTGAAATGAACATTTTCGTCTTAGCGACACCTGGCAGAGAAAAAGAACTCTCCTTTATTTTTCATTTCGCTAAGGACTGTCTGGTAAATAATTATGGGGACATTTTAATGTGCGTCTCTTTCCGTGCTTTTTGGAAATATTTGATCGGTTTAAGGGCATAATGTATCTACATTTGTGAGCATAATTGGCACATAACGTGACCCAGGCTTTTAAATCTATGCACTGCTTACGTTCGCTGCGTGGTGTCTGGCACGAGTTTGAGTTCTGCAGTGAGGACCCGACAGTGGTCGTTGGTATTTAACCGGCTGGTCTTCATGTCGCTACAACTCCAAACAGTGCAGACACGATTAGCAGTGCGCGTACGTAGAAGTAGGAGTTTTCGGCATCTAAAACGAGCTGGGTTTGCATTAAACATGCCAGAAAAGTGAAACTGTCATCATTTCAAAATGAATGTAGTACGCACAGATTTGTTTTTCATTCCTTTTATGTTCATGCTACACGTGACCTGCCTACACTTTAAAAGGTGAGCTCAATATGGCGCCCACCATGTGTGACAGTGGCCGGTGCCTCGGCCGAAACGCGTCCATGTTGGCTAAAACCTTGAAAGAAATATATATATATATATATTTATATATGAAAACAGGGTTTTGCCTCTCGGCAAAATGATAGAAACGCACTCACTCGTGTGCAGGAATCAGGGCGGTTTTATTTTAGACAATTGCCATGCCCAACGCGTTTCGCCTTAACACAAGGCTTGTTCACGGGATAGTGTAACATAGAAAAAGGGCATCTTTTATTTCTATTTGCACACCGTTACTTCCTGTTTTCTTCTAAGTGCATTGTGGTTAGTGTAGTTTAACATTTATGAAAACTTGTGAAAAGTCAAATTTATAAGTGATGTGAATGTGCTCATTTTTCTATGTGATATTTTTAAAAACAGTTCATTTTAGTTCATTTGCGGCCAACTTTGCTTAGTGTCCATTGATGTGCCTTCATTCTCAATTATTGCTCTCCGGTGAGCTTTTTTAGGATGGCAACAATTTTAACCCATTCTTGGCAATGATTTGTTTTCTGCAGCTTACTCGTTCTTTATTTTCTTCGTTTCTTTTTCTTAATTAGATCTTTTCTTTCCAATTCTCTGGTGAGTTCTTTTCTTTATTGTTCCTTATGTCTTTCATTTTCTTTGAATGGTTTGTTAGAGGTGTACATAAAGTTCTTCATTTTGGTTGAGACCTCTCGGATCTAAAGTTCTGAATGCCACTATGTGTCTTGATTCTTTTTGTCGCAGAATCTTTTGCGATCGCCACCTCTCTCCGATTGTGGGATTTGTTCTAGGGCCCAGTATTTTAAGGATTCCCATTTGCCTTCATGATTTAATTCCATATGCTTTGCAATGGCATTTGTTCAATCCTTATGTTTCGTGGCTCGGACATGTTCGAGAATTCTCTTCTTTACTTCAAAGATTGTGCTTCCGATGTATCGCAACTTGCATGGGCATTCTACCATATAGATTACATAATTACTTTTACAGGTGAGATGTTGCTTTATTTTCCATTTGGTGCCCTTTTTGATGTCAATTTCTCGTTTATGAGTTGCAATCTTACACACCTTGCATTGTTTGCATGGCCAGAAACCTTCTCTTTGGAGCCACGTTGTTATCGGTGCTTCCTGGAAATGGCTATGTATGATTTTATCTCCAATATTTTTATCCCTGCGATATGTCACATTAGGATGGTCACCAATGATTTTTGTTAAAGTTGGATCCAACAGTAAAATTCCCCAGTGCTTTTTGATAATTTTCATCAGACTCTTATTTTCTGCACTGAATGTTATCAGTCTTATTGTTGAAAGTTTAGCTGGATCATTTTTCTTTGATGTTTTATTGAGTATATCCCCTCGCTGTTGGTTTAATACTCTTTGTAGACTTTTTCAATTGCTTTTCTGGGGTATTTGCGTTTCTGAAATCTATTGCTTGCTTGTTCGCTGTGTTTAGTAAATTCTGTATCAGCTGAGCAGTTCCTCCTTAGTCTTAGGAATTCCCCATATGGGATGCTCCATTTCAATGATTCATTGTGGAAGCTTTCACCATGTAATATCGCATTAGAGGCTGTTTTCTTGCGATGTAACGTTGTATGAAGGGAATTATTTTCCACATAGATGTCTGTGTCCAGGAAGGTTACTTTTTTTGCACTGATTTCAAAAGTAAATTTAATTTTTGACTCATTGTTGTTTAGTTTGTCGAAATAACTTTTGAATTCCAATTCAGTGCCATCCCAAATGATCAGGAGGTCGTCTATGAAGCGTAGCCATATTATGGTTTTTTCCATGAAATCATCATTTTCTGAGGTCCATGCCAGTTTTTGTTCGAACCATCCCATTGTTAAATTGGCATAATTGGGCGAAAAGGAAAAGCCCATGGCACAACCTTTTATTTGTTTGTAGATTTGTTTATTAAATAAAAAGATGTTGTTGTCCAGGCATAAAGAAATCATCTCTCTTAACATGATGTTATGTTAATGATACTGGATGTTTCTTTTACCTAAGAAATATTTGCATGCCTGGATCCCTATGGAGTGTTCAATGTTCGTATATAGCGAGATCACATCCATGGTCACTAGTTTGTAAGTTGACTGCCATGAGACTCCTTCTAATTTCTGTAGGAGATCTGTGGTATCTTGTAGGTAGGAACTGAGATCTTTGACAAGGGGTGCCAAGAAGTGATCAATATAGTTTGAAATCGGTTCAAGTAACTAGTTATTTGCAGAGACAATTGGTCTCCCGGTGGATTAACTTTGCTTTTATGTATTTTAGGTAAGCAGTAAAATGTTGGCAAGGTTGGATGATTATGGCTGAGATATTTCCGTTCTTCCTCGTCTATTAATCCCTTTTCAAACCAATTTTGTAGGTGTAAAGTCAATTTATTCTGAATTTCTATTGTGGGATCACTTGTTAGTTGATTGTAACATTCCACATCCATCAATTGTCTATTGGCTTCTGCAACATAATCTCTTTTATCGAGGATAATAATATTACCGCCTTTATCTGCAGGTTTTAGTTTAATAGACTTGTCCTGTTGTAGCGTATTTAGTGCTTCTCTTTGATGTTTCGATAAATTGTCCTTAATTTTAGTGTTCCTGATTTTGTAAAGATCATCTATTATTGCCTCATGAAAGAGATCTACTTTATTTCCTGGTGGTAAATTTGGGTAATATTTTGATTTTGATTTGAGTCCGCTTTCACCTGCTCCTCCTGGCGGTTGTGACTCTTTTAGTTCACTTAGTGCCTTTATTTCCTGTGATGTTGTTACTGCACCCATTGTCAATAAAGTTTCCAAGCCTTGAACATCTTCAACCAAAAGAGTACTGATTGGTGATATTGTTTTTACTTGATGTTTTATAGATGTTTTTTCTGCATGTATTTTGGCTAATTTGATCTTTCTTATATATTTATATACATCTATTCTAGTTTGGGCTATATTCAAATGGGAGGTGGGGCAGAAGTTCCAACCCTTCTTAAGAACTTCGTTTTCAGTGTCACTTAGTATTTTCTCTGAAAGGTTGATTACATTTAGTTCTTGTGAACTTGATTCTACTGTTTCTATTTCTTGGGCTGTCTCAGACGATCTCTGGACCATGTGTCCATTCTTGGTTCCTCCCTTGCCTCTCTGACCTCTTCTTGTCTTCCTCTTGTTCCTCTTCCCCGACCTCTGCCTCCCTCTCTTTTTGGTTGATTGTTTTTGTTCTGTTGTTCTAATGCCATCCTCATTTCGGTTAAAAAGTTGGTCTTTTTCTATTTTCTATTGTCACTTGTGGGGCTCCTTCATTTTCACTTGTATCTGTACTGGCGAGAGAGTCATAACTTGGAAATTCTCTATTTGTAGTTTCCAATTGTGCTTTGCCTTTCCGTGCTTCATATTGCCTACCAAAGGTGAAAATTCTACCTTCTTCAAAATCTGTTTTATCTCGTTGGAACTTATGTTGTTTTCGTTGTTTCACTCGGTCCTCATGTTTTTCCAAATTTTTTGTTATATCAGATTTTAGTTTCTCCAAATCCTCTGATAGGTTCATTTTATCAATTTCTTCTTCTAGTTCTTTTAGTTCCTTTCATATTTCTTTTAAAGCCTTTTCAATGTGTTCTCGAACATGTCCGAGCCACGAAACATAAGGATCGAACAAATGCCATTGCAAAGCATATGGAATTAAATCATGAAGGCAAATGGGAATCCTTAAAATACTGGGCCCTAGAACAAATCCCACAATCGGAGAGAGGTGGCGATCGCAAAAAGATTCTGCGACAAAAAGAATCAAGACACATAGTGGCATTCAGAACTTTAGATCCGAGAGGTCTCAACCAAAATGAAGAACTTTATGTACACCTCTAACAAACCATTCAAAGAAAATGAAAGACATAAGGAACAATAAAGAAAAGAACTCACCAGAGAATTGGAAAGAAAAGATCTAATTAAGAAAAAGAAACGAAGAAAATAAAGAACGAGTAAGCTGCAGAAAACAAATCATTGCCAAGAATGGGTTAAAATTGTTGCCATCCTAAAAAAGCTCACCGGAGAGCAATAATTGAGAATGAAGGCACATCAATGGACACTAAGCAAAGTTGGCCGCAAATGAACTAAAATGAACAGTTTTTAAAAATATCACATATAAAAATGAGCACATTCACATCACTTATAAATTTGACTTTTCACAAGTTTTCATAAATGTTAAACTACACTAACCACAATGTACTTAGAAGAAAACAGGAAGTAACTGTGTGCAAATTGAAATAAAAGATGCCCTTTTTCTATGTTACACTATCCTGTGAACAAGCCTTGTGTTAAGGCGAAACGCGTTGGGCATGGCAATTGTCTAAAATAAAACCGCCCTGATTCCTGCACACGAGTGAGTGCGTTTCTATAATTTTGCCGAGAGGCAAAACCCTGTTTTCATAAAATACCGGCGTGGCTCTGCCGGAAGAAACGCACCGCCCCATCTAAGAGCGCCGGCGTCGAACAAGAGGGCTACATTGTGGCAATATATTTATATATATATATAAAGCCTTGGATTCCGTCACACTCGCAGATTCCTTCCACAAAGACAGGCATGGACCACGGTATTAGTGCATATATTTTCGTTTATTTTAGACAGCCATTACGCGTTTCGGCTCAATCGAGCCTTGTTCACATGACATACGCTACGGCGTTAACTGATACTTTTAAAGTGACTGGTGCAAAACACACACGTGCAAATTACGCAATCATAGACATAGATAACCACTATTGCATAACGTCCTGTTCAGTCTGTCTTCATATGTCACTACTGTAGCGGTCTAGTGTTTCAATAGACCCTACACCCCAGACCTATGGCCCAGAAGGGTCTACACACAATGTAACACTCTCTGGGCAGGCGTGGCCAGAGAGCATAAATAAACGGGCCGGGGTCGCTCGAGACTTCCGGCCCACACTAGCCTAACACCGAGTGGTTGTGCTATTTTGTTTGCCTGCCCCCTTTCCCCTTCTCTACTGCAGCGTGGCCCAGCAGACAAGAGAACTCTACACTGGCGACGAGGGTGGGGGTCCGTGTCTGCGGCCCGACCCCACCGGCAATTTCGTCGCAGGTCCCGGCCCGTTGGCCTGGTCGAGCTCCGACAGACAAACTGGCACGATTCCCAGCGCCGCCCATCATCGCGCGGTGAGTGCGACTGGCCGCAAGTGCCCCGCAGCGTCCGCCACTCCCCAGGGAGTGCGCGTCACAGCCCCAGGCACCTACCTGCCCTCAGCGATTGTCCGACGCTGCCCACAGCGCTGACGCTCCCGGCTGCACTCCGGTAGAGCTCGCGCCCCATCGCGTGGTGCGCGCATGCGCTATTCCACTCACCAGTCCACCAGCAACCACGTGCCAAGCTGCGGCACACTCTACCACCACGCGAAGCTCGCGCTGTCTCGCCTGGGTGGCACACACACGAGGGGAGGAAGAAGAAAAGGGCAGTTTACAGAGGGGCAGAAGAAGGGTGAAGAGGTGTGTAGTAGCATCCTGCTTTGAGCACCAGCGATAGCCACGAGCGCTTCACAGAAGCAACGGGCACCATGTCCGACCCTGCGGCGCCAGCGGCCCAACAGGCAGTCCCGCAACCAGTACTCCCAGCACCACCGCAAATGTCCCCGCACTCCCAGGTCAGTGCGCTTCCTCCATTCAGTGAGCTCATCGACCCAGCCACGGCGTCCCCAGGTGGACTGTCTGGATTAGCAGACTGAACAATTACTTTATCGCCACGAGAGAGAGACGGCACCGTGAAGAGATCACTCCTGCTGCACTTCGCAGGGGACGAAATATACAAACTATTTGCACACCTGCCCAACACGGGCCGCAAAACGGACTACGACGCAGCGGTGAGGGCCCTGAATGCCCATTTTGACCCCCAGCTGAATCCTGATTACGAACGTTTTAAACTCCGGCAGGCACGCCAAAGAGAAGGAGAATCAATGGACACCTTCCATGCACGATTACGAGAGTTGGCCAGCACGTGTACGGAAGATGACCAGGCCAAGGAAGTACGAGCGCAAGCAATCCAAGGATGTCGCAACAAAACCCTGAGGACCCTCATCCTCCGGCAGCCACATATCTCCCTGGAGGATATACTAGTCCTAGCACGGTCACATGACTTATCAGAGGTCAGAGCGACAGCCATGGACGCCGCACTCACCCAGCAGGCGGAACAACCAGTGACAGTAAAGACCGAAAAAGTCGACGCAGTGCGCACGCAGCCGCGAGGAACCCGTGGGCGGTGGCCGAATAAAAGCGCATGAAGACCACAGTGCGGATACTGTGGAAAGGAGGAACACCCCCAGAAAGCTGCCCAGCACGAGGCAAGGTGTGCTCGAAATGCGGCATTCCCAACCATTTCGCGAGCGTATGCCGAGGAGGAATGAGGAACAGAGGACCACCCAGCCGAAAACCGCCAACCAAAGCAGTGAGACACTTAACACTAGAAGAATCGGAAGCACCACGGGCGACCAGGCCGCTAGCCCAACGCAAACAACACTTCGAGGACTCGTCCACCGAGGATGACGGAGAATGCTACCTGATCTCATTCGCTAGCGATCTCAAGCGAAAGTGGCGACCCCAGCCCACGTGTACCATTGAGATTGTGGGTTCACCCGTGACAGCGCTCATCGACACTGGGGCGTCTGTAAACGTCATGGGGTGTCAGCAATACAAACGGCTGAGCCCGAAACCCACGCTGTCACCGTCCCACGTGAAGATCCTCACATACGGCAGCCAGACACCCCTACCCCTCAAAGGAAAGATGACGGTCCAAGTTCGGTCAGAAGGCCACGAGATCACCACGATGTTTCATGTGGTCGACAGAGAGGCAGACATCTTGGTCGGAAGCCATACCGCGGAAGACCTAGGCTTGGTGACCTTCGCCAATGCCGTGAAGACACTACAAACTGATGACATCCTTGGACTGTTTCCCCAGTTTTTGAAGGGCCTCTGGAGCATGAAGAGGCCACCCGTGAAACTCCACATCGATAAGGCAGTGACGCCAGTAGCACTACGGCATCGGCTCATACCATTTCATCTACGCCCACTCGTAGAACAGGAGCTGCAAAAACTTGAGCAGCAGGGCGTCATAGAGAAAGTTACCGGACCAACCCCGTGGGTATCACCGATGGGGATAGCAGAAAAGACGAAGCAACCAGGGAAGATCTGGCTTTAGCTCGATATGCGCCTGCCCAATCAGGCGACAAAGAGGGAGAGGCATTTGACACCCACCGTCGACGATATCCTGGCAGACCTCAACGGCTCCCGCTGGTTTTCCAAGTTAGATCTCAATGCCGGATATCATCAACTGAAACTAGCCGAAGAAAGTCGGTATATCACGACATTCTCAACCCACTTAGGGCTACGACGATATAAGAGGCTAAAGTTTGGTATCTCGTCAGCGGCAGAGATCTTCCAAAATGCAGTGAGGGAAGTGTTGTCAGGCCTCCAAGGAGTACTAAATGTCAGCGATGACATACTGATACATTCAGCGACCATCGAGGACCACCATCGTCACCTTCGAGCAACCCTACAGCGTCTTGCCGACCACGGGGTGACCCTTCACAAAGACAAGTGCCAGTTTTTTAGAAAGTCTATTGAGTTCTTTGGCTACGTTTTCAGCCAGGAAGGCGTGAAGGTAGAACCCCAGAAATCCAAAGCCATCCAGCGTGCTCCGGCTCCCATGACCGCATCGGAGGTACGAAGTTTCCTTGGTATGGCAACATACTGTGGGCGATTTATACCTAACCTGGCCACCATAGCTGAGCCGCTGAGGGCGCTGACAAAGAAGGATGCTGTGTGGAAGTGGGAACGAGAAGAAGAAGAGGCATTTCACAAGGTGAAGTTGGCGTTGCTGGAGAAGACAACCATGGCGTATTTCGACACGACAAGGCCCACCGAGCTGATAGTAGATGCCAGTCCAGTCGGGCTGGGAGCACTGCTCGCCCAGGAAACCGAACCCGGGAAATGGGTCCCGCTGGCGTTCGCAAGCAAGGCGCTTACCCCTACTGAAACAAGGTACTCCCAAATTGAGCGGGAAGCCCTTGCCATCAAGTGGGCGTGCAACCACTTTCACTTGTATATCAGTGGACATCCCTTCAAGGTCGTCACAGATCACCAACCGCTACTTCCACTATTCAAAGGAACCTCGCCACATCCACCACCCAGGATTGAACGGTGGGCCATACAACTTCAACATTATCACCTGGAACTGGTATACCGGCCCGGTGCCAAGAATGCGGCTGACTTTCTTTCGCGACACCCTCGGATCCTGCTGAAGAAGATTCAGATCAGGAACGTCAAACGGAGGACTACGTCAATATGATCTCCCAGTGGGCCTGTCCAAAAGCTCTCACCACCGAAGAGATCAAAGCACACACGGAGACCGATGTGATCCTACAAAGAGTGACAGAAGCCCTGCGAAAAGGATCATGGGAACATTTCCTCCACGACATTAATGGGTGGAATGAGACGGACCGCGCTCGGCTGGGGAAGGTCTGGAGAGTCCGAGAGGAGTTGAGTGCTGCCGACAGTGGGGTAGTGCTGAGAGGATCGAGAATCGTAATACCAGCAAGCCTTCAGGAAAGAGCAACAGTCCTGGCACACGAGGGCCACCAGGGGACAGGAAGAATGAAGTCCAGGATGTGGGAAAAGGTGTGGCTCCCGGGGCTAGAAGACGCAGTGGAGGCGGTGGATCGGAACTGCAGAGCGTGTCAGCTCACCAGCAACCCCGAAACCCCAGCACCGATGATCACAGAAGAACCTGCGCCGTCGCCCTGGTCATCGGTGAGCCTGGACTTTGGGAGTTTTCCTGATGGGCGGGTGATGGGCATCCTCGTTGACAGCTACACGAAGTACCCTATCGTAGAAATCCTCCCGTCCACAGCATTCACCCACCTGCAGCCGGTGATGGAGCAAGGTTTCATAATCGAAACTTGCTTGGATTCAATCCTCCTCACAGTATTAATTTATTAAAACTTGTATTGTAAATACTAACCTTTGCATTCACGAACACAAAAGGGATAGACGCTTGTCTATGTGTTTTACTAATAAATAACGCTTGTCTTAATCTAAAATGGCCGCTAAAGCGCGGGAACTTCTCTGCGCATGTCGCAACCTGATCACATGGTGTGACGTCTTTCTTTGCTTGGTGGGAAACTTCTGCTTCTGCGCAGTGTGCACTAAAATGGCTGTTCAATGTTTTCACATGCTTAAGCTTGCTCTCATGTCATTATTAAATTGTCGTTTTCTTAATGCTACTAATGCGGGATAGTCTTATAATTAAATGGGAATAAGGTAGGGAAAGTAGGTATACAGTGAAACATTTTATTTGTGATTTTAATATTTTCTTCTTGCACTTTTAGTAATTCGTAAAATTGGGCCTGGGTTGGTGACTTGAAACTCGAGAGACAGATGGTTCTGCGCATGTGTCCTGTGTGCCTGCCAAGTGAAGTCAACTTGGACGACTCCCAAGGCCACGACCTATTGGCCGAAGAGGATGTACATGATGTTTCTCATTGAACAATTCTGATACTTTTTCCCTGTAAATTGTACAATATTTGTTGTCAAATGGGTGGGAAATAAAGTGAATGTATTAATTTGAAGGGGTGGGAACTTAAAACAATAGGCTTCACAATTTAGGCCAAATTTGACATGGTGCGAGAATCCACCCCCTGTCCCTGCCCAATCAGAAATAGTGGTCCCATATTTTAGCAACATTAAGGGGAGGTACATGGGCGTAGAAGGGTATAATAGAATATAGCATTAGTTAATTAGTCAGAGCTAGATTCCACAGAAGAGAGAACATACAGAAGAGCTCCAGACCGCTAAGCTGATCGATTGCAGAGGTCCTGAGGAGGGGGTGGCGGAGTCCATTAGACGGGAGAATTGAGGAGAAGCGGAGTACCAGAGAGGGGAACGGCGCAGGCGTCGTTATAGAGAGGTCACCAGTCCTGTCCTGATCCTGAAGGAGGTCTTTGCTCTTCATCCTTCCTGGGTCCTATCCTTTCCAACTCCTTGGCTAAGGGGCTTGGTTCTCGCATTTAGGTAACTATACTGCAACCTTTAGTTGCGCTGCTGTCTCTATCCTCTCCTTTCCTTAAACACCGTCATTTATTAGCAAAATCATTTTCTATGCTTTTTCTTGGGTATTTTGATCAAGTACCGTGGTTTTCTGTATTTTACTCTGCTAAAACTTTAGATAAACATTTTAAAAACTTCCTGACTCAGTGGTTATTTCAGGATTATGAACTGTAATGAATGTCACTCATTTTAAACTTCCCAATTAGCAAGGAATCCATTGGTAAGTTATTACTCTTCAATCAGAAGGTAATTGGTAGCAGGGATTTTGATAAAAGAGTATATCTGATACCCCAGCGTAAGTATTAGTATAGTATGAATGTATGGGCCCAAGTGAGTATCTGAGGTATGAATGCTGTTTGCTAATATTGCGCTGGATCACCGGTATTGGAGAAGACATTCGCTCTCTTCGGGTTGCCTCAGGTGATCAAAACGGACAACGGTCCCCGGTTCCAAGGTAGCGAGTTCAAGGAGCTTCTATCCCAGCTAGGAGTGAAGCACCACCGCATCACCCCCCAATGGCCGCAGGCCAACGGCGAAGTAGAACGCTTCATGCGGACCTTAAACAAAGTATTTCGCATAGCTGTCGCAGGCCAAGGCGATCCGGAGGCGGCTCTCCACATATTCTTACGAGAATATCGAAGTACTCCACACTGCACCACCCAGCGGTCCCCGTGGTTGCTGATGCTTGCAGGACCCCGACGGGACACTCTACCAATGGCCGATAACTGGACGTCGGAGCCTTATGACCCAATCAACACTCAGGCCCGGAGATCCACGACCAACGACAAGGCCAGCAGACGGAGGAGAGCACAGCCTCGAATGATAGTGCCAGGGTGCGCTGTCCTCGTGAGAAACCGCCGGAACGGAGGAAAATTCCGCACCACCTATGAACCCGGACTGTGGACTGTTGTGGCGATCCGGGGAACAGCGGTCACCGCAAAGAAAGGTGGAGAAACAATCACCAGAAACATCTCGTGGTTTAAGCAAGTTCCAGGCCCTGAAGCGGAAAGGCCCAACCGCAATGAGCAGGCAGAGAGAAAAGTCGCTGACGAGGGGCTGACACCGTATCGGGTGAGCGAGAGTGGGAGAGAGCCTGTGATGACACCGTTGAGTCCGGAGGCCGAAACAACACCCACTCCGGAGAGCTCAGTGTTGACCAGCCCGAGGGTGAGTCCAAGGGTGCAGCAACGGCGATACAATCTGAGGCCGAATCCAAGGCCGAACCAAAGACTGGCAGGATTTGCATGCTGAACATTTTGGTTAATTTTGTTGAAGACTGATTTGGGAAGGAATGCAGCAGTCTAGTGTTTCAATAGACCCTACACCCCAGACCTATGGCCCGGAAGGGTCTACACACAATGTAACACTCTCTGGGCAGGCATGGCCAGAGAGCATAAATAAACGGGCCGGGGTCGCTCGAGACTTCCCGCCCACACTAGCCTAACACCAAGTGGTTGTGCCATTTTGTTTGCCTGCCCCCTTTCCCCTTCTCTACTGCAGCGTGGCCCAGCAGACAAGAGAACTCTACAACTACCTCTCATCACATATTTACAGGACATTTCTCCATACAATATCCCTTTATAAGAGGATTTCCTTGTGGGTATTGGCAAAATCTGTTTTGTCTATCATTTACATTTGATTTATATCTTCATCAAATTAATCCGACTCACAGTGACTGACAGAATAATACATGCCGTTGGTATAATGATAGGATGATAAATATAGTATAAATAGCAGAACATTCTATATATAAATAAATATCTTACATTTAGGTATTATATATAAAATTAATATAAATATATGTATAAATACAATTTTAAAATTCATGTAAAATGCAATTGTTCCGCTAAAGAGAATTTTTTTCGTCATCTCTAAAAACCCTGGCTGCTGGGGTAATTATATTTTGATGCGTCTTAATAAAGTACAGATGCCGGTGATAAAATTACTTGTAAATCAATCATTATTTATGGTTGCTTATTTTTATTTATATTTTTATTTTTAATTTCTGTTTTTGGTTTCTCCCGGGTTACTGCAACCTCCTGTGTTATCCCTCATAAAGAATAAAGTGCAAAGTGCTAATAATAGCAAAACCAATAATATCATGGTTTAAATTTGTGTACCAAATTTTTATCGTCACCATATCCACTATTGGTGTTGATAACCTATTTTTAGCGGCTATATTTTAATTGCATGGTATGAATACCATAGTGCATACCATCATTATCGATGGCTTTTGGATTGGGCATAGCTAGATAAATCCGTTCAAAATCCCGATAGCAGATTTGATAAATCAATTTTGTTTAAATGCATGGTTTAGGTATATCATATGCTGTACTACCACCAACTTAGTAAATTCACTGCAGGCACGTGTAGAGGTCTTCAGATGTATTAAGGCCTCCTGGGTATTTGGAATCTAATTCCAAGATATTGCGAGTCTCTAATTTCCTTAGTTTAGACTCCCTATTGCCCCCTCTCCTGCTCGGTGGCACTGCATCTATGAGAAAGTATTTTAACCCCTCTATCTTAGACTCATGTTTATCTTTAAAGTGCCGTGCAACTGGGTAAGTGTTGTCTTGATTTAGGATGGCTCTCATGTGTTGGAGCACTCGTTTATGTGCCTGGAGTTTCGTACTTCCAATATATTGCAGATTGCAGGGACATTGAAGGACATAGATGGCATGGTCTGTTTTGCATGTTATGGTCTTGCTGATCTTGTGCTCCTTATCTCCAAATGGGGTTCGATATGTACTCTTATTAACCCCATGTTGACAGAGCCTTGCAAGTTTTAGATTTATGGAATCCTTTATGGGTAGTTAGCCAATTGGTACCTTCCATTATCTCAGGGCTTGTTTTAACCAAACTGTCTCTCATAGAGGGTCCCCTACTATGAGTAAACGAAACTTTGTGTGGTAAAAGATGTCCTATCACCGGATCATTAAGTACTAATGGCCAATTTTTGTTTGATTATTGACCTAATGCTCTGTTCTTGTTTGCTAAATCCGATGATGACTCTAAACTCACTGGGCCCCAAGGTTTCAGTTACTGGGCTAGCATCGTTGTTTGCCTGATTAAATTCCGTTGAAGGACAGATTTGTTTATCTCTAAGCAACTCTGCCCTGTCCATCTTCATGGATTTCAAGATGGCTTTGTTAATGGTTTTAAGTGTATACCCACGTTCTAAGAATCTCTGCTTGCTAGCCATCTGTGCCATCTTAAGATCCTCCTCCTTACTGATGATCCTCCTTAACCTCAACATCTCCCCATATGGTATGCTTTCTACCAGATGCCTGGGATGAGCACTGCTGGCATGGAGGATGGAATTGCCAGCAGTCTCTTTACGATACAGTTTGGTTTCTAGTTTACCGTTGGACACATAAATCTGGGTATCAAGGAAGTTTACAGATTCATGACTTATAGTAACTGTAAAATGCAGGTTGATATCATTAGTATTGATTGCATTAACAAATTCAACTGCTGTTTCACTTGTACCATGCCAGACTACAAATAAAAAGTCAATAAATCGGAGCCATAACTTGACATTATTCTTTACAAATTCCCCGTGTGTGGTACCCAGAACCAGCTCCTCCCACCAGCCCATGTGAAGACAGGCATAGCTGGGGGAGAAGCTGGCTCCCATGGCTACTCCTCGTGTTTGCTGGAACAGGGTATTATTGAACATAAACACATTATTGTTTAAACAAATTTGACCATCTCAATCAACATTTTGTTGTGTTGTGCATATTGCGCTGGTTTTCTATTCAGATAATGTTCCAGTGCTTTTACCCCATCTCTATGATTGATGCTCGTATAGAGAGAGCTCACATCAAGCGCCATGAGAACATATGTGCTCTTCCATTCAAACTTGCCCAGTTTTCTCAGAAATCCCCGTATCTCTTATATACGACGGCAGTGCCTGAACATGCTCCTGATATATATATATATATATATATATATATATATATATATATTATCCTTTTGTTGTGGGGGCATCCCGCCCCCTTTTAATTTACTTTAAACCTTTCTTTACTACTACCCACCCCTAAATTTACTCTTTTCACCTTTTACCACTGCCTATCCCTAAATCCTAAAATTACTCTCACTGGGCTACTGAGTGGTGAAGGCATCATTGTAAAGGCCATTTTCATTTCCCAAATGTCCAGTGCTAACAAGTTGAGCGCAACAGGGCCCTCACCCACAGTCAAAATGCTATCTAATATGGGTGCAGATGGTACAGGGACTTTAGCCTGACAATCGCTCTTGTGACGCCCTCTCCTTGTGACACTTACAACATGTAATCACCTTGGGCTGGGAAGAAACTTCCTGTCCTCCCTTCTTCTCCTTGTATTCCAGACTTGGAAACCAATTCCCTTTCTGCTTGTATCAGCCCATAGAGTAGACCCTTGGAAATTGCTCTGGACCTTACCCTCCAGTTTGGAACGAGTTTTTGGGGATTTCCTGTCTCCTTTGAGCTTTGAGTCACGTTGTTCAAGCCCTTCTTTAACCCATTTCCAGACCACTTGTCATCCAACACTGCAAGTTTCTCTGGATCCATTTTTGTCAAGCGTGACAGGTATTGCCTAAATGTGGTAGAGCACTCCGTCTCCATTAACTGGTTAAGGCCATGAAAATTCTTGGCCTCCATCCCTCTCACCCACTCATTCGTTGAATCCATCCGCTCTCTTTAAATCTCTTGGCTAAAACCATCTGGTCACAGATTCATTCATTTGTTTATACTTCATTTGATCAGCTACAGGCATTCTTCCAATGACTACCCTTCCTTCTATGCAGTATTTTTTGTTCTAAAAGTTTTATTGGTTTTAATAAGAAAACACATGCAAACAGACCAATATTACGGAGGCTCTGTGATGCAAACAGAGGCAGAACAACCCGAGATCATACAATATAGGTTTGGAGAAATACATGCATGAGTAGGCTTGGTAGTAAACAACTAACTTCCATGCATGATATTGAAATGCACAAATGGAGATATTTGCAAACATTGGAAGCATAATGAAGTATAACTCTATAGGGTTTTAGGGGCTGATGTAGTCTAAAAACGTCTATGCAGTGTTTTAAATTGGCAGATATTGTCCACTACTGAGTGCCTGCAGCTCTTGATTTGAAAGGGAGAGTACCTGCATTTTTCAGCTCTGCTGCAATACATTTGATGGGAGAGTACCAGCACGTCTCAGGAGCAATTAGCTACTCTGAATGGAGAGTACCAGAACTTCAGAATTTCAGTTTAAAGCACTGCTTCTATGGGCAAGCAACTCATTAAAGTGGTCGCCTTAGACCATGGGTACTCACAAACTTTCGCTCGAGGGCCAAAATTACGGTGTGGTTTGTGGCCGAGGGCCGCACTCAGTGGGGGTGGGGTTAGTTGGGGGCGGGGCTAGAGAAAAAATCAAAATCTTTCCCAAACAAATCAAAGTGGTACTGTAACCTTGTAACGACTATGAGTGACACTTTCTATCAAGCAAAATGAAACCTATAAATATCAGAGGAATGCATACGATTTCGTTTACAGTCCTGTTTAGCATCACAAACAAGCCTTTGCAGACTATTAAAACAGCAACAAATAGCGTTTTTTCTTGTGGAAAGGTGGCAGCCCTACTGGCAGATGTGCATAGTCCTGCACTTGTAAGTGTGCACCCACGCCAGCCCAGACCCAGGCGCGCAACCCCCCCCACGTGTGTGGCAGCCCGGGCTGAGACAGCTTCACGGGGGCACACACATAGCCGCACCCGAGTACTTCACAGGTCTTTAAAAGACCATTTACTTGTTAATGAGGCTTTGTTGTTTTTCACCTCTTCTTAGCGCCCCTGCATCTCCACTCTGACTATCGCTGGAATCGCACGGCCACCATAGAGCAGTGTCTCTCGGAGTCCGCGCTGCTGCAACCGGCAGTGTTTGCTGACACTCTTAAAAAAACAACAAAAAAAACACAGGTACGATGTCGTCAAGGTCCGCGGGCCGCCAAGGAAGGCTTGCCGGGCCGCTGGCGGCCCGCGCCCCGTACTATGAGTACCCGTGCCTTAGACACATCATTTAACATCTGGCCTCTACAAGTAATCTTAAAACTCACACACAATTCCAAAGTGCTTTGGGCTTCCACATACACATGCAGAAGCTCTTTCTCTTGCAGATTTGGATGTGGAATTGCTTTTCTCAAAAGTAGCTGTCTCTACTGCCACCCTGAGCTTTTCTTTTTCTGATGCTCTCCTTCTCTCTACAATTCTCTCTGTTTTTCTTGCCTTTTCCCTGGCCTTCTTTCTTTCGTCATTGGCACTTTCATCCTGTGTCTCCCGCCTCCTTTCTTCTTTTTCCTGGTGAGCTGGTCTCAACTTCTCTCTCTTGATCCCCTTGACCTTCTCCTCTTCTTCCACCTTAGCCTTCTGGACAGCCAACTGCAAGTTCAGGATCTCAGCTAGACTCAATCCACCAAGTGAATAACTGCAGCTGGTGACAGCGGCATCCTTGAAATTGGGGGAGAAGGGTATGGCTGTCTGGGAAGTATTGGAAAGACAATTTGGGGGGACACTCCGGGTGTGTCTGGGGAAAACTTGTGCTAAGGGGCTGAGAGAGCCTGACAATACAGCATTCCCTCCCTGGATTCCTATCATAATGCCCTTTGCAGAATCCATCACAGTTTTCCCTTACAGTTTCTCTAACTGTTCCTTAAAACTAACACCTACTTCTCTTTCCTTGTTCCTTGGAGCCCCCAACCCTCTTTCCAGACACAATCCCTCAACTAATCTAAGGATAGTGCGTCAGTGTCTACCACTACTAACCTTTATCTGCCATTGTACTATGCAGGTACTACTGTGCACAAACCAGACCTATTATTCTGTTCAGAAAAGCTGGCAGTGACCTTTGCATATCTCACATCACTTGCCATCAATTGTCAACCCCCATATGTGGGCCATGGAGCAGGCAGGAGCTACTGGACTTCAACTGTGGGGGTTGAGGCAGTTTGTCACTATTGCCCAGGCCCTGTCGTACTATGATTTTACAAACTGGGCCAAGTATAACCCTTCTGCAGTAGATTCTCATGGTAGTGAGGGCTAGCAGCCACATGATTCTCAGGGATGTAGCGAGGGGGTAACCGAGCTCAGAGTTCCACAATTAATCAATAGGCATCACAACATTAATGCCTAGCTCAGTGTTTATCTTTGCAAAATGGAAGTGCTTTAATCACACAGTTATGCTAAATACTACACACTTCAATGAACATACACAAGTTAGTGACTCTGGGTGCTATATCATGTATCCCCCTTGTTTGCGGTCTGTTCACTCCAAGGTGGTCTCCCTGGGTTGCGGCACCCGCCCCATCTCCCGAGTGGCGTGAATCAGGCTCAGGAGCAGTTTTGGTTTGGTTCCTCACAGTTCAGAAATGCAATCAGTCTTTAATGTACTTTCATATTGGGATGATTAGTTCTTGCACGTCCTTTCCGCTCCTGCAACACCCAGTACGGGTCTTCTATGCACTTGAAAGAGCTGCAGAGAACCGGAAATGTGGCTGCCCGCCGCCCCCAAAGGGGGCCCCCCTAAAAGGGCGGCCCCTTTAGTGCCATTGCGGCACAGCCTACCCCTCGTCCTAGCTGCAGAGGGCTTCCGCCTGGAGCCCGCGGCGGTGGGGGTGTGGGCGTCACTTCCGGTACGCCCAGGGGGGAAGGGAGGGTATGTATACCCCCCTGACCCTCCCAGCGGCCTCTTTGCCGCCAGCCTCGCCGTCTTCATCAGCGCATCCGCCCAGTCTCTCCTCCAGAGGTCATGGCTCCAGGTTGATTGACTGGCGTTCCACATTCCTTAATGGTTGCAGTCCTGACAGGACTAAAGCTAGGTGCAGGCGGGGGTGTTCTCCTCAGTCAGCAGTTGCCGTCCCCATCCAGCCACACACACTATTCAGCAGATGGAGCCCCAACTGGGCCTCCTGTGATCACGCAATTGCAGCCCGACCGGAACTTCAGCAATCACGCAATTGTAGTGTTGCAGGTTCTGACAGGAACCCGAGGGAGAGTCTGGTGGGGCTCACAGTCCCCAGGTTTCCCCCAAATCACTCTTGTGCGTTTTCCTGGGTGCCCCCGTCACCAGGAACATGCTGGATCTTGCTCGTTCCTGCATACTCTCTCCTCTTGCAGGGCCAGACAAGTTTCTTCTCTCTCCCAGTTGTCAGGCAGGCTTCAGGTCAGGAAAACAGCTTCTCCACCAGGAAATTCACACTTCAAGTGATGTCCCACTCAATTCTGGGATACTGGCTGTGAGGCAGACAGCAGTCCTGGTTCCACAGCAGTCATTTGAATACTCTTCCGTGTACTCCCTTCGTTCCACCTTTATACATAACTTCTACACAGTGGATCAGGATTCACTAACTAAAACTGTAGACTCGTTTGGGCTGGTTTTTCCTTTAAGTGTTCTTTCCAGATTGTTCTCCAGGAAAGTAAGAGTCCTCCAGGCAGCAGCTTCAAATTGGACTATATCCCAGCAACAAGGTACTGATGAGTTCCGGAGGTCTTCTGTGTGCTTTAAATGGGAGCTTCGCATGTGGTCTGTGGGCAGTCTGTCAACATTGGAGGCAGATAAATGCACAAAAAACATATGTGAGTATTATGCAAATCATTGCAAGAGACTGGATTACCATTTTCTGACCTAGCAAAAATTTGAAGTGTTTAAATAGCTGGCAATCAACACCATTAAGCTCAAAAAATGAAAATGTGATGCGTATGTTTTGGACTGCACATACTGCATCCTACAAATGCACTTCTGGCTCCAGAGATCCCACAGATTTAACAATCCGGGTCCCTTTCTGGCATCTGGGCAAGATAGGCTATATCATCCTCCTCAGACCAACTTGGCGACCCACCCCGAAGGCTTTGAGGTGCAGGCCCGGGAAGGCAAAGCCGGACCCTGGAGGGGACTGCAGCTAACGCATCCCCAGGGCAGCCAGAAGCCCACGAAATCCCCCTCACACCATTGGCCTGTGGGGTTCAAAATATCCAATCAGGCGTCAAGAGGCATGGCGAGCATGTAGCTAAACAAAGTAGAGGGCAGTGGTGGATATTGCAACAATTGTTGCCCTCCACTTCATTGCAGTCATCACGCTGATCCCGTCATTCCACACCAGACTTGACTCTACCGCCACCACCCACTCGATTGTGGCTGGCGGTGTGCCAGGAGGAGACAAGGGTGCACCTTGAAGCCAATAGGAGCAGACACGTAGGAGCTGGGTTGGCAGAATCCGGGTTACCAACAGGATAACATAACATGTAGCATCAAGGGGGACACTGCACCCCAAAAACAGCAACCGGAGTCCCCTAATGACCTGACGACGGGGATGGGGGGCTCATGGTAACCAGCCAGGCCAGGCGGATCCTACAGCAGCCTGGCAAGGGGGCGCGCTACACAAAACACAGCAACCTGCAAGCCAGCCAATGTATACATAAAGCCATCACCAGGCAACCCACCTATAATTGCTCATGAGATGGGTCTAGTAAGTTTAGTCCCTTTACCTGTAAAATAAAGGATGTAGTGCAAGGAGTTCCTAGAAATATTCACATTGTTGGAGGCCAGGCACGTAGGGCTGGACCTGGTAGCACAAGATAAAAGAGAGGAGTATAGAAAGGAAAGGCACAAGCCGAAAGTAGAGAGGCCAATTAATAACTGGCTTCACACATTCAGAACATTGGCATGTGGGTTTGTTGAAAAGTTCCCACAGAGCGCAGCAGCACTTTTTCTATATGAGCAGAAAGTGCATGAGGTGCGGCTTAAATACCAAGGAAAGGCTAGGCTGCGATACGATGAGGGTTTTAGGGATAAGATGCTGTAATAGCCCGTTATTGACTGGGATTACCAGAATGTTACAGGCTTCATGCACAACATGGTAACAGCGCGCGAGGAGTCGACATACAGGAGCATACATTTCGGGCCTATGGGGTATAGAAAAGTCTGGACTGGTCACAGCAGGGCAGCCAAAGCAAATCTTTCTTGGGAGAGAGGACTTCTGAGTACCAAGCAACAACCTGCTGGAAGTTTGAGAGGGGTGACTGAAAATGGAGTCAAACATGCAAATTCAGACCCACTTGCAGCAATTGAGGGGGACACCACCCGGCTAGTGAGTGCAAAAAAGGGCGCGGAAGCGGAGAGAAAAATGAGCCCCACAAAAAACAGTAGCTGGGGCCCGGCATACAAGGGCAAAGCAAGCGCGAGGTCTGCAGGCTTAGCTCCCACTCCCATATGTTTTACACAGCTCACCCGATTACTCAGCAACAATCACAAACGCAATGATGCACAGCTCCTGGTGAGAGGCTTTAGCGAATGTTTCCTTATTCCATACCCTGGGCCCCAGTCAGGACACCTCTGCCAGAATCTTAAGTCAGTTGAGGAGAACACAGAGGTGGCTAGGCGTAAGGTGGCCAAAGAACTCCGGCTAGACCGAGTGATGGGCCCTTTTGAGCACCTGCCCTTAGAGGACTTTGTGGTCTTGCCCCTCGGGTGGTGCCCAAAAACGAACTGGGCCAGTTTAGACTCATACACCATCTCTCATACTCCCCGGGTGCATCAATGAACGACGGATTGGGCCAAGAACTGTGTTTAGTGTCCTATGCCAAGCTGGATGAAGTGGTGGACATGCTACGGGACGCCGGAAGAGGGGCACTAATGGCCAAGGCTGACATTCAATCTACCTTCCGCCTCCTACCGGTGCACATGGACAGATATAATTTGCTGGGTTTCCAACTAGATGGATAGCTCTACTATGACAGATGTCTACCGATGGGCTGCACAATATCTTGTGCGTATTTTGAAGAGCTCAGTACCTATTTGGAGTGGACACTGGGAGAGAGATGCCCAGAATGGAGGGGGGGCGGAGACTGCACTACCTCGACAACTTCCTTTTCATAGTGGATCTAGGTTCGACACATTGCACCACACTCCTGGAACAGTTTATCGCTTTAGTGAGGCAGCTACGGTGCCATTGGCACATGATAAGACCAAAGGCCCATCAACACGTTTGACTTTTCTTGGCATAGAGCTTGGCTCAGTGGATGGTGTAGCGCAAAGAAATTGCGTACCTATAGCAAGTGATCAAGGAGGTCCTTGGCAAAAAGACAGCTACCTTGTGTGAGACCCATCTACTACTGGGCAATCTCAACTTTGCAGGATGGGTGATCCCTGCAAGATGAATATTTGCCAAACACTTAGCATGGCTGACTAGGGGCCTCGGCAAGAAACACCAAAGGGTTAGGCTAACGCACGTGGTGAAACAAGATCTTCACCTATGGCTATTATTCCTCACCAATTTTAATGGGGCGCTAGTGTGGCAGGAGCCCTGGGTGACCACTGAACAGCTTGAGCTTTTCACTGATGCAGCAGGTGGTGAAGGATTCAGAGCCATACTGGGCCTGGTGTGCAGCACGATGGCCTGTCTTGTTGGAAGAGAGCGGCTTGTTAAAAAACCTAACGCTTCTGGAGCTCCTCCCGATCATAGTGGCTTTCTCAATCTGAAAAGGGAAGTTAGCTAACAAGTAGGTGATAATGTGGTCTGATAATCACGCCGTAGTACAGCTGATCAAGCTGGGTGCGGTGAAGTGCCTGAAGATTTTAGACCTACCATGACATCTAGTGGGCTGCCAACTGAGTACGAACGTAGCTGTAAGAGTGGGGCATGTGTCAGGTTGTGATAACTCAGTTGCTGACGCTCTCTCTAGTTTTCAGTGGGCGGGGTTCCGGCAGTTAGCACCATGAGCAGAGAAGGAGATGACTCCATTCCCTCCATGGCTATGGGATAGTAGTAGACCGGACCTAACCTTCCTGGTTGACATGGCCCTCGTGCCAAAAACTGCCACCACATTTAGTAAGTGCTGGGCATGTTTCTGGTTAGTCATGGGTTGCAAAGAAATACAGGGGGAGCTGACAAGAGAACAGATCAAGAAATGTATACACTGAGCATTCATGCACAACAAAGCAAAGTCCTGGGGACAGACACACCTAACCACAGTGGTGTATTTTGTAAAGTTACAAACAGCAAGAGGATCCAACCAGCTCCTATTACTGCTGCACGGCTGTGTGTGTGGGGTCATATCCAAGGCAAGGACTTGAGGAAGCCGATCGACTTTGACAGAGTTTGCGGACACTGCTTCAAGCACTGCTTGGCATCTGCACTGCAAACACCGAAGTTGCCCTCTTCAGGGCCGTGTTTGTGCTTGCTCTCTTGAGGCTTATAGGATCAGCGAGCTGGTAGACCCCACCAAGCACAACCCAGGAGGAGCGTACCTGTGGTTGGATGATGTAACCCTGTACAATGGTCACATGGTATTGAGACTGAGGCGGTGGAAAGCTGACCAAGAAGGAAAGGGCACGTTCACTCGCCTGGATTGCTTCACATTCCGTGATCACTGCCCGGTCTGCCTAACCAAGGACTACCTGGGCTACAGTCCCATGGGGGTCTTCGCCAATTCAGGCATCAGGATGGAACATGCCTCGGCTGGTTCTAATTCATAGCGGTTATGACGGCAACCCTAGAGAATGCCGGACTTTTGCCATGGGTTTTGGACTCACACCCTTTTCGCATAGGAGTGGCAACAAATGCTGCGATGCACGGCCTGAGCGAGGAACAAATTAGGTGACTCTGGAGATGGAGATCGCAAGCCTTCAGGTCATACATTAGATCAGCATACCTTTAAGCGGACCTTCTTTTTCTCCTGTGACATGGTCCACGTCTGATAGGCAGACAGTTTGGTTGCTGGGCCATTCTTACCTCACAAAAGCACATCGTTGGGCAGCTACACAGAGGCACTATGGGGGCATTTGGCTTTCCAACACCACCATAATTTGGATGGGCAAGTGGGGTATGAAATGGGCGCAACTCCTACCCTGTGTACACAAGGCACTATGGGCACTCAGCAAACATGAGGCCGTAGTGGTGAATTTGGGTGGCGATAACCTCACCGAACTTGTGCATCAGAAACTCCTAGAAAGGATGAAGGCAGACCTGGCAGCCCTATCCAGACTGGTCCGCCCTGCAGAGATGCTGTGGTCCGAGATAATTGTGTGACCTGAGTGGAGGGGGCGCCTTAAGCTACAATGCGGCAGAAAGGTCCAGAAGAAAGCTTGTCATTTCCATGTCTAAATTCTGCAGGAGTATTGGTTTGGAATTTGTGAGGCACGCCCTTATTAACCTCAGGCTCCTGGGGTACTATGTGGGTGACGGGGTTTACTTTGAGGGTAGGGATGAATGTGTTCCTCCTGAACATCGTGATGGGGGCTGGACTATTGAACTGTTAGGGTTTTCTTAGGGACATTTTTAGTTAGAGGAATGGGTGGAGCTTACGGTGTTCGAAACACCACTGGCTGCGTGGCGGGAAAAGCAACAACAGAATGATGAGAATAACACCTTAGGGGTCAAAAAGAACTGCCCGAACAGGGTCCTTGGCATGCTTCATGGCAGGGACACTGAGGGGCAAACAGAGGGCCGGGACGGGGTCAGCGTGGGACGGGCACAGCACTTGCTGCCCGGGCCTGGCCAGAGGGGCATGAATGCCGGACATCGGTAGGAAGGGAAGCCTAGAAGCTGTAGCGCTCGACACAAAAACGCAGTCCAAGAATTAATGCTGTCTTACGATTGATGGGGTCAGTCAAGAAGGATTTATGATGCCCCCAAGGACTGATTTGAGATTTCGGATGTCAACACTGACATTAAGAGTTATGACTATGTAGAATGATTTGCAATGTGCACATTCCATTTTGGTTTTGCATGCTTTGTTGCATATTAATGAACAAATATTTTTTTATTGCTTTTTCTTTCATACATTGTTCTCATACAACTTATACAGCAAAACAATTCGGGTATAAACGGAGAATCAGCTGGTCAGTACATCATTTTACATCATTACATGGTGTGAGCTGTCATCTAACAATTGATCATTCTGTCGGTGACATGGTTATAGCTTGATGTGTGTCAAGATAATCAGTTAACGCTTCCCAGAAGTCCCTAGGCCGGGAACAAGAAGGCAATTCTTCCTCATAGGTCTGCAATGTATCTTTACAATACGTCATATCTCGAAGCCACTGTTCAGTGTTAGGATAGCACTTTCCCCCCCAATGCATGGAGCCACGTCTTTTAGCTAAAAGTAATGCAATCACACAGAACTTGCGTTTAAGGGATTTTAAGTTGGGCACTAATCCCAGGAGACAAATCTTAATTGTGCAGTCTATTTGCATCGCAAGCATTTTACCCAGCATAGTTACCACGCTTTCCCAGTCTGCTCTAATATCAGGGCAATGCCACGCCAGGTGGAGAAAGTCTGCATTGTCAGCGCCACATCTTTGGCAAAGTGCATTTTGCCGGAGACCAAATCGATATAACTTTTGTGGGGTATAGTATATTTGATGAAGATATTTATAATGTAGAATCCTTAAGTTTCCATTTGGGGTGAGCATCTCGGTTAGGGAGCAGCAGGTATGCCATTCCTTCTCCGTAATGTGTATATCCAGTATCGCGTTCCATCTGTCGAGTGCTTTAGATGCTTTACCCCCTATATCTGTTTGTAGCAACATGTATAGTTTCTTGACAAGTGCAAATTGTATGGGTTTTGGATGATCATTTGTAGAGCTTGTAGGGCGGGTGGTTCTTGTGGGTACGATGGGTAGAATTGTTTGATAGCGCCTTGCAGCCTATGATATGTAAATGTAAAGAGCAGAGTGGGGTTGTAGATATAATCTAGCTGTTTACGGTCTATTAATACGCCCTTGTCATAGAGGTCTTCCATCGTGGTTATCCCCACATTTTGTAATTGTTCCATTCCCACCTTTTCTTGCGTGACAGATAATGCCGGGTGGTGTTGTAGTGGCAGTGCAGGGGCATACAGTGGCCATTTATTCGCGAGCTTCCCCATCCTCTGCCAGGCTAGGTTTGTGGTACGGATCGTATTAATCTCAGATTTGTGAACATGTGTGCACGAGTATGGTAAAATGTTGCGGAGTGGTATCGGGTGTGCGTCACCATCTTCGACCGCTGTATGTGGCAGATATCTGATCGGGTGATACCAGTAGTGTGCGTAGTGTGCCTGAGCACACAAGTAGTATAACAGGAAGTCAGGGACTTTGAAACCGCCCTCTGAATATGGCAGAGTCAGTGTACCGAGATCAATTTGCGCTTGTTTGCCAGCCCAGATAAGACGAGTGGTCATGGCGGATATTCTGCGAAATATGGCCGTCGGCGGTGTAACGGGAATGTTAGTGAAGAGGTAGAGAAGTTTAGGCAATATTACCATTTTAACAATGGCCATGCGGTCTGCCAATGACAGTGGAAGAGTAATCCACCGCTCCACTTTGTCTTCCAGCTTGCCAATAACCGCGCCATAATTTTCACGCAGAACCACTTCTGGATTGCGATGGAACCAGATTCCTAAGTATTTAACGGAGTCCGCTCGCCATTCCAGTGGGAACTCTATTGGAGAGGATAGGGTAGTGTCGGTCAGCGATATGATGGTCGATTTACTCCAGTTTATTTGGAGTCCTGAGTGTCCCCCGAATTTAATATATTCCCTGATTAGGGGGGAGAGGTTAATCGCCGGATCCCGGACATACAGCACCATATCATCAGCATATAGTGAGATGTTCAGAGGGCGTTGTGGAAATTGCAAGGCTGTAGTCTTATGGCATTGCCTTATTTTACACGCTAGTGGTTCCAGCGCAATAGCAAATAATAGCGGCGATAATGGGCATCCTTGCCTGGTACCCCTTGTAATGCATATCGAGTCTGAGACATATTGGTTTACTCGTATCCTAGCCGTAGGTTGTGTATATAGTAGTTGAATCCACTGTAGAAAGATGGCAGGGAGACCCATCCTCTGCAATACTGTAAATAGGTAATTCCATTCAATTGAATCAAACGCTTTTGCAGCATCCAGTAATACTGCAGCAACTTGTGGATCAGGGTCGAGTTGATGGGATAATGCAAATAAGGTGCGAATGTTGTGTGCAGTAGAGCGGTAGGGTATGAACCCTGACTGGTCTGGCAAGACTATGTTAGGCATCAGAGGTTTGAGTCTAGTGGCAACCAATTTAGCCAGAATTTTTATATCGGTATTAATCAGTGACAGTGGTCTGTAGGAGTCACAATAGTTAGGGTCTTTATCTGGCTTTAACAGGGTTATGATCATAGCCTCTCTTAAGGTGGGTGGCAGAATCTGCTTTTCATGTGCTTCCCCATACATCTCTACCAGATATGGAGCAATTAGGCCTGCGTATGCTTTGTAAAATTCATTGGTGAATCCATCGGGGCCTGGGGCTTTGCCATTCGGTAGTGATTTTATTATGGACGTAACCTCTTCAATCGTAACTGCTTGGGAGAGGTATTCACGTTGGGAGTCTGAGAGCCAGGCTATGGCCACATCCTCAAGGTATTGAGTGATGTCAGGAGATGTAGCTACCTTTCGGGTGTTATATAGATCCCCGTACGTGTCCATGAATGCGCCTAGGATACCGGCTGTGTCATAATGTGTGACATCTTGGCGATCTATAATTTTAGTCACTGTATGTGTGGTGCGTCCGGAGCAAATTTTATGAGCCAATGTACGTCCTGGTCTACCGCCCTCCCCATATGACCTGGCCACACCTCGTTTGGCGATGTACTTAAGTTCTTGGTCAGCGTATTCTTGGTATTCTGTAATTATATGACGAATCTCACCTAGAAGTGACAAGTCTTGGGTATGTTCGTATTGTTGTTCTAGAATTTTAAGTTTCTCTTCCCGCTGAGTGAGTTGTTGACGTATGTCTTTGAGAATACCCGAGGTTGTACTTATACATACCCCGCTTATTGTCGCCTTGAAGGCCTCCCATAAGAGACATGGGTCTGTCACTGAGGGCTGGTTTATCGTGAAATATTCCTCGATGGCCTGTCTAATAGTGGTATCATAATTAGAGTCTAGTAGTGCCTTAGCATTAAATTTCCAGATGTATGGAGGTGGGGTATAGGAGGGAGGTTGCAATGTTAGAATAATAGGCTTATGATCCGACAAAGTTTTTGGTAGATGTTGTATATCAGTGGTCCAGGTGGACATTTTGTCTGTCGCGAGCCAGTAGTCAATACGTGACCAACTTCCGTGTGGCGCGGCGTAGTGTGTGGCTGCTGTGTTGCTGGGGTTGCGTAGGCGCCAGATGTCTACCATGTTGAATTCTGCCATACCTTCTACAACCGCCTTCACCACCCGTTTGTGTGGTTCCCTAGTATTACCCGATATGTCGACTTCCTCCACTAGTGATAGGTTGAGATCGCCACCCCATAATAATTCCATGTCTGGTAACTCTCTAAGGGTGCGCCATATATTGTAGAAGAAATCAGGGTCATCTATATTGGGGCAGTATGTATTAATTAGTGCCAGTTGATGCCCACGCAGATGTCCCGTGATAATAATGTAGCGGCCTTGCTCATCCGTTATGGTGCGTTCTATAGTGAAGTTAAGTCCTTTTTTATTAATAGGATAACTCCCGAGAATAGGAAGAGTATGAGGACATAAGGACAGTTTCAGCCCATTTACTGCCTAGAGGGTATTTATTAGCTTTATCTAGGTGGGACTCCTGTAACAGCGCCACATCCACATGGTGACGGTCTAAGTAGGCAAATACTTGTCTTATTTTTTTAGGGTTATTTAGACCCCTGACGTTCCAGGTTAAAAATCGAAGCTGTGATGATTTTAGTTTAACTTCCTGAGATTCACCCGGGGACTGGGAGGTGTGCGATTTGACAATTATTTCTTATGCATTCATATAGTGCAACACACATCAATATTACAATTATATCAAACCATGTATGCATTGTAGCAGTCATTTTGGTGTACTTCAATGATTTCAACCCGTTAAAAAACAGTAACAACCCTGTAAACCCCCACCCACTTTGGCATCCCAATTATGCCAAAGCCATCCCCTGTAACAAAAAGTGCCATTGCACTAACCGATATGGGGAGCACCCTCTGGGGGCCGCTGAGTGCTCGTCTCAACATCTGTAAGGAACAGATGTGGTCGGGGTATCTACGTTCATGTGATGTATTATCTAGTTACTTCACTCTTATGGGAGACCCAGGGGTGAATCTCAAAGTCCCGTGTCACAGGCGACAACAGTGCATGGGAGAACCCACAGCACCATATATACAACACTGTAGTGCGTAAAACAGAGCAGAGTACTTACAATCTCGGAGCATAGTCGGTATCTTAAATGGGTATCTGCTGCTTAGCAGTCAGAGCTACTCATGTGGGAGCAGGACGGTATATACCAATTAACCGCTCTATGTCTTTGGTATGTATTCTTAACTTAACAACGCATGCATCATAGGCACTCTATATGCGAAACAACTTGAACAAAGATGGGGATCAAAATAAAGCAAAACTCGTTTAGTGAAAAGTCATACGTGTACGCCCAGTATGCTCGGGTCACTGCAGCTCCCCACATGTGGGCATCTTCAGTCATACCGCCTCTGATTGGGACTTGTCTTAGGAGTAGTAAGTCAATTCACACGTAGGGGAGCATCCCAGTGGCGGTACATATCATGCCAGGCGAGGAACAGAGCCCACACAGCGGGAAACCTCACCTGCAGCGAGCATTAAATACGTTACCACTCAGTATAGGAAGTTCAGTCAGAGTCCGGATCAGGTGCGGCTGCACGATGGGCTTTACGATCAGATAAAGTCTTTTTAAGAAAGTCTTGTGCAGCTTTGGGTGTTACACAAATTTTCGAGCGTCTATCTTGTGTAATGCGTAGTCTCGCCGGGTACAGCATCGCGTATTCCAGTCCCAGTTCCCTCAGTTTCTTCTTGATGGGGTTAAACTCTTTGCGGGCCGATTGCACCGCCATCGTGAAGTCAGGGTAGAAGGAGATATTATTATCCTTGTAGTTTATCTGTTGTTTCTCTCTCGCCACGCGTAAGATCACGTCCCTGTCTCGATAGTTTAGGACACGTGCAATAATGGGCCTTGGTGGGCTACCTGGAACAGGAGGAGGTGCAAGTGATCTGTGCGCACGTTCAATAACGAGTAGGTTAGAGAAGCTCTCAGTTCCGAAGATGGCTCGTAGCATATCCTCTACATAGGTCTCCATCTTACCCGTGTTGGTGCTCTCCGGAATTCCAATTATTCTCACATTATTACGGCGGGACCAGGGCTTCCAAATCCTCGTTTTCTGTTGTATAACCGCCTGTATTTTGTCCATCTCTGCGCATTTGCGTGTCGTTGCGCTAGATTCATCCTCGACCGCAGATATGCGTACCTCTGCCTCGGTCAGTCGTTCACCCTGCTTATCGAGTTTAGATGCCATGTTATCCACTCGCTGCGTGAGGGAGTCTAGTTTGCCGTTGATAGCCTGAAGCCTCTGTTGAATGGCCTGTAGGGCGGTGTCCATCTTGGATTGTTGTGCATGGTCCGAATCCAATTCGGTGTCTGAGTGTGCCATCGTCATTTTGGTGGATCGTTTGTTTTCAAAAGTCAACTTTGGCTGTTGTCTGTCTGGTTTACCCATTATATCGGCGTCTATTTGTTAGGGCTGGGGTTTATCCTTGTTTCTTAATTTCCTTGTCCCCCTGTTGTTTTTTTTTTGTTTTTTTTATATGCTCCGAGCAGTTGGAGGGAGTGTAGCGGTAGTATGTCCCTAATTGAGGAGTGGGCCGCTGCCCCGCCGGTATCACATATGCCCAAAGTGCGTCTGGAGAGCAGAGCGGCAAGTCACCGTACTCACTGTTCCTTCCACGATATGCTGGTCACTGTGCTAACCAGCCCCTCCTGCAGGCGAAGGCTGCCTCAGTTCGTGGGCTATGGGAGATATCCGATCGGGTACTCTTGTCGCATCTGGCAGTGATTTATTGTTGCCGCAGATCAAATTCCTCACACGGCCATCTGCATTCTGTCCTGTCAGTATACCACACTTCACTCAGACCGCCAGGATTGTTCCAGATCTCTCCTCACATCACACATCCCCTGCAAATAGCCCCGCTAGGCAGTGAAGGTATCGTTTTTTGGCAGGTCGGGTCGCCACCAGCGCGTCCCTCCCAGCCGGAGCAGATTCGTATTCAAGGGTGCACGTCGTACGCTGTAATGCCGGATGAAAGCGTCGATCAGCCGCAACCTGCCACAGTTTTTAGGGTTGTGATAGTGCTGTTTCGCGCCGAGGGCAGTGGCCGCAAGAGTCAATAATCAGTGGGGGAGAGGCGCCGGAGTATATTGCTTGTTTCGGCACGTACCGTATATGTGCTGGATATCTTGTCCGTAACCCGGATCAGTACACGGGCTTCACCGCTCCCTCCGGTTGTCCCTCGTCTGCAGCGAAGCCTCCCGCTGGGGTGAGTTATCCGCTGGGCGATAGTTTGCAGCGTTTTCGTTCTTTCTCTTAGGTCTGCGCCGCCATTTCATTTCGCGCAGTTCACGACTGCCATCGCTGCCGCTGCCATCTTGTGTAAGCGTTCGTGGTCGGGTGAGACCTAGCTTCTACTCCAATTTTCTCCGCTGTTGCACTGTCCTTCGCATCGCCGAGGGCATTCGTGTGGAGTCAACAGGTTCCGATGGCCTTTCCCAGGGTCTCCCACAGCAGGGCGCATTAATTTCAGTAGTTTATAGCAGAATCATGTCCCCCGACCGGCGGAGCGGCACTATCGTGCAGCCATTCCGCAGCGCGCCCTCTAGCGCCCCCCCAATGAACAAATATTTAGTAGTGAGACTTATGAACCAGCATGAAAATGTTCTAATAAACTGTGTCCATTTACACACCAAAGTATGAGTCTGCTATCCTTTGCTAAGGAGGCGGGAGGATGTATACAGCTGGAAGGTCCTGGGGAGCGCTCACCCGAGGTGGTGATTTAGAGTGATGTATATGCTTACTAGTGGCACTGCCAGAAGTGAGCACAGGCTGTTATGTTTCTCGTGTAGTGATCAATCCCACTTCAGGCAAGGATGGAGCCCATATCTCCTCAGTCAGTCAGTGGAGGGCCTGCAAATAAATCATATCTGTCCCAAGATAGTGCACCTCCCAAGCCTCGGCCCCGTCCCAACCTCTACTGTCAGGCTTGGTTGCAGTTTGAGGTATGTATTCCAAGTCCATCCTTAATGGTGCAGCACAGGATGTTTTATGGGCCCTCCCTTAAGTGACTCCTGCTGGTTGTGCTTCGCACACTGCTTTTCCACTCAACACCTAGGTGACTCACTTCTACATCAATGCTAACGTCACGGAAAGTTGACTATCCTACTCTAGCTACTAAAACTACTCTATAAAGCAAGATTAGTGGAGCAAAGGCAGCTGTAATTGTATATTACAAATGTAAAGAAACTTGTGATTCCTAAAAAGCTGCGGCTTAGGATGCATGCTGTCATTAAAATATATTTTTTTTGTTGTAGCTGCCGTTCTTTGGGAACGTTCTTTTATGTTATGTGAGGAGACATGCACTTTAAAATCAACATACTTCCAAGATGCTATATTTAAGGCAGAGATGTATATTTTATATCATTTACAACACTAAAGTATCAAACTGCAATTTGTTAATCACTGTGCACAAGCACTCTCAAGTATATAAGAGCAGCAGCTATTTGCACTTAGAGTACTGTGGCTCCCTCAACTGTCGGAGTGCTGTAACTGCAGATATTTCAGAAATCAGTGCATATCGGTTAAAACGGAAGTGGAACTTTTTTGAACAGTCGATTTCTATCAGTCTTTTTCAATTGAAACTGAAATTCAGAAACCCTATTTAAAAGCACCATAATAGTTACATAAGAAACTCACTTGCAGAACACTAACGGTTTGGGAGATTGTTCACTACCTATGAGAGCCCATAAAGTCTTATCTAAAAAATGTATGCAATTCTTGCAGAGGTGGGACCAGATATGGAATGGCCATATATGAGAAGGTGGTCTTAGATCCTGGGAAAGCCTGATTTCGATTGCACAGTGGCAAAAATACTCAATCGACTTTCCTTCCCTTTGTAACTGTGCAAAACGGGGAGTCAATTTACAATCTCATGATGTTGCGGCATTTCACACCTGCCAAATTAAAACAGATGTATGGGACAACAGATGGGCTGTGTTGGAGGGTCTGTGGCCAGGAAGGAGAAGTAATGCATGTGTGACGGTCGTGGCTTAGGATGAAAATTGTTGGGAAAGAGATCGTTAGCCACATTAGGGGGTTGATAGGTTACCCACTAAAGCAAAAACCTACAACTATTATTCTTGGTTTTAGACTCATAAGATCTGTTAATAAACATTAAACAGATTGTGGACTAATTACCAACATGCTCCTGGCTGTAGAGCAACTTTTAGCACTGAGATGGAAGTCCATGGTTATCCCAACGATGCAGGAGTGGGCGGGTAAGCTTTGGATTATGCGCCTAATGAGAGAGGACAATTGTATATTTTGTAGTTATTTGCTTAAAGCGACAGATGACGCACCATTGCAATACTGATGTAATGTGCACAAGGATGGTCAATGCAGCTAGGTAACCATCCAGAAGAAGGTGGGAGGGGGGAGGATGGAATAGCGGGTTTTCAAAAATTCTTTCTTTATGTATACCGGAGGACTGATTTTGTTTTATGGCAGAAACCTGGCAAAATCTATATGAATGCTTTAAACTTAACACAATTTCATTGGGAAAAAGAAACACACTAGCACTGCTTAATAAACATGTTATCTGGTTTTTGCCATATTGTGCCAATCACCTATTTGCTCGGATTACTCTTGCTGCAGCGGTATCATTGTGCATTCTGAGGTGGTAGCTCAGTGGCATGCGCGCCATTTAAAAAACATGGACGTCACGGGTTCTAATCTTTTCACAGCTGGTTGGATCTACCTTTCCTCCTTCGAGGTCAATAAAATGACTTCCATTGTTATTAGTAGTAAAACTTCATGTCATCCAAATGACTGGAGCCAATGTAGTTACTGATGTCTATATAGTGGGCCCAACTGCTGGTACTGGGAGCCTCCTCAGCCTTAACTTGGGAGTCAGAATGGGCCTTCTACAGGTCCTATGTCAGCTTGTTGCCAAGGTTTCAGAAGAAGAGGAGACTGTGGTTTTTACCTGAATGTTCCCTGAGCTTTTTCATGGTATTGACGAACTCAAAGATTGACATGTTTGTCTGCACACAGATGAATGATTAGCGCCAGTGGCTCAGCACTTCAGGGGTATCCATTTAACATCCAGAACCAAGCTGAAGAACTTAAGAATCTGCTGAAGCAGAACACCATTGAACCTGTTACTGGTCTCACACCATGAGAACCCTGATTGTCCTTTTCCCAAAATAGCATGCAGGGGGCAAAATTTGCATCTCTGTTGACAGGCAAATCTTGCAATTCAATAAGAAAGACACCTGGCAGTATGCTTACAGGATATAATGCACTAGCTAAATGGTGCAAAATGCACAGGGTCTGCAATGTTCCTTTGGCATACCAGGAGAAATTGAGGGAAATGCTGGATAACCTTTTAAGTAAGAAAATGAGTCAACTTATACAGTCCCTGCCATGGGGTTATTCTGTGGTGATCTTGTTAAAAGGTTCTGGTGAGTCGTGATTGTGTATTGATTTATGTAGTCCCAATGAGGAGACATGGGTAGATAAGCATCCCTTGCTCAATCTTCACAAAATAGTATTAATGCTTGCAGGAGCTACAGTGTTCCCTACTGTAGATCTTGCAAGTGCCTATCATCAGGTTTAACTATACAATGGATCAAACAAGCCACCCAACCACTGGTGCTATCCAGACTCGACTATGGGAATGCCACCCTCACTGGTACAACAAAATCTCACCTAGCCCCCCTCAAAACTACTCTCAACGCAGCAGCTAGAATGGTCACTGGAATCAGGAAATACGACCACATCTCACCAGCACTCAGAGAACTAAAATGGCTCCCAATCGAACTGCGTGCCAGTTTCAGAACTGCCTGCCTCACACACAAAGCCCTGCACACAGGAAAACCTGAGTATTTGGCTGCTAAACTCAAAAGGGCTGGTCAGACAAGGAACCTCAGGAGCTCCAGCACCCTACTACTCATCCCTATGAAAACACGCAAACAAAAAACTGCTGCACGGTCCTTCGCCGGAAACGCACCCAAAATCTGGAACGCCATCCCAGTCGGGATCAGGACTATCTCGTCCTTCACAAAATTCAAAAAACAACTAAAAGTCCTTTTCCTCAACCGCTCCCTCCCGAATGGATAGCCGCCAACCAAACGCAAATCCCTGCTCGTCGTCTCTCCCAGACACTGTAGCTCTAAGACTTACCTCCTCCCTGCTTTTGACCACTAGCTGCTCCTCCCCCCCCCCTAAGTGGTTCAACCCCAAGACAACGTGCACTCTTTGAGGTTATCTCAGGACTCACGGACTACCTCAATGCTGCTCAGCACATTTGGACTTCCGAACCTATATGTAGAATACTGCTTTATTGTATCAACCCCAAGACAACGTGCACTCTATGAGGTTATCTCAGGACTCACATACTACCTCAATGCTGCTCAGCACACTTGGACTTCCGAACCTATATGTAGAATACTGCTTTATTGTATGAATCTTGCTCAAAAACTATTGTGAAGCGCTCCGATACCCTCGGGTCAGGCTAGTGCTATATAAAACTCCTTAATAAATAAATAATAAATAAATCAAAATACCCGAGGGCTTGTTTCAATTCCTAATAATGGCTTTTGGTCTGGAAAGCACTGCATCAGTTTTCCAACAACTTTTGAAAGAGGAACTCAAGGAGGTGACTGGCATGATGCCTTTCCAAGATGCAACATCACAAAATAAAATGATGGACAGTGTTGAAACTTTTCAAACACTCACCCCAGTCACAGATCTGGGTTTAATCCAATTATATAATTATTTTGCTGGCCAGGTCACCCCAGTTTAGACCCAGCCATTTGCATATCGGTGTTGGCCCTGCTACCCATGGGAACAGTCCAGCCCAAACTGCTAAGCCAGGTCCTCCCTGGACCGAAAACAAGCATCCTGGGACCTGTTTTGGGGTATCACCCCTCATTAGCCAGGCTAGGTTGAATCCAGTTGCGCGGCGTGCAAGGGACCCACATCTGGGCATACCCTTAGCCACTTAGGGCGTGTAGGAAAGTGCCTCTTTTTGTATGGTTAATCCCCATTTTTACCTGATGTGATTTTGAACTGTAAGTGCACTGGGTCCCTGCTAACCAGGTTCCAAGTGCCAGATCTCTTTCCCAAACACTGTACCATGATTGGCACCACTTCAGCTACCTCTGTAAGTCCTTAGTAAATGGTACCTGTAGGAAGGTGGAATCTGACTATATGGTTGCCCCCACTTTTTTCCTGGTGTTTTGCTGGTTTATGACTTAGTTGGACTGGGACCCTGCTATTCAGGGCCCCAGTCTATCTGCTCTCTCTAAACGACATGGAGTGCACTCTAGGTGCACTAGTGATTGGATACTGTGGTGCCTTATGAGTCCCTAGTATATGGTACCTTAGGTGCCAAGGGCATAGGTACTTCACAGGCCTACCAGGGGCTGCAGCATGTGTTATGCCACCCCTGGGAAGCAGTCTAAATCTGACACCACAGGCCTGCTACTGCAGCCTGGGTGAGGTGGTGCTAGCACCCCTCACTGAGATATAGGTTTCCTATATCTCTCCTGCACACACATATAAACCTATCAGTCACCCCTAAGGCAGGCCCTATCAATCCTGAGGGCAGGGTGCTTGGCTTCTATGTGAGGGGGTGCCTCTGCCTGAGCAGGGCCCCTCTGCAGCTCTCAGAGTCTATTCTCTGGTGCTGTTTGTGGATGCGGTTAAACCATATACTATTTAAGTGCATTATATCCTCGCGGTAAATGCTAACTTTGGAATGGCTGCATCAAAACATGTCGTGTTTGGTGTCAAACATCTTGGAATACTACCCCCCGCCAATCTTGGCGGCGGGGGTAGCATTCCACCCTTCTAGAGGGATAAGACATGTACCTGCTGTGGAAACGCGGTAGAATCCTAAAGAGCCCTGGCATCACAAAATGGATGCCACCAGTCACAGACACTGGGCTGCCCTCCTGCTGATGACCGAAACTCGCAGTGGAGGAAGCCCAACAATAGGCATCCTGTCACAGGGAGGTGTAACCACCTCCCAGACAGGGTTTAGTGTATTGGGGCTGGGTGGGTGCACTCTTAGAGTGCTTTGAAGTCCTGCACTGGGGGAGCAGAAGGCTCCTCTGTGCATATGCCAGTTCAAACCAGCTCAGGGGCTACCTGCCCCTGCTCTGGCGCGAAACTGGACAAAGGGAAGTGGGTGTAGCCACCCCCTCCCTTGACCCTCCCATAGGTGGGGTCATAGAGCTAGTCCATCCCCTCTTTTTAGTATAAGAGGGGGAACCTCTGCCATTGCAAAGCAGATAACCCCTGGACGACGCTCTACAGAAGAATCCTGGCCCTTCGACGTTCCACTACCTTTGGAAGACAGAAGAATCTCCCTTGGAGTCAAGGAGTGACTCCCCTGCTTGGCAGGCACCAAAAACGACAACGACGGTCGCAAACTACGCCGCTCCCGCCGGAGTCCGAAGTCCCTGCAGCCCAAGAAGTGGATTTCCTGACTTCTCCAAGGCCATCGTGAGTCCCCAGCGAAGCTGAGGCAAGTGGACCCCACGAGTGACGAGGAACCGCGACCCCTGGGTACCGTGCACTATTGTCGAGTGCAACCCCTTCACAGCGTTCCACGAACTTGTGCTTTGGACCACGTGTGGTCCCGACCTCTAGCAGGAATCCCTCCGAAGATCAGAGGCCTACACCGTCCCGAGTGACCGTGGGCCCCTGTTGAGTGATTCCACCCGAGGTGTCTTCGCGACCCCTTGCCAGCCGGCTCGTGGGTCCCCAGAAGACTTCTTAAAGAAACCAAAGGGCTCCCCTGGTTGCTCCAGGCCTGCCCTGACTTACCCTCGCTGGGTGAGTCCCTCAGACCTTGCTGGTCTGTGCCATCGACTTTTCTTCATCTCCCCGAGACTTGCTGTTGCCAAGGCTTGTTGGCTCCAATCGAGTTGCCGACACCGCAGTAAGCTGCAGACTTCATGGGACACACAGAATCCAGCTCCTGGTCATTGTCGATGCCTCCTGGACCTCGTGGCTGAAGAGTCAAGGCACCCGCAACCGACCTGAATCAACCGACGACGGTGGGCACCCATCTTCCTTGCCCCGAGTCACTGCCAAGTGACTTTGAACACTGTCCCCTCTGCTTTCAGGTCATCCTTCTTCAGAATCCAGGCTTGGATTCCACCGGACACTTCTTCAGCTCCCGCAAGCAGCAAGTCTTCTTTGTTCGCCATTGAAAACGACGCCGCGACCCGACACCAAAGGACACCTATGCACCCGGCTTCCCTGGGTGAGGTAACTCCAGTACTACGGTGCTCCTGTGGGTGTGGGCCCTAGAACTACTTACCCTGTAAGTGACTTGCTTGTAGGTTCTCCCGAAGTCTCCTAGAACTCTTAATTTCCAACCGCGACTTGCCCCATTGAAGTTAACGGCGATCCGCGCCTGTGTATCCACACTGCACGCGTCCCCCGTGGGTCCTTTACTTACCTGCCTTGGGTGGTTTCGTGAGGCCCCAGCACTTCTGAAGGCCCTAGGCCTTGTCTCCCTGCAAGTCGTTGTTGCTAAGTCCCTTTTTAGTATATGGTCTGGTACGCCCCTAGGGCCCCAGCCATATTTTGTGCTTAACTTATTGTGAAACGTTGATTTGTGCATATGTTTGTCTTCTAATCTCATAAAGAGATTAGTAGAGAGTTATTTAGAAATAAATACATATATATTTGATATATATACCTGTGTGGTGTCTTTTCATTTGGTGATTCAAGAGATTATATGGTAAAACAAGCTGCTTTACATTCCTTCAAGACTTAGCCTGAAGGCTGCTCTCCACAGCTACCACTAGGATAGCTTTCTTTAAAAGGTTGTCTTAAACCTATCTACCATAAGAGTCGATTTGCCCTGGTGCAAGGTGTCCACTTTAATTAGTGAACAGCATATACCAGGCCAACTTCTCACAGTACCCATAGTACCTAGGTCATGGGTACTGAAGAGGGTCCTCTGGGACTGCAGCACTGATTGTGCCACCGCACCGGGACCCCTCACCAAGACTATGCACTCTGCCATTGCAGGCTGCGTGTCTTGGTGAAGAGAAATCCAAAGAAATGACATGGCACACAGCCCTGTGTTTATCAAAAAAGGGGGGGGACAGAGGGCTTAATCAAGAGGTCCAGCGTACTTGCCCTATCAGAGTGAACGCAAAAAAGAGGTACGCAGTTCCTCAGTATGCAGGTAGTGTCCCAGGCACCCAAAAAAAGGAAATGCTTTCACGAAGTTCACCATCAAGGAGTAGAGCGCCTCTTGAACCCTGGTAGCTTGTTAGTCGCCTCTCCTCACTATTTTTAATCAAGTAGGGATCCATTTAGAATAAAATTTGCTCTCATAGGAATCCCCTCTTGTTTTATATTCACTTCCAGCACATCTACACTCACACTAGGTCCCTTACACCCACGGCACCCTTACGGCAGGAACAAAAGACCTCCGGCAAAGAGCCCATCTATGGGTGCCCGTCGGGTATTGCAGCGCCGACCCGACGAGGAGCAGACCCATATGATGAAGCATGACACCTAGCTTGCTGGGTGTGTGAGGGCCTCAGTTCCAAAAGGAGGAATTCCCCTCCTTTTTTTGGGTGCCTGGGACACTACCTGCATACTGAGGAACTGCGTACCTCTTTTTTGCGTTCACACAGCCCTGTGTGCCATGCCACCTGTACACTGCATAAGATATAGGTAAGTCACCTCTACTGCAGGCCTTTATCCCTAAGGTAGGGTGCACTATATCCTATCTGAGGGCATTTCAGCATGAGCAGAGATGCCCCTACAATGTACAGTGCATTCTGAGATATTGTACGTGCACAGGGAGGCCTTGAGGAGTACATGGGCTAGATACTTGTCAAGACAAGATTCCAAGCTTCATGATGGCTTCACTAATTTCTAAGATGTTTGGTACCAAACATCTTGTCTTAATAAATCCTCACTGATGCCAGAATTGGATTTATTAATAGATTCACACAGGAGAGCCTTTTAGAGGGTCTCCTGAAAAACTACCAAGCACTGGTGTGGTCCATGACTTGTTTTCCCCAGTCTGTCACCACCAGACATGTTTCTGACCTCATGGGGTAACAGCCAGCGCTCTCAGAGGACAGAGACAAAGCCTGCTCTGGGCGGAGATACTTCACACCTCCTCCAGGACAGGATGGCCTTCCTGTGCGGGAAGCTTCAAAAGCAATGCCACCTTTGAAATCTAACCCAAGAACCTCCAGATTGTGGGGGAAGCCAGGGCCCCTTTCTTGCTCTGCTTTTGGTGGGAGAAAAGGCAGGTGAATTAGTTAGATTAGCAGGAGGGTCAACACTAAGCCTACACCACCCCCAGGGTGGGGCAGGCGATGTGAACCCCTCTCTTGAAATTCCACCATCTTGGGATGGTGGAGAAACAACCTATTAGGGCTAGGGCAGTGCCCCTTCCCACATGAAGTGGTCACTAGAGGGCTTAGACACCCTAAAGGTAGGTAGCTGATTGGCTAATACCTGTCTCCCCTTGAAACACCCCTAAAGTCAGTATTTATGTGGCACCCAAGACCGGAATATCAGATTCAATAGACAAGAGAAGACAAGGACAAAGAAGACCCACTACACGAGAACTGAAGCCATGCTGCAGAGGAAAAAGGCACCAAACCTTGCATGCTGCCTCATGGACTCAACAATCGATGCCTGCTGTGTTGTCCTGAACCTGAAAGGACTCCAAGAATCCCAGAGTACCTCCAGCCTTCAAGAAATCCCCAAGAAGGTCCCTTGCAACTCCCCTGCACTGCACAGGCACCGATCCCATGAAGTCTGGTTTGTTGACTTGCAGCTCCTGACGACCTTGATGCAGCACCAAAGCAAGAAAAGGCACAACAGCTCTGGACGGTCAGATCTGTCTCCACCCCAAGTTTGGAGATACCAGAACCTACTGGAGCCGAAGCGTACCAATACCCGGGTACCAGACCCCCAACGGCAAATACCGAGAAGAAAAGTCCACACTGAACTCCCAAAGCACCAGAAGCAAGCACCCATCAAGGGACATCGAGACACCCGAAACCCACTTCCTGAGTGGCCTAGCTGTCCTGAGATCGCCTCTCCAAGTTGCCTGCTCATGACCACGAGGAACTGAAAACCCACAATGCCCAGCTGACCTGTTCGCTCTGCTGGCCACACAAGACCCAGCACCGACCAACCAGCTGTGCTCCCATGGTCCCCAAGCCCTTGCAACCTACTCCCTCGAAGGAGCCCCAGCGGACTTACCTGTAGGTCCCCCTGTGCAGTGTATTTTCAGCTGACCCCCTTCGTCTTTGTACACCTGCTTCCAAGACCCTCAGCACTCTGCTCCCGGCCGATCCGGGCCACTACCGAACTTCTCCTGCTGGAACTTTGGACCTGGTTCTGACATCAGCCTAAAAAGAGCAGGTGAACTTCGTGAAAGCATTGCCTGATTTTCGATGCATTTTTCTGCTTTTTCCCCATTGTTTCCAATGCTGCGTAATTGCGCACAAAAGTGATAAATTTTCTGAACTTTGCAAAAATCGTAACTCCGAAAGTACTTACCTTAGAACTGTGTTCTTGGTCTCAAAAATGATATAATAAGCGATACTGTTTTTATAAATTGGTCTCAGATTTATTCTTGAGTGTGTGTCTTATTTATTGCCTCAGTGAGTACAACAAATGCTTAGCACTACCCTCTGATAAGCCTAACAGCTCTCCCACACTACCACAAAAAGAGCATTAGAATTATCTGCTTGTACCTCTGTATACCATTTATGGATTCACAAGACTCTCTGCACAGTGTACTTTATTTTAGCACACTAAGCCAGCTTCCTACAGGGGGCACATAGCAACATCACAAAATAAAATGGACGGAATGTTGAAACTTTTCAAACACTCACCCCCAGTCACAGATCTGGATTCAACCCAGATCTGTGACTGGGGGTGAGTGTTTGAAAAGTTTCAGCACTCCGTCCATCATCTTGTCCTGCTATGTTCACCCTAATTGGCCAGGGTATGCCCAGACGTGGGTCCCTTCCTCACTGTGCCACTGGATTCAAGCTAGCCTGGCTGATGAGGGGAGAAACCCCGAAACCGGTCCCAGGATTGCTTGTTTCTGGTCCAGAGAGGACCTGACAGCCCTGGAACTTTCATAGAATATACGTTCAGATTGTGCATTCTCCCATTAAATTAAATTAATTTGATTGTGTTATACACTGTGATTGACAACTAAGTGGCTGGTGGTTATACTACTTACTGTTAGTTCTGTTCTACTGCCTGAGCCAGGCAGCGTGACTGCACGTCGCCGACTCAGTGCAAGGCTGCCGGCAGCTCAAGCGGGCCGCCACTGACCCTGTGGGCCACGGCAATTAATTATCCGCCTCGATCAGGGCTGCGGCCCTGCTGGCCAGCTGTCCACAGTACTCCTGGTGGCTGCTTCTGCAACCGGTCACTGTCAGTGAGGGACTCTGGTGACAGTAACGACCCCTCATGCAGTCTGCTGACTGCATGATGTAGCACTCTACCTGGCATCAAGTCGGCCGGCCCGGGCTGCTTGGAAATAACTTGCCGGTGAGCAGCGCGGCCATAAATATAATTTAGCCCCTGCTGGGCCCCCCACGGTGCAGACGGCATAGCTGGGCAGGTGCGAGCAGCAGTGCTGCAAGCCAATGGCCAAGCACCATGATAGCCGCGGCCGGCGTAGCCCGCAATCCAGTGATTGAGGCTGAGCCGGCCAGTCCACAGTCCTTCCTCACCAAATTTAACTTCCTGCGTTCTGGCAGCAGGACATGAGGTCATGTCCCTCCCTAGCGCTACGGCCAGAAAGTTGTGTCACTGAACCTGACTAGGGCAGGCCCCGGCTGTCTCGGTAGTAGCTATTGGATGCTACCCAGCCGAGCTGTGACGTCAGGCTGTCTAGTGACTTAGAGCCCCACGGCACTGCAGGAATCAAAAAATACATTGTAGCAGCACTGCCACTGTGAGCCTCCTCAGCTGCTGGGCGCGCCACACGCCTGTGGTAGCAGCCCGCGCAGGCCACTGGCATGCGCTGCCAGCTGCCACACACACTGTTTGCACCGCGCTTTCAATGACAGCTGAGACTATGCATTATGCGCGACAATGCATTTCAGTTCGGTGATGAGGAGCACCACACTGAAATAATGTAGTCCAACGCTTGATGCGTGGTACTTGGCAGGACTGCATCATCAGGGTATTCATCATCAGTGAACATTCACACCAGTCACTCCCAAACATAATGAGGGAACCCAGTAATGAAATAACGCACATATCCCACTCCTAGGTTGCACATAAAAATGGCTGTACTCTATGGCTATCAATCAGGTGTCACCAACCATCTCCTGTGTTATGGACTTGACGTGGATAGAGTTGTCTCCAGTGTTAACAGAAGCTACACTTTGAATGAGCCCCTATCTTCAGGCAAGTCAAGTAGTTTAGCATTTTCGAAATTCGCAGTGGAACAAAAAAAGCAGATTCTGCCATTTTCACTTTTCGGTGAAACATTTCTCAGACCACTACTTATACTGAGCTTTTAGCTTTCATTCATCCTAGTACCTGTGACTTCAGTAGCATAAAGGTTTCCTACTGCTGTCCGGGTGTAGGCGCTGGAAGTAGGGGTGCTGCAGCAACCCCCAAAAAAACATGCGCAATAAAGATGTATTTAAATTTTGTTTTCATCTTGTCACATTTACAGTGTGTTCAAAGACAGAGGTCAAATGTCAGGCTATGTCTTCTGACAAATTGTTGCTGATGTTTCTTAACAAGTAGATTAATGTTTGCTTTTCTTTTTCTGTCTTCAAAGTTAGAGGTTTTTTTTAAAGCGAACTATCTGACTATCTTGATGGGACACAGGGAGTGTAAGAGGAAAGGCTGTAAGAATGGATGTTAGTTTTACTCATAACACAAAACGATTAAATACCTATAAATGACCTGTACAAATATTTCAAAACTTATCAGCAGTTAGGACAGAACAAACAAAGAGCTTTCTTTGCAATTCTGAAATGTGGTGGAAACAAAACTTTAAATAGGATCAAAGTAAATCAAGACACTTTACTTGGTGATGGTCAAACAATAAATCTTTGGTAAAACTCCAGTCCCACACCTTATCATTTGTGTGCGAATTAGTTTTTATCAGTAAAACTGCATGTCAGTGCAAATTTTGTTTCCATTTCAATGGGAAAAGAATGACTTTCTGTAAAGGACAGTGTGCTTCTACACCGTGTTTTAGCAATATATTTGTGACAGTGTGCTCCAAAATGTACCACTGGCTGCATACCAGACCCTCACCACTCTCCTGCTGAAATGGAGTGGCTCATTTGCTATACTTGTTATTTGTGGGACACTTGGAGTTTTCACAATCACTATGATTTCAGTAATGTAACACTGATTGCAGATCTTTGTGAATAGAACCCTTATGTCATCACACTGGCCCTCACCAGTGGTCATGAGACCTAAGTTTTATTGAGCCTGCAATGGGAGTTACGCCACAACATGAGAGAAGAACAATAGAGACCACATTTGAGGTAGTATGTCAGGGAGCGCAGGATTGTCTTCGGGTACGTGTCTGGATATGTTTTAATTACTTAATAAGTGACTTCATCAAAAAATTGAAAAGAATTAATATCTTAAATATCTTTCTACTCTGGCAACAGATGGTATCGACCACAAAATGGTGATATAATAATGACACATGAAATATTCTCCATTGTGACGTATCCTGTGTATAAAAGGCTGGTTACCAGGGACCTGCAGCATTGGACACCAGGACACTAGTTGAGAGGACCACTGCCTGTAACTAGGGATAGAGAGCATGGGCAGACAAGGCCTCGCAAAAGAGGATTTCCACGCCAGGAGGTGAGGCAAGGGGACAAAGATGAGTGAATACATAAAATAAAAATTAGTCTGGATCTCAAACTGATCTGAAAACCAAACTGACACTGACTCGAGAATCCACGTCTGTCCTACAGCCCTGCCTAGTACCATGCATCAGGCGTTAGCCTAACGCATTTCAGTGTGGTGGTCCGCATCACAGCGCTAAAATGGATTAATCACACATTATAGTGCTGTTCAGCTGTCATGCAAAGTGCTGCTATAATGCACTTTGTCATGACTGTATGAGCTGCAGTTGCACAGTGCACCCTGCTCCCGGCAGGCTAAGGGGCTGACAGCTCTTAGCTCTTTGAGTACTGCTCTCTTGCTACAATGTATCTATGTTAGACACATACCCCAAGCCCAACAAACTAGCATAACTGACGTCACAGACAGAGTCCGGCCAATCATGGCTACTCGGTATGAGAGACACAGGCTAAGGTCAGTGGGGGGTGAGAGCTAAGTCCGTTCTGCTCAGGTGCCAGCCGCGGTAAAAGCAGGCGGCATTAAAGTTTTGGCTGTGCTTTAATTTGGGAAAACGAAGTCAAATGCGCACTGCGCTGCAGGCAGCTCCTCCAACCTCGCTGCTGGCGCTCATTGCACCAGTCAGCGGTGGTGGGTGGGGAGAAGGGATCGTGTTAATGGCCACCTGCTCACCACCGCAGAACAACGCCAGTTGTGCAATGGGATCCTGCCCCGGACGTGCGACTCGACCCCATGCCCACCTTCCACGCAGTGGCCGGTTGACTTGTGAGGCAGGCCAGTGAGTCCTGAGTCGCCAGTGCCAGCTCATGGGACAGTGTAACAGACTACAGTGGAGTGCATGCTAGCTCATTGCTGCTGGGTCGCATGGCAGTGCATCGCGGTGGTGGGGTTTCACTGACTGCACAGATCCATATCGCTTGCACATGATGATCCCGCGAGTGGCAGGGACCCGACCGCAGCACACAGGGCTGTGGCGCCTGCATCAAGTACGTGCCTGAGTGAGCTGCTGTATTGTCCTAATAAATTCTTCTGTCATGCCGTAGCCGTACATTAATTCCGTAGAGAGCTGTGCACCTCTCAGCCTCGTTAATAATAGTGGGCTGCCAGACCCCGGGGGGTGATGCTCAGCTATTGATTTTAATTATACTGCTCAGTAAGAACACTAGGTTAGTGAAGTGCCCTTCCATTTCTGGTGCTTTGCAGCAGTTTTATCATCTTCTTAGAGTTTCTCGTTGCTCAAATGAGTGTAATTTTTGATATTTATATGTTTCCCTCGTCTTCATTGCTTGATTTTGCTCGGGAGAAAGTGTCACTCAGTTATTGAAATGTCACTCATAATTACACTAATATTCTGAAAATGTCACACATAGAAATCCGAAACCTTAGAAACAAATTCACAGAGGGATTACTGGTGGGATCTCCCTGAATGGAGGGAGTTGTGCAAGAGTCCTGTTATTCCTAGACAGAAAGCAGAACGGGTCATCAAGAGGGTTGTTGGAGAGGGAAGAGCCCAAAGCGAGGGAGCGGAAGGGTCCTTTACCAATTGTACTGCAACAGGCACATTATTGAGGCCCCCACAGACACCCATAGGCCACCAGCGGGTGATTATAGAAACCACACCCCCTAGAGCCGATTGCCCAACTACTAGGAACGGCTCTAGGCCGATTGCAGAGGAACCCAGTAATCCAAAGCACCCATCAAACGACACACCCAAGTTCCATGTCCTATCCTGGAACATTGCGGGTCTCACCTCCAAACTAGAAAATCCGGAGTGGGGAGCTTTCATCCAAGAAAATGACATCTGCATGTTCCAGGAAACCTGGGCTAGGGAGGACACCCACAGACTAGGTTATGCGACCTTTTGCCTAGCAGCTACAAGTGGGGGAAGGGGAAGACCCGCAGGGGGACTTTGTACCTGGATTGCCGTGCACTTAGGATGCACGGCAAAACAGGTTGAGGCATCCTCTCGAGATATACTTTGCGTTATTCATAGATTCCCCGCTAAGACTAGAATAGCTGTAATCAATGTCTATTCTCGCCCAGTTAGCCATGGCCAGGAGTCGACAACCCTCGAGCAATAGACAGCCTTTCTGCATACCATCCCTGATAACACTCTGGTGATCCTTGCTGGTGACTTTAATTGCCAGTATGACCCCTGAAAGGCTTAATTGTGGGTGACGTTAGTGAGGAGGACCAGCATTGGGCCATTCCAGAGCCGAACGTCCCGGCAACCCGGGCCTGGACTCCACTGGTACTCCAAATGAACACCCTCACACTGAATCATTCCCTTAGGGCCTGTAATGGGCGGACAAAATCTGATTCCCCGGCGAACCATACTTACAACAGACCGGGAAGTTCTTCCATTCTAGACTATTTCTTGGTGGACACCAAATCCTGGCACCGGGTGACTGATTTCAAGGTTGTGCCTCGATATGACAGTGACCACAATGCCTTGATTCTCGAGATGGTACCGCCTTGCCCCAGGGATGTTCACACAGGCCAACCTCCAACTGGCCCTAGGTTAACTCTAACTAGTTGCAGCAGGAGAGTTAAATGGGGGGCACTTTGTAAATCTCAGGAAAAGCTAGCCTCCCTCTACCAAACTGTCATCCCATATCTCGAGGCTGCAAACCAACTTAGTGAAATTGCTGTCTCTACCACTGCCTTACTTGAAATTGCAAACAACCACCAAGGTCTAGTATCTGATTTGGCAAATATTTTTTACCCCATTACAAAATCCAGGGAAAAGGAGTCCCCGGGTCACCCTTGGTACAATGGCGATTGCCGTAAGGCTAAGCAAGCATTAGTTCTAGCTATCAAATCCAAAGACAGACCCCTAATAAAAGACAAGCGGATAGCCCACAAAAATATAATCAATGTGGCAAAGAAACAGTGGGAGGGAGATAAATGGGAAAGCCTGAAAAGTGCCTTATGTTCCAGGGACATGAGGACTTTTTGGAATTTAGTAAATACTGGCTGCACTGTGTAGGAGAGTAGGATCTGCTTCACAGGGGTACCCCCACTTTTTGCTGATACTTCACTGGTTTTCGACATTAGTCTGGCTGGGGCCCTGCTATTCAGAACCCCAGCCTAGCTGTTTCCTCTTTAAAAGGGTCTCCATGTGCCTTAGGCACATCACTGATTGGGATCTGGAGTGCCCTTGTAAGTCCCTAGTATATGGTATACTATGTACCAAGGGCATAGGTACCTCAGAGGCCTGCCAGGGGCTGCAGCATGTATTATGCCACCCCTGGTAGGCCATCCAAACTGACACCACAGGTCTGCTACTGCAGCCTGGGTAAGGTGGTGCATGCACCCCTTGCTGTGGTATAGGTTACCTATATCACTAAAAGCATACACACATATAAACCTATAAGTCACTCCTAAGGCAGGCCTTATCAATCCTAAAGGCAGAGTGCATGGTTCCTATGTGAGAGGGTGCCCCTGCATGAGCAGGGCCCCTCTGCAGCGTTCGGAGACCATCTCTGATGCTGTTTGTAGTGCAGCCTGACCATATACTCTTAAACGCATTATATCCTCGCGGTAAAATGCTAACTATGGAATGGCTGCACCTAAACATGTCGTGTTTGGTGTCAAACATCTTGGAATACTACCCCCCGCCAATCCTGGTGGCGGGGGTAGCATTCCACCCTTCTAGAGGGAAAGACATGTTAACTCTGACGAGTCCGGTAACTTCTTTCCAGAGCCCTGGCATCACAAAATGGATGCTGCTGCCACAGACACGAGTCTGGCCTCCTGCTGCTGGACGAAACTCCGGCAGGGGAGGCCTGGACAATAGGTTTCCTGTCCCAGGGAGGTGTGACCACCTCCCCAGACAGGACAATGTGTATTGGGGCTGGGCGGGAGCACTTTCGGGTGCTTTGAAGTCCTGCACTGGGGGCACATTTGGTGTCCCTGTGCATACCCCAGTTCAAACCGGATCAGGGGCTTGCAGCCCCTGCTTTGGCGCGAACTGGACAAAGGGAAAGGGGTGTAGCCACCCCTCTGCCCTGACCCACCCATAGGTGGGGCCACAGAGTAGTCCATCCCCTATTTTTGGAATAAAGGTAGGAACCCAGTCCTTAGGACTTTAGATTATACCTGGACGAAACTCTGAAACAGAATCCTGGACCTTCGACGCTCTACTCACGATTAGAGGACTGAAGAATCTCCCTTGGGGTCAAGGAGTGACTCCCCTGCTTGGCAGGCACCAAAGAAGCATCTGTCCGGTTCGCATTACTGAAGCTCCCGTCGGACGCCGAAGTCATCGCATCACCAGAGGTGGATTCTCAGACTTCCCCGAGGCTACTCTGAGTCCCCAGCAAAGCTGAGGCCCGTGGCTATCGTGGGTGACTTGAGACCGTGACCCCTGGACACCGAGCACACTTGCAAGTGCACCATCTTCTGGGTCTCCCAAGAAGTCGTGCTTTGGGGTCCGAGTAGCCCTAGCCTCCAGCACTACCTGCACCGAAGATCACTGGCCCCCACTCCACGAGTGTCCTGTAAGCCAGCTCCACGTGCGGCGTCACGAGGCTCCTTTGCGGTCGCTAGCCCGTTGGCTAGTAGCCCTTACCGAAGGCCAATCTTTTCTTTACTTGGCAGTCTGGTTGCTCCAGGCCTGCCCTCACTTACCCTTGCTGGGTGAGTTCCCCAGACCTTGCTGGTCTGCATCATCGACGATCTACATCTTACTCGAGACTTGCCGTTGCCAAGGCCTGTTGGGTCCAATCTGGTCGCCGACACCTCTGCACTCGACAGACATCGAGCAACAGCCCGAATCCTGCTCCTGGTCGCCGACAACGCCTCCCGGACCTCGTGGCTGAAGAGTCAAGACGACCGTCAACGAACTTGAAGCACTTGACATCGGTGGGCATCTGTCCATCGCCCTCCTGGTCACTGGCTAGTGACCCAGACTCTGTCCCCTCTGCTTTCAGGTTCTTCAGAACTCCGATCCACTCTTGGATCCACCCGGACACTTTTCTCCTGGTCGCCAGCAGCACTTTGCAGCAGATCGCCATAAGAAACGACGACGAAACCCGACCCCGAAAGGCACCTATGCACCCGGCTTCCCTGGGTGAGGTAACACGAGTACTCCGGTGCTCCCGTGGGTAGAGACTCTTCAAAATCCTAGATCTCAAAGGGTTTTGTCATAGTCCTCTTTAAAGTGTCCCTTTCCTCTATTTTCCCGATCCCGACTTTCTCCATAGAAGTTAACGGCGTATCGCGGTTGTGTATTTACACTGCACGCGTCTCCCGTGGGTCCCCTGTGTCACTACCTTGGGTGGTTCCTTGTGGTCCAAGCACTTCTAGAGGCTCTAGGCCTAGTGTCTAGTTCAGTCGTGGTTCGCATACCACTTTATTGGTATATGGTTTGGTACGCCCCTAGGGCCCAAACGTGTATTTGTGCTATTACTGTGATTTAAGATCTTATAACCTATGTACTTCGAACTCTAGCCTCATAAAGAGACTAGAGGGGTGTGTTTAGTAATAAATACATATATTTTGAATATATACCTGGTGTGGTGCTCTTTCATTTGGTCACTCAAGAGATTATAGACTGGTAAAACAAGCTGCTTTACATTCCTTCAAGACTTAGCCTGAAGGCTGCTCTCCACAGCTACCACTAGGATAGCTTTCAATAAGGTTGTCTTTAACCTACCTACCATAAGAGTCGATTTGGACTGGTGCAAGGTGCCCACTATAATTAGTGGACAGCATATGCCAGGCCAACTTCTCACATTGGTGTGCAGCGTGTGGGATTCCAGCTTGCTATTGTTTTACCAGATAATCTCAATTGAATTGATCAACTGAAAACCACTAAAGGTACCTAAGGTACATATAATTTAAGCTTAGAATATCAGTAAGTTCTACTGAACTTAGAGTTGTGTGTTAAGGGATAGCACAACCCTTTCTACAACTCAAGAGAGTTTAGTAGGCCACACTAGAGTAGGTAGTGCATACACCACACCACACTAGTAATGTCTTTAAAAGCAGGATCCAAAGATGCCCTGCAGGAAGCCATTGAGCTTCCCCCTCCAAGTATGACACACTCCCATTCTTGGAACTGAGAGCTTTGTGTAACGTGAGGAAATTAAGGACAGGCCAAAGTCCCACCACCCAACACCTCCAGGAGATGTTGGTGGCTTATGATCTTAGTAAGTCCTCAGAGACTGAAGGGGTAGGAGCAGAGGGTGGGCCAGCAGATGAGGAAGGGGCCAGGGGTACTACTACCCCCAGCCCCCCTCTGAAACTGACCAGGAGGGTGACAATGACCCTGACCTGGAAAACCCAATCCCTTCTGGGGAAGATGAAGATGAGGATCTAGAGAACCACACCTGTGTCCCCCCAGGAAGGATTATGAGTGTGCTCAGAAAGTCTAGGTCTCCTTCTCAGGAGTCTAACCACTCTGGCACCTCAATAGGGAGCTCTGTTTCTTCTCACAGGAGGGAATCCTCTCATGAGAGAAGAAAGAGACTGGTCCAGTATGAGGAAACTCAACTGGAGATCAGGAAGAAGCAATTGGCTTTAGATAGAGAATCCCTAGATCTCCTTAAAGAGAGAAGAAAGTTGGGACTAGAGTCCCATGGTGGCAACCATATCCCTAGAGATAGGGAAAGGTCCTATGACCATAGGAACCTGAGCAAGATTGTCCCTCCCTACCAGAGTGGGGATGATATCCACAAATGGATAACTGCTTTAGAGAGGGCCTGTAAAGTACAGAAGGTCCCTCAGGAGCAGTGGGCAGCAATCTTGTGGCTCTCCTTTGCTGACAAAGGTAGAGACAAGCTCCTCACTGTTAGAGAGGAGGATGCTGACAATTACAAGGTCTTGAAGAGTGCTCTTATTGATGGGTTTGGCCTAACCACTGAACAGTACAGGTTGAAGTTCAGAGACACCCAAAAGGCACAGACTCAAGACTGGGTAGACTATGTGGATTGTTCTGCCAAGGCTCTGGAAGGCTGGTTGATGGGCAGTAAGGTGTGTGACTTCTCAGGATTGTATAATCTGATAATGAGGGAGCAGATTCTTAATAACTGTCAAAACCAGCTGTTGCATCAGTACCTGGTTGACTCTGATCTGACCTCTCCCCAAGAATTGGGAAAGAAGGCAGACAAATGGGTCAGAACCAGGGTGAAGCAGAAGGTACAGAACCAAGGTGGGGAAACCAAGAAGCAAGATGCTAAGAACTCTGACAAGGGTGGGGAGAAGGGTAAAGATCAAAAGTCTTCATCAGGCCCCCAAAAATCTTCTTCTGGTGGGGATTTCCAATCTACCAAGGGTAAAGGCCAAAGAAAACCATGGTGCAAGGTCTGTAAGCAAAAGACCCACTGGACCAGTGATTGCACCAAGTCCAAAGACTCCAGTCCAGCACCCACCAATGCCCCTAAGGCACCTGTTCCCCCTAGTACAGTTGGTGGAAGTGCTCCAGCAAAGGGTTTAGTAGGGTTCACCCTGGGAACTGAGTTGGGCTCTGACTTAGTCAGGGAACTGACTCAGGCTGTGTTAGTCTGTGATGGAGGCATGGATGTGACCTCCACTGTGAGTCCCAGTAATCTGGGCAAGTACAGACAACAGCCTTTAATCAATGGACGAGAGGCTTTGGCATTTAGGGACACAGGGGCAAGTGTCACAATGGTGACACAAGACCTTGTGCTACCTGGGCAAGTTATACTTGGTGAGATGTACCAAGTGACCAATGCTAGCAATGTCAGAACAGACCATACTCTGGCAGTTGTTAACTTCTCCTGGGGAGGGGTAACTGGCCTTAAGAAGGTTGTGGTAAGTGCAAACCTACCAGTCGAATGCTTGCTTGGCAATGACTTAGAAACTTCTGCTTGGGCAGAAGTGGAGCTCAGGACCCATGCAGAAATGCTGGGGATCCCTGCAGATGTGTTTGCTGTGACCAGGTCACAAGCTAAACTGTCTAAAACTGAACAGGCCTTGGATTCTGGAAGAATGGACCAAGTGCCTTCCAAGAGGAGGAGTAGTAGGGTTAAGGCAGTGCCTTCCCCCTTGGCTCAGGAGGAAGATCAGTCCCTTGAGGGGGATGATCTCAGCCCTGAAGAAGGAACTGTCCCAGAGGAACTTGAACCTGACCAGGTTGAGTTCTTGGGGACAGGGGGACCTTCTAGGGCAGATCTGAGCCAGGAGCAGCAGAGCTGCCCCTCCCTTGAACCCCTCAGACAGCAAGCTGCTGCTGAGGCTGCTGGGAAAGCTAGTGGTCCCCATACAGTGTATTGGGATGATGGACTCCTGTACTCAGAGAGTAGAGACCCCAAGCCTGGTGCTACCAGGAGGTTGGTAATACCTTTGAAGTTCAGGGGCTTCCTATTGACCCTAGCCCATGATATTCCCTTAGCAGGACACCTGGGCCAGAACAAGACTTGGGACAGAATTGTCCCTCACTTTCACTGGCCCCACATGTCTGAAGACAGTAAGGAGTTTTGTCGCTCCTGTGTAACCTGCCAAGCCAGTGGCAAAGCAGGTGGCACTACAAAGGCCCCCCTGATACCACTACCTGTGGTGGGGGTGCCCTTTGAGAGGGTAGGGATTGACATTGTTGGTCCCATGGATCCCCAAACAGCATCTGGGCACAGATTTATACTGGTGGTAGTGGATCATGCCACCAGGTACCCAGAAGCTATTCCCCTTAGGACCACTACAGCACCTGTGGTGGCAAGGGCCCTCCTGGGAATTTTCTCAAGAGTGGGCTTTCCTAAGGAGGTGGTATCAGACAGGGGTGCAAACTTCATGTCTGGGTACTTAAAGGCAATGTGGAAGGAGTGTGGAGTTACTTATAAGTTCACCACACCCTATCACCCACAATGCAATGGTTTAGTTGAGAGATTCAACAAAACCTTGAAGGGCATGATTAAAGGGCTCCCAGAAAAGCTTAGGCGTAGATGGGACATACTCTTGCCCTGCCTTTTATTCGCATATAGGGAGGTGCCTCAGAAGGGGTTGGTTACAGCCCTTTTGAACTTCTGTTTGGCCACCCTGTGAGGGGTCCACTGTGCTTGGTGAAGGAAGGATGGGAGTTACCTCTCAAGCCCCCAAAGCAAGATTATAGTGGACTATGTACTTGGTCTCCGCTCCAGGATGGCTGAGTACATGAAAAAGGCAACCAAAAACCTTGAGGCTAGCCAGGAACTTCAAAAGGCCTGGCATGACCAAAGAGCTGTTCTGACTGTTTACCAGCCAGGACAGAAGGTGTGGGTGTTGGAGCCAGTGGCCCCAGCAGCTCTCCAAGACAAATGGAGTGGACCCCACACTATTGTTGAGCAGAAGGGTGAGGTCACTTACTTAGTAGACCTGGGAACACCCAGGAGTCCCCACAGGGTTCTCCATGTCAACAGACTTAAGCCATATGTGGACAGGGCAGACATGGGCTTGCTCATGGCTACTGATGAAGGGCAGGAGGAAGAGAGTGACCCACTCCCTGACCTGCTCTCACAGAACCCTGACGATGGGTCAGTTGATGGTGTAGCCTTGGCAGGCAGCCTCACTACCCAGCAACAAACTGATTGCAGGCAAGTCCTCAATCAGTTTAGACATATGTTTTCTCTGACACCCAGTCAGACCACCTGGTGCACTCATGAAGTGGACACTGGGGACAGTCTGCCTATTAAAAACAAGATTTATAGGCAACCTGACCATGTCAGGGACTGTATCAGGACTGAAGTCCAGAAGATGTTGGAATTGGGAGTGATTGAGCCCTCAGATAGCCCTTGGGCTAGTCCAGTAGTCCTAGTACCTAAACCTCACACCAGTGGTGGGAAAAGAGAGATGAGGTTTTGTGTAGACTACAGGGGCCTCAATGCAGTCACTAGGACTGATGCCCATCCAATACCCAGGGCAGATGAGCTCATAGATACTTTGGCCTCTGCCAAATATCTCAGCACATTTGACCTAACAGCTGGCTACTGGCAGATCAGACTAGCTGATGCTGCAAAGCCCAAAACAGCATTTTCGACCCCTAGTGGGCATTACCAATTTGTGGTGATGCCCTTTGGTCTGAAAAATGCACCTGCCACTTTCCAGAGGTTGGTGAACACAGTTCTCACAGGACTGGAGGCCTATAGTGCAGCTTATCTAGATGATATTGCTGTCTTTAGCTCCACCTGGGAGGATCACCTGGTCCACCTCAGGAATGTTTTACAGGCCCTGCAAAAGGCAGGCCTGACTATCAAGGCCACTAAGTGCCAGATAGGGCAGAGTCAGGTTGTGTACCTGGGCCACCTTGTGGGTGGAGGCCAGGTTCAACCTTTGCAGAGCAAGATCCAGACCATCATGGACTGGACTGCTCCCACTACCCAGACTCAGGTGAGAGCCTTCTTAGGCCTGACTGGGTACTATAGGAGATTTGTCAAGGGGTATGGATCAATAGTGACACCCTTGAATGACTTAACTTCTAAGAAAATGCCCAAAAAGGTTCAGTGGACAGTTAGCTGTCAAAAGGCATTTGATGACCTCAAGCAGGCCATGTGCACTGCTCCAATTCTGCAGAGTCCTGATTACTCCAAGAAGTTCATTGTTCAAACAGATGCATCTGAATTGGGGGTAGGGGCTGTACTGTCACAATTGAATGAAGAAGGTCAGGATCAGCCAGTAGCTTTTATTAGCAGAAGGCTGACCCCTAGAGAGAAACGTTGGTCAGCCATAGAGAGGGAGGCCTTTGCTGTGGTCTGGGCTCTGAAGAAGTTGAGGCCATACTTGTTTGGTACACACTTCCTGGTTCAGACAGACCATAAGCCCCTCTTATGGCTAAAACAAATGAAGGGTGAAAACCCCAAACTGCTTAGGTGGTCCATTTCCCTACAGGGGATGGACTTTACAGTGGAACATAGGCCTGGGAGTAACCATGCGAATGCAGATGGACTCTCTAGGTATTTCCACTTAGAACATGAAGACTTAACTGGGCAAGGTTAGTTTAATGTCCCTACGTTTGGGGGGGGTTGTGTAGGAGAGTAGGATCTGCTTCACAGGGGTACCCCCACTTTTTGCTGATACTTCACTGGTTTTCGACATTAGTCTGGCTGGGGCCCTGCTATTCAGAACCCCAGCCTAGCTGTTTCCTCTTTAAAAGGGTCTCCATGTGCCTTAGGCACATCACTGATTGGGATCTGGAGTGCCCTTGTAAGTCCCTAGTATATGGTATACTATGTACCAAGGGCATAGGTACCTCAGAGGCCTGCCAGGGGCTGCAGCATGTATTATGCCACCCCTGGTAGGCCATCCAAACTGACACCACAGGTCTGCTACTGCAGCCTGGGTAAGGTGGTGCATGCACCCCTTGCTGTGGTATAGGTTACCTATATCACTAAAAGCATGCACACATATAAACCTATAAGTCACTCCTAAGGCAGGCCTTATCAATCCTAAAGGCAGAGTGCATGGTTCCTATGTGAGAGGGTGCCCCTGCATGAGCAGGGCCCCTCTGCAGCGTTCGGAGACCATCTCTGATGCTGTTTGTAGTGCAGCCTGACCATATACTCTTAAACGCATTATATCCTCGCGGTAAAATGCTAACTATGGAATGGCTGCACCTAAACATGTCGTGTTTGGTGTCAAACATCTTGGAATACTACCCCCCGCCAATCCTGGCGGCGGGGGTAGCATTCCACCCTTCTAGAGGGAAAGACATGTTAACTCTGACGAGTCCGGTAACTTCTTTCCAGAGCCCTGGCATCACAAAATGGATGCTGCTGCCACAGACACGAGTCTGGCCTCCTGCTGCTGGACGAAACTCCGGCAGGGGAGGCCTGGACAATAGGTTTCCTGTCCCAGGGAGGTGTGACCACCTCCCCAGACAGGACAATGTGTATTGGGGCTGGGCGGGAGCACTTTCGGGTGCTTTGAAGTCCTGCACTGGGGGCACATTTGGTGTCCCTGTGCATACCCCAGTTCAAACCGGATCAGGGGCTTGCAGCCCCTGCTTTGGCGCGAACTGGACAAAGGGAAAGGGGTGTAGCCACCCCTCTGCCCTGACCCACCCATAGGTGGGGCCACAGAGTAGTCCATCCCCTATTTTTGGAATAAAGGTAGGAACCCAGTCCTTAGGACTTTAGATTATACCTGGACGAAACTCTGAAACAGAATCCTGGACCTTCGACGCTCTACTCATGATTAGAGGACTGAAGAATCTCCCTTGGGGTCAAGGAGTGACTCCCCTGCTTGGCAGGCACCAAAGAAGCATCTGTCCGGTTCGCATTACTGAAGCTCCCGTCGGACGCCGAAGTCATCGCATCACCAGAGGTGGATTCTCAGACTTCCCCGAGGCTACCCTGAGTCCCCAGCAAAGCTGAGGCCCGTGGCTATCGTGGGTGACTTGAGACCGTGACCCCTGGACACCGAGCACACTTGCAAGTGCACCATCTTCTGGGTCTCCCAAGAAGTCGTGCTTTGGGCTCCGAGTAGCCCTAGCCTCCAGCACCACCTGCACCGAAGATCACTGGCCCCCACTCCACGAGTGTCCTGTAAGCCAGCTCCACGTGCGGCGTCACAAGGCTCCTTCGCGGTCGCTAGCCCGTTGGCTAGTAGCCCTTACCGAAGGCCAATCTTTTCTTTACTTGGCAGTCTGGTTGCTCCAGGCCTGCCCTCCCTTACCCTTGCTGGGTGAGTTCCCCAGACCTTGCTGGTCTGCATCATCGACGATCTACATCTTACTCGAGACTTGCCGTTGCCAAGGCCTGTTGGGTCCAATCTGGTCGCCGACACCTCTGCACTCGACAGACATTGAGCAACAGCCCGAATCCTGCTCCTGGTCGCCGACAACGCCTCCCGGACCTCGTGGCTGAAGAGTCAAGACGACCGTCAACGAACTTGAAGCACTCGACATCGGTGGGCATCTGTCCATCGCCCTCCTGGTCACTGGCTAGTGACCCAGACTCTGTCCCCTCTGCTTTCAGGTTCTTCAGAACTCCGATCCACTCTTGGATCCACCCGGACACTTTTCTCCTGGTCGCCAGCAGCACTTTGCAGCAGATCGCCATAAGAAACGACGACGAAACCCGACCCCGAAAGGCACCTATGCACCCGGCTTCCCTGGGTGAGGTAACACGAGTACTCCGGTGCTCCCGTGGGTAGAGACTCTTCAAAGTCCTAGATCTCAAAGGGTTTTGTCCTAGTCCTCTTTAAAGTGTCCCTTTCCTCTATTTTCCCGATCCCGACTTTCTCCATAGAAGTTAACGGCGTATCGCGGTTGTGTATTTACACTGCACGCGTCTCCCGTGGGTCCCCTGTGTCACTACCTTGGGTGGTTCCTTGTGGTCCAAGCACTTCTAGAGGCTCTAGGCCTAGTGTCTAGTTCAGTCGTGGTTCGCATACCACTTTATTGGTATATGGTTTGGTACGCCCCTAGGGCCCAAACGTGTATTTGTGCTATTACTGTGATTTAAGATCTTATAACCTATGTACTTCGAACTCTAGCCTCATAAAGAGACTAGAGGGTTGTGTTTAGTAATAAATACATATATTTTGAATATATACCTGGTGTGGTGCTCTTTCATTTGGTCACTCAAGAGATTATAGACTGGTAAAACAAGCTGCTTTACATTCCTTCAAGACTTAGCCTGAAGGCTGCTCTCCACAGCTACCACTAGGATAGCTTTCAATAAGGTTGTCTTTAACCTACCTACCATAAGAGTCGATTTGGACTGGTGCAAGGTGCCCACTATAATTAGTGGACAGCATATGCCAGGCCAACTTCTCACACACAGAGGGTAAACTGGCAATAGAATCAAATCTGGGGGCAGAAGTTTGGAAGGCCCACTTTGAACCCTTATGTGCAAGGGTAGAGGGAGAAGCAGGACATGCCACAAATGAGTGCCCCCACTCTCAGTCACCCATTTTTGATGCTCCAGTAATTTCTTTAAAAGAGATAATGGATGCCCTAAGAAGGGTAACCCCCTCTAAGGCACCGGGACTAGACAAGATCCCAGGCGATCTCTTCCGCAATGAGCCTAATATTTGGGCCCCATATTTATGGACCCTGTTTAATGCTATCATGCAGGGAATGTCGATTCCCACGACCTGGCTGGGGGCGGAAATTATTCCAATTTATTAAAAGGGCTCACCACTCCTTCCCGCTAACTATCACCCAATCAGCCTCATAGATGTCACCCAGAAGATATACGCACGAGTGCTGTTGGATCGATTAGAGAGCTGGATGGAGGAGTATTCTATACTTAGCCCCTACCAGGCAGGTTTTAGAGCCAGAATGTCCACAATAGATCAAATTCTTAGGCTGCAACTACTGTACTGGAAGACAGTGCTTCTGGAGGGTGGCAGCCTTTATTTGATCTTTGTGGACCTAAAATCGGCATTTGACCTGGTCCCCAGGGACAAACTGTGGTCCATTCTATTAAATTTGGGGGCCCCCTCCTACCTTTGCCACCAGATGGAACGGCTCCATTGATGTAATTACGCCCAAATCAGGCACGGGAAAAATGGCGAGCTCACTGACCCCATTTCCATAGATAGAGGGGTACGACAAGGGTGCGTGTTGGCCCGACCCTTTTCTGCTTATTTTTTAATGGCCTAGTGGAGGCCCTGATTGCTGGGAGGGACATAGATGTTCCTAGGTTGGCGAACCACAAGGTTCCCGCCTTGATGTTCGCCGACGATACCCTCTTACTATCCAAGTCCCCTATGGGAATACTGAGGGCCCTAGATATCTTTCATTCATTCTGCAAAAGTAGGGGTTTAGAGATAAATTCACAGAAAACTAAATACATGGCTTTTAATGCAGGAAACACCACTCGACCAAACCCTCAGCTAGACGGGAAACCACTAGAGAAAGTGACCGTCTTCGATTACTTAGGATTAACACTTACTGAGAAAATGGAGTGGAGCGCACAAATAAAGAAGGCTAGCCTAAAGTTGGCCCAGACAACGGGGGGGTTAGCAAAGATGCTCAGGAAGTGCACTCATAAAATGGTTGGACCGGTGATGGAAATTTATAAAGCCCAACCAAGGGGGGCGGCCTTGTATGGGGCAGAAATCTGTGGCCATCGGCCATCCGACCTCCTTTCCAAGAATGAGAATTCCTTTGCCAGGCAACTCTTAGGTCTCCCCATAAGTACACCACTTACGCCACTTCGAATGGATCTTGGGGTCGGCCCAATTGCAGAGGAAGTTGCCCTCAGACCCCTCTTAAATTGGCGACGTTTATGGAGTACTCCAGAATTAGTAGTTTTTAGAGAAGAGCTGAAGGACGTGTTAAACTTACAGGGAGCTAGTAAAATCCCATGGCTGGCCTACATTAAAAACTCTTTAGAAGCTATGGGGATGGGCGACCTATGGGCTAACGCTAAAGGAAGCTGCTTGTCAATACCCAGGAAGGCCCTGTCAAAGATCTTCAGGGAATATAAACTTAACCAGATAAAGAGGAACCCCGCGACTGGTATATTGACTGCATCCTTCCTAGAGGTTAAAGAGCAATACAGGTTAGAACCTGCTCTTGATGTCATCCAGCCTCCCCTTGCCAAAAAGCTCTATCTACAATTTAGGCACGGAGTATTGCCATTTCGTGCCTTTATAAACAACTTGGGGGGCACTTTGACTCAGGGTTGTCCGGCCTGCAAGAATATTTCGGAGACGGACCAACACGTATTATTTTTTTGCCCGGCATACAAGAAGGCTAGACACCGATGGTTACTACAGGTATGTAGAAACCTCGGAACAAATCACTGTGCGGAGGCCTATAGGATACTAAAATATGATACTAGCATGCCTATTGTGTATTCAGTCTCTCGATATTTATTCTCTATGTGGTGTGTACGCCGAGCCATCTTAAAATTAGGCTCCGCCTAATTTGATCATTTCACCCCATTTCTGTGATTACAAATTTTTACGAACCTCACCTTTTTCAAATTTTAAATGTTACAAATGTGTATTTTTATGTATTTATTACATTTTAAAACTTTTATTCGGAATTCTTTGACACTGTAATGCACATGCACTTTACTTTTGGAAAATTTAAATGTATGAACTGTGCCGTACGTTTTACTTGTGCTTTTATGGCCACAAAGGCCGAAATAAAGAACTCTTGAATTTAATTGAAATCCGAAACCTTAGAAGCTGTGGTCCTACACCTTAAAATATATACCTTACCTACCACTCCGAACATAGGTGCTGGAGGTAGGAGTGTGGGGGGGGGGAGGGGGGCTGCAGCAGCCCCAGAAATAACTATGCTGGAGTTCAGAAGGTAAATGAGCAATAGAGATGCCTTTAAATTTTGTATTTATCTTGCCACGTGTGCTGTACATTGAAAGACATCAAATGTCAGGCTAGGTTTTCAGAAAAATTGCTGCTTATTTTGTTTAACATGGAGATTTTTGTTTACTTTTCATTCTCTGAATACAAAGACAGAGAATTTTGTTAGGTGAAGTATGTGACAATCTTGTTATAGTACTGGGAGCGTGAAAGGAAAGGATGTAGGGTGTCAACTTTTTCTAAAACAATTACATTTACATACCTGCAATTGAACTGCCCAAATATTTCGAAATATATCAGCAGTTAAGAAAGCACAAATTAAGCACTTTTTTGGTAATTCTGAAGTGTGATGGAAACAAACATTTTGAATGGGATGAAAACAAATCAAACACTTTACTTAGCGATGTGCAAATGAGAATTATTCGCTAAAACCAGATTTCCACACATTGTCTTTTGTGGACTACATAGTTTTACCAGCAAATTTAGTGGTCATTTCAATGGAAAATGTGCTGTCTGTCAATGACAATGTGCTACCACACCATGCTTTAGTCATATATTTGTGACAGTGTGCTCCAAAAGGCACAGCTGCCGGCTGCATGCCACATCTTTCCTGCACTCCTGCTTGGGTGAATTGGGTGACATTGATGGCCCCTGATTTTAACAATAAGGACATGTTTTTTATGTACATTTATGGCTTTGCGCCGAATAAAGATTTTTAAGATGGCGGCACCCGACTGTGACAATTGTTCCAGCACCACTGCTATCAAGGTGGTTGGACAGCATGTAAAAAGTGTGGACGTTTTCTATTTGCGTGGAGGGAATGTACCCGTGTACGGCGCTGTGATAATCTGACAGTACAGAGATTGGATTTGGGCACACAGCGCCTCGTCAGGGATAGTAAGCGCTATATAAGCGCAATGCAATAACGCAAGAAGCCGAGTCCTCAGCTCAGCACCGACGTGATTTCTTGACGCAGCAAACATTGCACCTCCAACGAAGCCACTTTTTCACTTCAAAGCAAACATTTAACAGCCAGAGCCAAAAATCGCAGGTCAATGCAAATCTGGGAGCCATCCAGCAGGGGGCGGTCATCATGTGACCTCAACTGGCAAAAGGATTTGATCCACTTAATTGCAGACAGATCACCTGCCTGGTTCTCACATTCTGGGACATGGGGATATCAAAGGCCGTGGTCCCGAGACTGAGACTTTTTCACACAGTATTTATTCCGAAAGTGGATTAAAGATTCCGTCTTGTGTGCCGCCATTTTCTACAGCTTTTAGAGCTCGTTCTCAAAACATGTCGTCAGTCATCATTTCATCTCCAGAGAGGACATTACATGGTCCTACGACCCCGTCGACGAATTCAGTAATTTCGTTCCACTTCTTCTGGAACATCGGTTGTTTCAATTTTTTTTAAAGCACTGTGCTTGTGTTGTTTTCTGTTTACATAGATTCGTAATGTCATAAATAGCTATATAAAAAATCAGAGTATCTAGAACTTTACATGTTTTTGATCGGCAAACTCTTCACAAATTCAGTAAAGCAATGTTAGTGAACATGCTGAAAAAGTGTCACTTCACTGGCAGATTAAAAGGCTATCGCTATATGTTGTAATGTACTCCACGGTAAAGAACACTGAAAGATGCACAACCGTACAAACAGCACGCACTCGCATGATCAACGGGGTTGACCTTGGGAAGGATTTGGAAAGATGTGTAAGTTGAGCGACGAGAAGTGTATTAAGTATAGTGGTGGGGAGGCAGTGGATGTGTTGCGTTGTTAGTGTGAAGCAGTGGCAGTGATGCGGTATAGGGGAAACTATTGTAGGAACTGATAGTGCAGTACTGGTTTTGGTAGTGCTGTGTTGGGCTGAGTGGTTGCAGTGAAGAAGCGTAGGTGGTGGTGCAGTGCTTGTGGTTGCAGTGTCATCCTGTGGTCCTGGGGCGTCGTTGGTTTCTGTGCCAGTGTGGTAGTGTAGTGATGGAGTGGTGCTGTGGTCCTAGGCTGTGGGTGTGCCTTCAGAAGGCTGACAGCGCAGTGGTGGAGGGTGGTAGTCCCAGGATGGGAGGTGATAGTACTTCGCTCTTAGGTGTTAGCATGGCAGTGGCGATGTGGTTCTAGGGCTGCGGCAATGGGTGTTACTGTGATACTATGATGTTGTGCAACTGTGGCTAGTAGTGTGGTGTCAGGGATGGGTGTGCAACACTATCTTCTTTTAGTAGGTGCTGGGGAAGACAAGTGACTTGGACGTACTGCAGCACTGCCACGTGAGAGTACATGATGTGGTTTGTGGTATTATGGGTAGCACTGTGTGGTGGTAGTTTTATAGGTTGGAATGATGGCGAGGGGTGGGGTGTTGGGGTGTTTGTGAGTAGGGCAGTGGTGGGAAAGTAGTGTGCCCTGGTTGTGGTGCAGTGTGAAGTGTGAAGTGGGATTGCGGTTCAGTGGGTAGTAGAGCAGTGCTGGGACAGTGAATTGCTTAAGGTTGTCGTATAGTGCTGGTGGGTGGCAGTGCATTGATGTGGTAGTAGTGCTCGGGTGCTCAAAGTGGTAGTGTGGTACTCTTGTGGTAGTGTGCTACTCTTGTGGTAGTGTGCTACTCTTGTGGTAGTGCAGTCTCCCTTTAGTAGTACAGCTTTAGAGGTGATAGTGGAGCTCATCTAATGGTAATCTGGCGTGGTAGCACTGTGGCGGTGAAAGTGTGGCGGCAGGACCTTGCTGAGTGCTGTTACCACCAGTGGACACTATAAGACCATATTTTCGGGTTCTGAATATCAGAATGTCACTATTCTCTTAATTTCAGAGAGCAAATATGACCTTCTTTTAAAAAATGCAAAAAGAAGCAGGAGCAAGAAGGGGAGGTTCCAAGTCACAGTACTGAACACTGTAACAAGTGTGCATGCCATCGAGAGGTTGTGGAGGATGGAGAATCTCCATTTGGAGAAATTATTTTCGAGGAAGAAGTCATCCAACCAATTTGGAAGGTAGCCTTTATGGCAAGGTGGTGATTAGTTAGCATCTGGGTCTTGACAATGTTCATGAAGACACCGACAGAAGACCATATTCTGTTGCTAATTTGTCTGTCACTGGAACTTGTTAGCTCTAGACTTGTAGGGAAGACAACAATTTCAAACTTGGTGTAATAAAGGCTCCATATGAAGGGCATAGAGAGAGATGGAGTGGGTAGCCCCTCTCAAAAATGAAAAATCTCTGTCCTCACTTTGTATAAAAAGAGATTTTGACTTTAGTTGAATAACATAAAACAGCGGTATTTATTATTTTATTATTTAGGTACAGAAAAAAAAATCATATACGATCCTATGATTAAATAGGATGTATACTATGAATCTGAAAAAAGAACATAATTTGCCCTGATAAAAAAGGGAGAGAGAAATCAGAGCAATGGCTGAAATGACGTAGATATTTTACAGTTCATGCTTCCATGACTGTTTTTTTAATCCCTCAGCTTGGAATCAGTATTCAACCGTGCCAAGGGACCCTTTTAGGTAGGAGTGGGCATATATGGATGTGATGTAGAATTTTAACGGGGCGGTCTGGTGAATGATATCACAGTGCATTTCAAAACCCAAGAAGACAGTCAAAACAACACTCTAGAAGGTCTATAATTGGTGACTGTCAGCAATGCAAGACTGGTACAAGAGAACTGTTATTTCTCTACACTGAATGGCCCCTTTAATTGCTAGTTACAGAGCCCTATTACATGCACGGACATTTTAAGGACTTTGGGGGCGCCTGAGCCAAATGTATTTAACAGCTTTGATTTTATGATCCAGTTTCAGTTCTTTCATACACTCTTTGGTAAAATTCTAAATGTGTGTACATCTGATATTCAGGGATAGTGATGTGTGTTTTCAGTATTGTAACACAGCAGCAGCTCACTAATATTACTGCAAATAATATGTCACACCCTCCCATTTCTCATATGTGAGGTCCTGTATTAATCTAAAAGAAACTTTTTATATGGATTTTGCATGAAACAAACACATTTTGTCCGCAAAATGTCTGTAAAAGACTCATACATTAAAAATAAACGATAGAAAAATGCTGTTTTCAACAATCTTTTTAAAAATGAGTCGAGGTCATCAGGACAAGACTCTCTGCAGAACATAGCTGGCTCTATAAGGGGGGGGGTCTGGAAGGCTGGGGCCCCGGGCCAGAGTCCACTTTGGCCATGCCTTAAAACGTCTCTGAGCACATGCTGATCCGCTAGTCTGATTAAATCTTTTTTGTTCTGATATAATGTTTAGTTATCACATGTAACTATAATTCGTGCACTAAACTAACTATAACTCACTCCCCCACCAAGGTGATATGGATTTTAGTCACAATATAGATCGTTTGTTGGTCATACCATACTAAGTTTAGGAACTGGTAGTGTTTTCTAAGGATATTTTACCCTGTGAAAATGCTGATCCTCTGCTGTGATTTGATGAACCTTGTTTGAGAGAAATTTGGTTTTAGCTCATGATTTTCTCATAGCAATTATTGAAGTTACTCCAGAAGATAAGTGGAGAACTTATTTCTAGAAGATCACTGTCTTTCAAAACAATATGTATTTGGCTAGTTAAAAACTATCAAAACTGAGACCTTTACACAATCAATTTTGCTCAGTGGCATGTGTCAGAATTTGCTTGGTGGCATGTTGCTTTATTGAGTGAATGTTTTTTTGTAAATGTTTTGTATACTTTCATGAAGGATGAGTTATATGTTCATTATATTAGGTTAGAACTTACTTTAAATGTTGGTATTTTCTGTGTTCTGGATGTGGTCGGTTAATTTCTGAGTGCAAGAGCATCTGAGGCCACGGTCGTGCAGCAGTTTATAACGGTTGTTCCATGTAAACAAGCAACAAGAACCCCTTTTTGGGGCCACTCTGTGGCACCACCTCTTATGTTGGCTCCTCTGCCTTCTCCTGCATCATGTGCATGGGTTCTCTACCTGTGCCACTGACAGAGCATGCGGTTGAGTAAAAGTACTGTGTTAAGGGTCCAATGGCTTGCCATGCACGCACTGAGCGCATACTTTTTTTGGCCATTTTACTACTTTGGGCATTTGCTTAGCTTTGGATGGGGACTCCATTTTCACAGTTTGGATTTACAATACAGAAAGTTGACAGTTGTTTGAATAACGATCTCGGGTGAAAGATTTTGCCTTTTTGAAAGAAATGCTGATAAATTGTAAGGTTTGATTATAGGAATAGGAATTAAGGAGAATGCAGGATGCATAGTTGCCAACATTTGGAGAAAAAAAAACCCGAGACACTTTGCAGCACAGGGCTGCTGCAGATAGAAAGTTCTTGTTTGTGTACCTGTGTGTAATAAAGAGGAACAGTTTGTGCAACAATATTACCCGGGACAGTCTCCAACTTTCCGAGACTGTCCCTGCAAAAATGGGACAGCTGGCAACCATGAGGATGATCTCACTGAGGACATAATTATTAGGATAATGGGTAGAATTTCAGCTAAAATTAACAGCAGGATGGAAAAAAAATTGGAAATTATTTTAATGTCACAAGGGCTGCCCAATGCTGAGGAGGAGTGTTTCTGATCGGCTGGTGAGACAGACATGCAAATGAAGATTAATGGTGGATAGGTGTCCCGCAAGAGAAAGCATACTGAGGATAGTACTTTTCAGACAAAAGTTGGAGATTAGCTGAGGCAGAACATGTTTTTTGTGGCTGCACAGATTGTAAGGAGGACACATAAGAAGGGCAGAGCAAAGGCCCATAAAGGTTTAACAAAGCAAAGAATAAGTTAAGGAAACGTACATTGGTGAGATGTGATGAGTCATCTGGCAGTGCGGTAGTAAAGATCAATTGATTTTCAGATTTCCATTTAGAGGTTCAGGATTTGAAAGCTCGGATGAAAGGGTAACTGATGCAGAGGTAAGAGAAAAAAAATCCATAAGTATTGAAAGATCATTCAGGAAACAGCATGTTTGGTCCTTTGCTGTTAACAACCTCACATATTACTTCACTCATGACGCATTAATTGGCATTACTGATGATATCGCTCATTAAATTGTAAAGAGCAATACTGTTCAAATAACTAATGAGTACCACAGTCCCCAAGGTTATATGTGAGATCATAATCAATACATGATGGTTGCGCAAGTATTCATTCACTAAACTATAACTGTTGTGGTTTTTAATGTTAGTTCTTCAGGAAAGTAAGTGGTGTTTGAATGGTCATCAACTCATACAAACAAGCACACCCACAAAAATATCTCACAGACATATCCTGTACACTACAAACCAACATGAATGCAGCTGAGGTTTGGACTCTTTTCAACTATGGATCTTTTACCAAAATGGGCTCACCCCAAGCACAAGAAAACTGCAGACCTCCTGATAATAGATTGAAAACATTTACTCATATATTATATATCCACCCAGTCATTACCTGGTTGTGTAATTTTTTTAATTAATCAATGTAATATTTATTTGTTTGAGAATTTTATATAGCGCTAGGTAGACCCGAAGGTATATGTGTTGATGCCGCCAAGTGTGAACATTCACAAATCATGACTACATTCATAACATTTATTAACATCACAAGAGCACTGTTACAACATCCCAGTGAATAACAAAACGTTTTACCTTCTGTACTGAAAGGTCCTGAGAGGCCGCTTTCATACGTGGTCTTAACTCAGCTGTGTAAACAATGTATGAACACGGTCAGAGCCCTATTGATAAAATCTCCACGCTTTTCTTTGAACCCTCCGAGTACCACAGATTTGATCTTTTCTGTTGAGACGTCAAGGCAGACCACTGTTCCATAGTGAATTAATCGTGACCCATTTGTAAGAATTAATGCACGTACATCAAAAAATCCATAGGTTTTTTTTATATTAGGGACATTTCTTGAGATCAGGTGTATGTATGGCACTGATTCTTAAATGCGTTCTTTCTTATTGTATCTATATTGATGATTTTTATTTTTTAAATAGTTAAACAAATAAAGAACTGAAATCTGTTCGTCTGTATGTATCACCAGTCATCACCTCGAAAATGAAATTCCATCTTTGAAGAAAATTGCGATTCTAAAAGGTTTACTGATTATAGAATCAGGATTTTATTAAAGACAAGGAGGCTAGCATTATGCATAAAACTTTTATTTCCCACTTCTGAGCAGCACCATTAAAAGCTCACGGAATCTTTAAACATCACAATCAAAAAGAACTTTCAAGTCCATAAGTAACATATGACCACCATCTTCCTCCTCTTTTCGTTTGCCTCTTCCAGCTTTCTTCACATCAAAAAACTTGACTTAACCAAAATTAATTCTCTACAATTAAACATATAAACAAATTAGCAAGCATACAATAAATCTTAAATACTTTAAACAAAACAACTTAATCAATTCCTAGACCTTAAAGAAACTAACCACACCCAAGGGAAGGGTGGGAGGGATAATGCTAGCCTCCTTGTCTTTAATAAAATCCCGATTCTATAATCAGTAAACCTTTTAGAATCGCAATTTTATGTCAAGACAGGAGGCTAGCATTATGCATGTTCAAAGCTTTTCTAAAACACATTTAGAAACATGGTCAACTGATTTAAAATAGAATCTCCTGAACGTAGACACAGAAGACCAGTCTGCTGCTTTCATAATATCCTCTAATCTTCCACCTAACATACTCACCTTACTTGCCATAGCCCCACGTGCAGAATGCGCAGTGAATTTAGACACATCAACACCAGCTTCCTTCATGGAACATTTAACCCATCTAGCAAATGTCGCAGTAGAAACAGCCTTCTTCTTCTCTACTTCAGCTCCCCTTTTCTCTAACATTCTGTTTTCATACTCCTTTAAACAACGAACCACACACAAACCAGGACATTCATCAAAAACTGGATAAAATACAGAACTTGACATTGTCTTAGTCCTTTTACATAACTCAAAAAGTACACCATTCGGGTTGATAAAACCTATAAGAAATCTCCAAAGCCTTGACATCCGAAACTCTCCTAAAAGAAATAAGACACAGTAAAGTAGCTAACTTCCAGGATAACTCCCTAGAATCCAAGAACTTATTACTAGGCCAAACCATAAATAACTTCAGCACCAAGTCTACATCCCATAAAGACTTGTATTTAGATTCAGGAGGTCTCCTAATCCTAATCCCTTTCATAACCCTACAAACTAAAGGACTCCTTCCAATAGGCACACCATGACTTAAAGAATGGCCTGCAGAAATCGCCAACCTATAACAGTTCACAGTCCTATATGACATACCCTTCTCAAATAAACCAGCCAGAAAATTAGCTACCTGAATGTCAGTTGCTTCCAAGGGATCCAAACCCCTTTCCATGCACCAACGAATCCAAACCTTCCAAGACCCTCTATATCTTTTTCTTGTCCCTGGTGCCCAGGACTCAAACAATAATTCCGCAGCCATTCCAGAAAGATCGGTGAATGCTCTTGAACCCCTGATATCTTCCAAACTAGAAGGTTGAGAGAACCTGACTCCACCAAGGGGTGTTCCTCTCCTTCCACATTCCTCAAAAGACCTCTGAAAGCCCTAATCAAAAGAGGCTCTGTCACTGCTAACTCCATCACAGAAGGGAACCATGCTTGACTTTTCCAAAAAGGAGTTACCAAAACTAATTGGCATCTCTGCTTCCTCACCTGAACCAGAACTCTCTGAATCATAGAGAACGGGGGAAAGGCATAACCCCTCACCCCTCTCCAATCCTGCTGGAACGCATCTACTGCCATGGCCCCTGGATCCGGTCTCCAACTCACATACCTCTCCAACTGAAAGGTTAACCTTGACGCAAAGAGATCCACTTCCAGAGGATCCATTTTCTCCATCACTTGTACAAAAACCTCCTCTCTCAGCTTCCAATCGCTGTAATCTATCATATTCCTCGAGTTCCAATCTGCCAATACATTCTTGACACCCGGTAAATACTCTGCTTTCAGACCAATTTTGTGCTCCAAACAAAACTCTCAAATTTCTTTCGCTAACTCCGCCAGGCCCTTTGAACGAGTTCCCCCCAGTCTGTTTATATAAGGCACAGCAGACACATTGTCCATCCTGAGCAGTACCGATCTTCCTATCAAACCTTTCTTGAAACTCTTCAAGGCAAACAAACCCGCTCTCATCTCCAGACAATTTATATGACTTTCTTTCTCCCACGGGGACCATACACCCCCTGTTTCTTTTCCCAGACCAAATGCGCCCTGATGGAGCAAGGACTCGCAATGAGACTTGCTCGTAAGCAATCTTCTCACAGTATTAATTAATTTGTATTAAACCTTGTAATGTCATTATTGATAATGTGCAAACACTACATCTTATCCGAGAGACGCTTGCCTATGTGTTTAAAACTAATAAGTAATCCTTGCCTAATGCAAAATGGCCGCTAAAGCGCGGGAACTCTACTGCGCATGTGTCAACCATGTCACATGGTATGACGTCTTTCTTTGCTTGGAGGGAATCTTTGCTTCTGCGCAGTGTATGCTAAAATGGCTGCTTTATGTTCTCACATGCTAAAGCCTTCGCGTTGCTGAAATTAATAATGTGGTATTCTAACGCTACTAATGCGGGATAGATTTTATAATTAAATGGGAATAGAGTAGAAGTAGGGGGTATACAGTGAAAACATTTATTTTTTGATTTTAATATGTTTATTCTTTGATTTCTATTAGTTCGTAAATTGGGGAAGGATGGAGGATTGTGCCTTTTCAAATTCTGATGTATTTTTGATAAATGATTTCCAAGCGTTCTTTGGTGATTTTCAAATGCATAATATTTATTTGTATTCTCATGCATAGGGCACAAACAAAGTAAAGAAACAGCCGACACGTGTTTCGCCCATATGGCCCATCGGCCGAGGGCTTTTTCAAGGCAGGGTTCGTGGCAGACGGTCGTGTGTCTAGAAGTAAGGTGAACAGGTCTCTGCGGTCCCAGGAACAAAAAAAAAAAAAAAAAAAAAAAAAAGACCTGTTCACCTTACTTCTAGACACACGACCGTCTGCCACGAACCCTGCCTTGAAAAAGCCCTCGGCCGATGGGCCATATGGGCGAAACACGTGTCGGCTGTTTCTTTACTTTGTTTGTGCCCTATGCATGAGAATACAAATAAATATTATGCATTTGAAAATCACCAAAGAACGCTTGGAAATCATTTATCAAAAATACATCAGAATTTGAAAAGGCACAATCCTCCATCCTTCTCTAAACTTACCCTACAATGGCTTTTGGGTGCAGCCATTTGTGAGGAATGTGCCATCACTAAGACTGGGCCCTGACAATTGTAGCACATAAACCCAGATTTCTCCACCCATTATAGTTCGTAAATTGGGCCTGGGTTAACTGAACAGCAGCTCAAGGGCCATGGAACCTGCGCATGCGCTCTGAAACTAACAAGACAAAGCGATGAAGCCAACTTGGAAGATGTCCAAGGACATGACCCGCTGATCACCTTCACCGTACATCTGAGATGTCCTAAATTTGATACATATTGTATACACTTTGTATTGAAAATGGTCGTGAGACGGGTGGGAAATAAAGCAAATGTATTAATTGTGAGGGGCGGTATTTTAAAACAATGGGCTTAAAGAAATTTAACTAAATTGTCATGGTGTGAGGGTCAACCCCCTGTCCCTGTCCAATCAGAAGTAGTGGGCCCATAATTTTGAAACATTAATGGGAGGTACCTGGGTGTAGAAGGGTATAATAGATATAGAATTAGCTAATTAGTTAGAGCACAGGAACACAGCTTAGGAGCAGCACAGCGCTGTTAGGACCACAGAAACGAGCTGATCGATTGCAGACTGAACCGCTGTCCAAAGAGGTCCTGAGGTGGGGGCGGCGGATTCCATTAGAAAGAAGACACGGAAGAATCGAGGAGGAACGAAGTGTCAGAGAGGGGAACGACGCAGGCGTCGTTGGTAGAGAGGTCACCTGTCCTGTCTTGAACCTGGTCCGGAGGTCTTTGGTCTTCATCCTTCCTGGGACCCTTCCCAACTCCTTGGCCAAGGGGTTTGGTTCTCACACTTTTTTTTAGGTAACTATAAAGGCGTAATCTTTAGTTTGTACTGCTGTCTCTATCTTCTCCTTTCTGAGGGACCGTCATTTGTGATTAATAGGTGATATTATAGTGTACTTCCTCCTTGATATGCGATTAAGTGCCATGTGGCTTGTATTTTTACTCTGCTAAATATTTTAGATAAACATTTTAAAACTTCCTGAGTCAGTGGTTATTTCAGGTGTTTATGATATTATATTTGTATGTTCTCATTTTATCCCCAATTATCAAAGGTCCATTGGTAAGTCATTACTCTTCAATCAGGAAAGGTAATTGGTAGCAGGGAGGTTGATAAAGAGTACAACTGATCCCCCAGCGGTGATTGCTAGTTAGTGTGAATGAATGGGCCCAGGTGAGTATTCAGTGTATGTATGCTTGTTGCTAGTAACCCGCTGGATCAGTTTTCTGGCTATCAGAGGATGGTTTTACTTTGTTAATTGGGTAATGAGAATTTTATTTTTATGAACTAACATCCGTTTGTTTAAAAGTTTTGTTTTATGTTGTCTAGAAACCCCGGGGAATTTGAATAGCGGATGGTAAGTGGAAGCCATACTGCAGTGAGGTTATCTGTCAGGCAGAAATAGTACTGAAAAGTTAAGCAGGGCTATCAGTACTTGTTAGGGACTCTGTGCGTGTGAGTGACAGCTAAGGAATACGTTGGTGAAAATTTGATGTTATATCACCTAGAAAGGGTAACATTGAAGAAGTAGCAGGTATTTCCAAAGCTTATGTGAAGAGTAAACGGAAGGGTTTTTACTCGTAGTGTATGTTAGTAAACTGAAGGGTTTTACTAAGAAGTGAGAGAAATCTATCTTTTCAACTGATAGCGAATGTTTTATGTTGTTACTGAATTTTAATAAGAAGCGTTGAAAGTTTTGCGTACGATTTTTGTAAAGGGAGGGTCAGCTGTCGGAGTAAAAGCTGACGTCACAAACGCCGCGCTGGGATTGGTCGATACAGCGGGCGTGGAGCGACCTTGTAAAGGAGGGGTCGTTAGTCAGGAGTAATACTGACATCACAGGTGCCGCGCTGGGATTGGTTGAAACAGCGAGGGACAGAGAAGCGCAGATTGTAAAGGAGGGGTCGTCAGACAGACGTCACAGAAAAGCCGCGCTAGGATTGGCCCTGAGACAAATGTTAGCTGGAATTTGATTGGTTGTCAGCATAGAAGTCAAAATCTTAGTGGACAGTGTAGATTATATGTGGAAACGCGATCCGACGTTAATAGGAACACGTCCAGACAGGAGATTCCTAGGTTTTGCCGAATATAATTCAATAAACAGATATTTACCCAAAATGTACGGAGAAAAGAGAAAAATGTCATTTTTACAAATGATTAAAAACTATTTTAAGAAGGATAAGACAATCAAAACTAGGGAAGGAATTATCATTCCACCAGCAAAAACGCCCACCTCATTCATGATGATGGAGAGGGGTTATCATACTTGTGTATGGCTAGAAAATTGGATAGAATATACAAAAGATGACGGAATATTAGCTTTACCAGAGAATGGTACTTTCAATGGGAGAATTCTTCAGAATTTAAGAATAAGAATGAATGAATTAGAATCCAGACCAAGATTAACGCAATACGAAGCCCTAGAAGAATGGGAAACAGAGGCATTTGAACGTGATAGACCCAGAAGCAATAGGGGTTATAGGGGATTTTTCCCTAGACACCAAAATGAGACACGAGAAAGTCAGATGAAACAGTGGAGGCGAGCGATGCTTACTGAGGGTCTGTATCCAGTATTCATGGCAGATGAGCCATTAGGGAGCAAATGCAAAGAAAAGACAAAACACATGACAGGGTTTGGAGAATCCGAAGATGAATTTATGGAAGAAATATTAAAGAATCCCCCACCATACCAAGAAGGGCTGGGTGGATGTTCCCCAAGTGCACCAATTTTGAGAACACCATTGGTGCCTCAAGTACTGCATAATCCACCAGTTAATAGGGTACTTCAAGATAAGGAAAGAGAGGCTGTAGACAGAAACAGAGCAGAATTGATACAGAAAATAACACAGTTGAATGTACATCCTGATTCCCTGACCATACCTGTAACCATTGGTCCCGTGGTTCCTTTATATGGTGACAAACTAAATTGTCCGAAACCTCTAGTTATGCCTACACCTGTGGACGTTCCTAAACATGAAGCTGTAATAATTGATGATCATATCAGTGATTGTGAATCTATGATTTCACTAATGGATTTACCTATTCGAGACTCCGTAAATAGCACCCCCAGAAGAGTCACACCTGGTTGCTCAAAGGATGTGAATATAATAACGTCATCAGGAACTAAAAGTGCAACAGTAGTAACTCCAGAAGACTTAGAAAGATGGGCACAAGGAATAGACAGACAAAGTTCACCTCCAAAGATTTTGGACATTTATAAATTAAAAGTTGAGTTAGAAGAAATGATAGCAGGCAATGTAGGAGTAGATCGTTTAAATACCTACAGTGAAGAAGAACTATTGTTCGTATGTAGGAGCATAACAAGAAATGTAAAGATATTCCATGAAAAGTTAACGGATTTGGCCTCAGAAATGGGAATTGAAATAAGAAAGTCAAAAGTACTACAGAAACCATATAGAGCAGACTTTACTGACAAAGATTTAGAAAATATGAATACATCTGGTAGGAAATTACAAGTTAAAGAATTAATGTCAGTATTACAGAAATGGGGAGAACTGGATAAATGGAAAACTAGGTGGACAAAGAAAAAGGAGGAAGCACGTTTCAGTAGAACAAATTCTGAATATTTACTGAAGGAAACAGGGAAAGTAGAACAGATGTACCCGATGCGGGAGGTTCCAGGAGGAGGTTATGTTCATGTCCCATGGAGCAGGCAAGACATTTTGTCATTTACGAATGATTTTCCAAAGTTGAGAGAAAAACCAATTGAATGGTACAAGCAGGTTGAGAGGTTTGTGAAAGTTTCAAAGGTATTGTTAAAGGACTTAGATGGTTTGTTTGACATAGTGGTACCTGCCGATTTATGGACAGATTGTAAAATTACAATCGATTGGCCTAGTGAAGAGTATCCTAGAGATCCAAAGACAGGTGCCCCATCAAATGATGTAATGAAAAAGTATCACCAGGTAATAACTTATTTGAAAGGGAAAATACCACCAAAAGAAACAGATTGGGTGAAAATAGACAGGACTACCCAAGAGGCAAGTGAATCGGTACATGCCTACTACGAACGTCTATTACAGGTGTTCAAACAGTACAGTGGTTTCGAAGACATTGGGGATAAAAATATGAGTCAGTTTGTCTATCGATTTGTTTATGGTCTAAAACCAGAGATTTGCCAGATGATTAAGCAACACATGTTATGTTGGCAGGGAAAGCCTATTGATGAAATTTTGAAATATGCTAAATATTGTGGAGATGACATTGAAGACAGGCACAAGAAACTACAAGAAAAAGTGATGTGGGCTCAAGTGAAAATGGCTGAGCGACAAGGAATTAATTTGGATAATCCAACAGAAAGTCAGGGAAAAGAATCTGGAACGAATGGTGACACAGGGAATGGTGGAAAAGTGAGAGGACGAATGAGTAGAGAAGAGGCTAAAAATAAATTTCCTTGTCATGGATGTGGAAAGTTGGGACATTGGAAGAACGAATGTAAAAAGATTCAAAATAATAATGGCCCAAATCATAATTTAAATCCACAGACGCAGAATGACTCACAGCAGGGTGTAAATCCTCAGAGTCAGTTGCCACCTGCCCCTATACAGGGTAATGTAAGCAGAGCAAAGCACGGTACAGACGTCGGATATCAAGGAGGAAGTGGTAAGAATGAATATGTAACTTCACAGTTTCTTTTACAGGATGATTTTAATCCATATAGTTATCAATGACGGTGCCTAGGAGAGGGGGAGGGGGAGAAGGAGTGCGTACTTGGCGCATCCTTGCCGGTAGATCAGTCAGGTCCATATGTTGAAGGGAAAGTAAAAGGTAATGATATCACTTTTCTTTTGGACACTGGTGCTACCCGTTCTACTGTGAGAACAGCAGACATCCCAGACCTCCCTCTCTCTGGAGAAGCTATCCAAGTTGTAGGTGTAGCAAATCAAAAGATCAGAACACCCCTTACTGAGCCCATGGAAGTAAGAATAGGAAATTTCCGAGAAATGCACCAATTTGTGGTGTGTGATTCGAGTCCAGTAAATTTACTGGGCAGAGATTTACTGTGCAAAATGAACTGCACTATTTGTTGCACACCGGATGGTGTTGCAATACAGACCCCGGATGAAGATTATGTATACAAATTCATGATAGCCAAGCAAGGTACAGAAGTAGATGAGATGTTCTCCTTAATAACCAAAGATGAGTTACCAGAAGAATTAAGAACTACAGTGAGCTCTAAGGTATGGGATTTTACTGGAAAAGAAGTAGGACTTATGGCAAAAATAGACCCAGTGAAGATCACTGTAAAAGAAGGCGCAATTTTCCCAAATATCAGACAGTACAAAATGAGTGCAGAAGTAAAGGCAGGAGTTACTGAAGAAATTGGCAGAATGGTGAAACAAGGCATATTAAAAGAAGTTCTGAGTAGCCCTTGTAGTTCGCCAATTATGGGTTTGAAAAAGCCTAGTGGAAAATATAGGATCGTTCAGGATTTGCGGAAAATTAATAAAATTGTAGTACCTTGTTGTCTTATAGTACCAAATCCTGCAGTGATCCTATACCAGATACCATGGGATGCAGAATGGTTTACCGTGATTGATCTGTGCCAAGCATTTTTCTCAATACCATTGCATCCAGATAGCCAATATCTGTTTTCGTTTAAATTCAAAAACCATGTTTATGTGTGGAATCTTGTTCCTCAAGGGTACACAGAAAGTCCCTCCATTTTTAATCAAATACTGAAAAAGTGTCTAGAAAAATTAGTACTGCCCAGGAGCTCAGTCCTGGTGCAGTACATAGACGACTTATTGGTAGCGTCAAGAACTCATGATGATTGTGTCGCAGATTCAATTGCATTACTCAACCATTTGGCTGAGGAAGGACACAAAGGGGCCGATTCCGATTCCGGCCGGAAATCTCTCCGACCGAGCCGGATCCGGAGAGAATTCCGACCGAATCGGACCCTAGCAGTCCGACCGAACGAGTACGATGCGCACGCATGCCATCGGACTCGAGTCGGTCGGACTCCCATTGAAGTCAATGGGAGCCTGTCGTACAATGCGTACGCGGGCTCCCATTGACTCAATGGGTGCGAGGCGGACAAGGGCGCCCCCTACAGTGTGTACGCGTCCATGCACATCGCGGCATACACGCACAGGTAGGGGGGACCCATGGGTCCCCCCCTGTGTGCGACTTGCGCGCCTACGCGTACAGGGGGGTCCGACGCGGACCCCCAAAGTCCGGCTCCGACAGCTTTTTCGAGCCGGACTGCGCGAGTCGGTCGGACTGCTCGCGGCGCGCATCGTACTTACCCGGCCGGGAAACGTCTCCATAGCGCGGTGCGAGTCGTGTCCATGCGAGTCGGTCGGAGCGTGTTGAAGCCGCGTTCGAGTCGGTCGGAGATTTCGCGGGTGCCTGCATCGTACTCGCTCGGCCGGACCCGCGTACGATTCGGTCGGGAAACAGGGCTCCGAATCGGATCCGGTAAATCCGAATCCGATTCGGAGCACTACCGGCCGAGATCGGAATCGGCCCCAAAGTGTCACCTGAGAAGTTACAATTTTGTACAACAGCAGCTAAATATTTGGGACACCAAATTGAAAGAGGGAAAAGAAGAATAACGTCTGAAAGAATAAAAATAATTAAGCAAATGAAAATGCCAGTAACAAAGAGAAGTGAGAATGTTTCTTGGAATAGTAGAATACTGTCGACAATGGATTATAGGGTTCTCACTACTAGCAAAGCCTTTAATTCAGTTAACAAAAAAGAAAGCAAAGGATCCAGTTGAATGGGATGATGAAAGTGCATGTGCATTTGTAAAATTAAGAAATGCTTTGTGTGAAGCACCTGACCTGGGCATGCCTGACTATACAAAAGAATTCACACTGTTTTGTTATGAAAGAGAAAATTGTGCACTTTCAGTGCTAACCCAAAGACATGGACTAGACAGGCGTCCTATAGCATATTTTTCTGCTACATTGGACCCAGTGGCTGCAGCATTGCCAGGCTGTCTAAAATCAGTTGCTGCCACCTGTATGAGCATTGAACAAAGTGAGTCAATAGTAATGGGATATCCTGTTAAAGTGTTTGTCCCACATGCAGTTGTGATCCTGTTGACATCAAAAATGTTTGCCAATGGCCCCAAGATGTCAAGCACCTTATCTTGTCACTGTTTCAAGGACCTGTCCAAGCCCTTCCGTGGATCCTTTCCCATTTTAAAGAGGTAGGTTATTAACTCTGGGTCAATATTTGGAGTCATAGTTACTTTATCCTCAATGTTTGGCCTTGAGCACTCTGCTCTCATGATGTTTCTCTCCTCCGTCTCCAGTGGCTTTCTCAATCTAGCCTTTATATATTCTGCCACATGTTCAAGAGGCCACCCCTAGGGTGCCTTATGTCCTTTGGACTAAACAACAATTCACCAAAAGGATCTACCACCGAATCCTTAACTTTCTCTCTTCCACTATCCTCAAATTCCTCACCTAAACCCTCCTTATACTCAAGGTCCAAAACATATTCATCTAATTCATCTTCACTTATAAATAATGCATCTCCTGATGCTTTCCCGGTCTTCCCAGTGTACAACTGGCTCTTCTCTGTATCGCGTCAGATACCTCTCCAATTTGAGCCGCTTGGGACTCTACTCTGACCCTTCTTTACATTTAAATGTTTCTTTTTAGACAAACATTTCCCCCCTGGACCTCCATCATTTTCTTCTTCTGAAACTGAGAAATACTCCTCTTCCTCATTAATTCTCCTCTTACCTAAAGCCTCCTTTACAGACTCCTGTATAGTTTCTTTCATCTCCTTATTAATAATGTCCCTGATTAATTTCTCTTGTTCCTCATTTCCATGTTCCATTTTATTTTTCTTCAAAATATATATCCTTTTACTCTAAAACTGTGTTAAAACACTCCTTAATTATAAATTCACTCTTTATATTCCTTTCTTTAAAATTTACTTAAAATGCCACTGACAATCTCCTCACTGCTCCAACTGCCGTTTCCCCAGACGCGATGCTGAATCGACGTTACGTTTCCATGGAAACGTGCCTCGCAGATCAACTTGCCATAGATAAAAGAGCTTTTGTTAAAATACAAGCTCTATTTCCTTCCTAAACCCGCCCCAGCGTCGGCCAATAGGAGAGCTTGCATCACGCGCTTGTACGCGTCACACAGCTCCCTCTCCCAAGCCATTACAACAGCGGGCAGGCTCGAGACTGCTCGCGCTACCGATTCAAGAAATACGAAGATCACGGTAAGCGCGAGCGATCTATTTTGTAAAAATCAATTCAATCTAACTGTTTTAAGCGTGTGCACGCGATCGCGTTATACACATTATTAAACAAAGCAATTACTCATTTTCCCTCAAAATTATATAACAATCAAAACTACTTAAAAAATTTCTTACCTAAATTAAACTTACTAAATTAATGTCCCCTAAAGACTTAAACCATTTCCCATAAATCTCTCAAAATTAACATTCATACCTTCTCAAATATACACCCATAAATTGGGTTTTCACAACAATCTTTCTTCAAACAAACTAAACAAATACTCATATGCACCAAAATTCACAATAAATAAATCAATATAAATAGACCAATACTGATCTGCTCAGAAGCAGCAAACAAAAGAGGAGGAAGATGGTGGTCATATGTTACTTATGGACTTGAAAGTTCTTTTTGATTGTGATGTTTAAAGATTCCGTGAGCTTTTAATGGTGCTGCTCAGAAGTGGGAAATAAAAGTTTTATGCATAATGCTAGCCTCCTGTCTTGACATAAAATCAATGAACAATGTTCTGAGCCAAACGCTAGATGGCAGCATTGTATACTGCACGTGACCGACAGCAGCACATGCTGCAAGCGAAACAAGCATTTGCAATGCAAAAGGTCTCACATTTGTAAGAGTTAGAGCTCTTGACGTTGAAAATGACAATGTTTTTTACCTTTTGTTTTATTGTATGCAATTGAGTGATGATGTTTGCATAGCGCTATTGCTATTTGTATGACCTTGCAGCGCTGGAAAGCCGGAAAATGGGAACTAAGTTATAATGGTCGGTAGATAATAGTAATATGCTGGCTGAAAAAATAAAGTAACAACATCCTGGAAACAGCAAACAGTTATAGGGATTAGAAGATTAAGTAAAGCATGTGAAATGTAAGCAGGAACAACAGTTAATGAGGTCACCATTGCCTTTGATGGCTCCTTTTTTAATTAAAATTGGCAAATATGTCATGCGCTGAGAAGACCCAAAAGGTTGAAACCGAAAAACTTGAATATCAGTAAATGGTGTTTGGTACAAGGCTATGAAGTTACCTAGACAGCAGTTCGAAATAATCACAGGGGTCCCTCCTCAAATATTATGGTGTATCGTTATTTATGTGCTCTGTGTTAACATTGCGAAAGTAACTTGGAGTATGCAAATGTTTGGCATGCGCTATATGAATGTGTAAACAATGAAACGATGCTTGAGAACTTCAGCAACTAAGAAATCACCTGAAAGCACTTAAATTATTATGGAGGGTGAACTTTTTATGCCTAACTTAAAACAAGCCTGTGTTCTATTTGGCTGAACGTCAATTGACACGTGATTTACTAGTGTCATTAATTGCAAAAACAGGCCTGCTATAGAGATTTAATCCTCCCTTATATGTTATGCGGAAGTCATGGGCGAACTGAAAAGGGAGCTGCAATACACCAAACACAAATACTTGTGGAAATAAATGTAGCAGATTATTTGACTCAATAGATACACTTTAATGGGGAAGCCAGCTCAAAAAAGAAAAAAATATGGAGAAATTGAGAAAAAAAAATATCTCACAAATGGGAAAATACTTGGGAAATAAAAAAGCAGTAATAGGGTTGAGGTTGGTTTGGTGAAGAAGACCTCCGAAAAGGTCAGAAAGACATGTTGGAAGTGGAGAGTACAGTGTATTTGGGAGAAGTGAATAGTTTATGTTTAGTGATGCCATCCATCCATCCCTGAATGTGGCAGGTCTCCAAATGAACAACCATTGGCAAAGCCAAAAGGTCTGGGATTAGCTCTTCACCTCTGCTTAATCCTGAAAGTATTATTGTTATTCTTTTGTTGTTCTAAAATAAATAAATTAATAAAAAATAACATCATTACAAATGGCTAGTTTGTGTCTGGTGTGTTAGAGGGGAGATGGGTGGAGTAGAGATAAGCCTACTGCCAAAGAGACATGTGGATCACCACGTGCACATTGATGGCACATTAATCTGGATAGCACCACAAGGAGTGACTTGCACAACTGCATTATCCTCAAGTAATTATCTTGTGAAGTGCAGTTAATTAGGAGCCGAGTCATAAAGCACTGCAGGCACTTTTTACAAAGGCAGCCTGAAAACGCATCACGTCTCTAAATGTATGTTAACAGGAGAAAAGTGCAGTAACATGATTATATGTCTCTTCTCTGTCATTATCTTGGTAAACAGATAGTGTTACTACAGTTGGCCGCGTTGTTGAACTCTGGTACATTTGACCATAAACTTGAAACTGAAAGGAATATCCTCTTTCAAATGTTATTTATAAAATCGACATGAAGCAGAAGTTACATTTTTAAACAATTCTTTTCAGCCTGAAGCAGGATGACATAGAAAAGTCAAACAAGCTGCACACAAAGCCACTGTGGCTCCTTTATATGGCAAGCAATGGCAAAGCCTATAGGTCTGGCCCTTTTTTAGCTCATAAATAGGGTTCCCGGTTTTCTGGTATTTATTTTTTCGACATTTCCGTCTGTATTTATCCATATTTATTTTTTGCTCTTTTTTTCTGTATTTATCCATTCTTATTTTGTGTTTTCTGTATAAATAAAGCTGCAATGGGTATTTTGCCACATTTATTTAACTGATAAATGTATACTCGCATTTAAATGTCCAAAAGGTTTCAGCAGTATACAGTGCAATAGCATTATCTAAAAACACTTGCACTGTAAAATAGCATAAATAACTGTAGATCTGCACTTAATTACGCTTAATTAGGAAATCTATTGTCTTTTTTCATCTCCCCTACCTCTGAATCTGTAAACCTACCGACCTGACACTCATGATTGACAATAGAAAAAAAATCATCCAAAGAAGGCCTATTTTCTGTATTTTTCTGTATTTAAAAATAAATACAGACAGGAAAATAAATAGTTTTCGGTCTGTATTTATCTGTAAAAATCAGTAAAAACGGAAAACTGGGAGCCCTACTCATAAATAATGTTGGCTGGGAGGTCACCCCCTAACAATGTTGTAAGTGAGGTGCAAGAATGTCGAGTACAGAGGGCTACCCATGAAGATAACGAGCATGCAGGGGGAAAAAAATAACTGCTTCGAAAGACAAGTATTCAAAATGGTATTGTTTACAGTTGCGGACACTGGTTCAGACGACTCCTTTCCAAGATGATACTATTGCTAAATGAAAAGTGCAGGAAAATGTCACATGGTGTCACTGGCCTTCACCTTTGGTGCCGCGAGACAGATTGTCTCCGGATGTAAGCCTGATGACATCCTGCATATTATAGCAAATAATTACTGGGAGTACAAGCGCTATCACAGCACCACTCACAGACAGAGCACAGCCCTGTCCCCAAAGGCCTCCATTAGTTAAATTAACATGTCGGCAAACATGATTAGCTAAAATGCCAGTTTTGGACGTCTAGATGAGCCAGGGCTGGAATTTTTTTTTTTTTTTTAAATGAAAAAGTTCTATACAATATCGACCCCAGACGGATGATAGGGCTGAGTCAGCCAAAATCAGGTATCCATTTGAGATCTGTCGCTTGTATAGATATAGATGTCTGTAGCTGTGTTTGAACCCATGAGGTTGCTTTTAAGATTAAAGGTTATTTTCTCAGAACAATGATCTAAAAGTCAATTCTAGCACTATGTAGTGATAATGCATATAGCACTGTAGGCCTCCAGTTGTAATACACAGTTGAAGTCCAGAGAAGTTTTAAAGAAGCCTTCTTTTTTCCTAATGGGGATGTTAGATCCTGGGCCATCTGGCAAAACACTGTAGGAATAAAAAATTATGCTCTTGTATTATTTTACATAAGTCAGCATTTGCAGTGCCATTTTGTGTACAGGCGCCATTTTGTATCATGATAGAAACTAATCCTTTGCCATTTCCGAGAAACAGCCTTCTCTAGGTTATGATTCTTCGGAGCCGAGTTTTGCCAAACTAATGAATGCACTGTTCTTATTAGCGCATACCTTTCCTTTGGATGCAAGCCTTCTCCCACTTGTCTAGTGGCAGGCACAGGCAGAGTAACCTTGAGAGATAATGTGTGCCCGGCCTCAGAATTGAAACTTACTCCTTTGTAATTTACTGTCCAGCTGCATCTCTCTGGAAAATTCCATTGTAGGCGTGCCTTCATTGATTCTGAAATGTACATAATGTATCGTTATGCTTGTTGAAGTCAGTCCCTCTGCAGCACTCCTTAGCGGCTGGGCAGATTGGGCTCTGCTCGGAGTGTACTCTGAATTAACGATTCTTGGTTTGTATTCTCCACTGTCTGTTCGACTCTTCATTTTAGTGGAAGGCTGAGAGGTGGTCATTAGTGACCCGAGTGACCCGATTCGGGCCATTTCCTTCAGTTGGCGCCCGAACAGGGACTCCTTCGGGTGAGTGACCCATCCCCTTCCGTGGACGGGGGGGGGGGTCGAGGCCATCGTCGGGTCGGACGGACGGATCACTGCACGAAGAGTTCCTGATACTCGCAGCTGCCCCTTCTGTCCTGCCGGACGGTGCCTCGCCCAGTGGTCATCCCGACTGGAGTCCTGAACGGCGAAACCCTTGGATCTGACCGTTTGGTCTGAAGAGTCGGCAGTGGAGAATAGATTCGTTTGACCTGCATTTATCAGGTGAGTTTGTTTTGGCTCTTTGTGGATATGGTACCATTTTGGTTTGTATTTGGTATGGTCTAAAGACCGTTTTTGGAACAAAAGCAATTGCAATTGTTTTGCTAGGCATAAAATAGTGAACTTGTTTTCTTTTGAAAATGCCTAGTTTCAGTAAATTGTTTGCCTTGTGCTGTCGTCGTTCTACTGGTGCTCGATTGGAAGAAAGTCAGCTGGCGCCTCCAGAAGGCACTCCGAATTTTGATATGTACGTGAAGCATGGTCTTGGCCCTATTATGTTTAGTACATTATGGCACAAATATACGAGTGACAATGCCAAATTGCAGTGGCCATTGACGGGCACTTTCGATGAACAAAAGATTGAGTATTTGCAGGAACAGTTGTTTAAAAAGCGAAGTAGGCAGTCTGTGTTTGATTCCCTCAGAACATGGCAGAAAGCAGCTAGACAAAAGCGGTTGAAGGCAGAAAAGGAGGCCCGGAAAGGGAGAATGCAGACATTGACTCAGTAGGCAGTAGCATATGACAGGGAGAAACAGGAAAAGAGTGTTGAACGCGAAGATAGAAGGTTTCGATTGCACATTGATAAATCGTATGTGGTTCAGGAAGAAGATGACACTTTTGTTAAAGAATTATTAGCTACCCAACCCCCGCCTCCATATGCCCCTCAAAGAATGTATCCCACTGTTCCAGTGCTTTCACAGCCGCCCATTACAGTTGCTTCCACTGTCTCTGTTCCTGCTTCTACTGTTATTTCAATGGCTATGGCTTCGGCTCGTCGTCCTCCTCCTCTTCCGTTTCTTTTCTGCCTGTGGCAACTGCGACTGTTAGTACCCCTGCCACACCTATTGACTCGGCATCGCTTTGCCAGCTCTTTCTCCTGCGACGCAACCTTCAGCATCGATAGTACCTGACATTTCCGCTGCTTCTCCTTCTCTAGTTTTTCATCCTCCGGTTTCCTTGAGTGATGGGACGCCAGTGCGTGGGTTCGGGGATGGAAATTAGACAAAGTTTAAAGAGCGCATGCGTCCGTATGTGCGGTCTGAGGTGGGAGATGAAGAGAAAAAGGTAGTGGCTAATCAGGCTGCACAGTGGGGTCGTAATCCTATTTACAGTGTAGAAGATGTTTGGAGTGTGATGAAAGATTATGAGCCCTTTGTACAACAGCATGCCCTTAAGCATATGTCTGCTACGCTGATTAGTATTTGGGAGCAGTGTTTTAAGGATGCTGCACCACAGATTTTATATGACATTAAAGATTGTGTATATGTTAGTAATATGGAGCCTGGCCAAGTTTTTGGCAGTGTTACGACATTGATTGCTTACAGGGGTAGGTTACTTGAGAAGAGTCCCACCACGGTGTCCCAGTTTCCGAGGTTCATCCCATCTATCATCCCGAGATACCAGAATTAACGGATGGCCGTGGTAATGTTACTCGAGCGGCGGTGGCGGGCAGGTTTCAGGAGCAATGGGTTTATACCCTTTGGAAAAGAAGTGAGGTTTTATCTCTTAAGACTCATTTACCAGATCCTAGGAAGCATCCCACTGCTTATTATAAAGAATTGACTGTAGCCACTTCTTCTACGGTGATGAGTCTTGCTTATATTGAAATGTTTTTTGGTCTTCTTGTTCCGGTCGATATTTGGAAGCAGGTTCATACTCAAGATCATGTTCCAGAGTTGGGTGGTACTTGGGATCAAATTAAGGCATGGGATCAGAAAAGGAAGCCTGGTGATAAGCCTCGAGTGGAGATTTTAGCGTTGCCAGGTCACAATTACGTACATGCATTCTCTTATTCCGCCAAGAAAGGTGGATTGGGATAAATTGTCAGCCTGTCGGCAGAAGAAAGACGACTGTGTGTCTGATTTTTTCACTCGATTTGAAGTCACATTTTTAGATTATCGTGGACAGGATTTGTCAGTCAAAGGAGGTGTTCGGTTGTTTGTCAATAGGTTCGTTTCCAACTTGCTTCCTGAAATTGCGACTCGATTGCAAGCTTCTGAGAGTACCTTGTCCACCTCCTCTCCCTCTGTTATTTTGAAAATGGCACAATATTATGAGCATAGGGATAATGAGGAAAAGGAGAGGACAGAGAAAAGACATAAGGATTTAAAGACAAAGGTGTTGTTACAGCAGGCTTTTAGAGGGAATGGTAGAGGATGTGGTGGTCCTGCCAGACAGCTTCCACGCACTAGTAGGCAGCCAACAACTACGCCTTTGGGTCCGAATCAGTGTGCGTATTGTAAAGAGGAGGGACAATGGCGTAGCGAATGTCCTGTGCTTTTTCAGAAGGTAGCGGTCGCTAGAGTACGAGGTTCCCGTGGTCGGGGTCGTGGAGCTGATAGGGCACAGAGTGCTGCAGCCTCACAGGGTCGTTCTGACAATAATTACTTTGATGACCCTCTGGATGGACAGTACTATCATGATGATTATGATATGGAAGAAGCAACAGGGATGTCTTACAGTTAGAACAGCCAGGGGCAGAGTGGGGGACCAGTTCCGATACCTGTAGACCAACGTGGTCCTTATGTAACAGCAGAACTGCAAGGTTCGACTAAGGAATTTTTGGTGGACACAGGTGCGACAAAAAGTTCTGTTTCTCGAAATATGGTCCCTGGGGCGGCTCTGTCTGGCCATAATAATGTGTCGGCAGGTTTTTCTGGTGTACCAGTTGTAAGCCCCATTTCAAAGCCCCTTGCGTTGACTGTTGGTCCCTTTGCTGCGGATTCACCATTCTTGTTGACATCTAATTGTGGTGAAAATATGAGGGTTTGGATTTGTTGAAGAAGCTAGATGCTACTATTTATTGTTCCCCGGCGGGTGTCTGTATGACAATGGGTCCAGATGTAGCACGCGCTAAGCAGTGTTTGTCCAAGGATGCACCCCTTCCTGTTGAGTTTAAGGATGTGCCACCCACTCTGTGGGCGACTGGCGACACAGCTGTGGGATTATTGCAGATATCGGCAGTTTCGATACGGGTTAAGGATGATGCAATCTTGCCCCGTATCCCTCAGTATAAAATACCGCAGGCAGGTGAACGAGCCTTATTACAAATTATGCAGGATTTGATTAAGAAGGGAGTGGTTGAGGAGACAACTGCTAATATTTGTAATAGCCCTATTCTTCCAATTCTTAAAAGGATGCCTTCAGGTTCCCCTGATGACCATGAAGATGTTTATCGTTTTGTGATTGATTTGCATGAGGTTAATAAAACAGTGGTCCCTCAGTTTCCAGTGGTTCCTGATATTACCACTCTTTTGACAATGATTCCCTCTACTGCTAAATTTTTCTCTGTCATTGATCTGAAAAATGCTTTCTTTAGTATTCTTCTTCATCCAGATAGCAGGTACTTGTTTGGTTTTACTTTAGCTGGTAGGAGCTTCAGATTCTGTCGAGCTCCTCAGGGCTATACAGAAAGTCCGAGTATTTATAGCCAAGCATTAAAGAGCCAATTGGATTCTCTTTTGCTTTCCGCAGGTAATGTACTGGTACAGTATGTTGATGACTTGCTCATCGCTTCTGACACGGAACAAGGTTGCAAAGATAGTACAGTTAAATTGTTGTTGCATTTGGCCCAACATGGCCATAAGGTGTCTCTTTCTAAATTTCAATATTGTCGACAGGAGGTCACCTTTCTAGGCCACCTACTGTCAAAGGAGGGTACAAGATTGACCCCGGAGCGCATCAGTACCATTGTTAAAATGCCCATTCCACAAACTCAGAAAGATGTGCGCGCTTTTATAGGTATCACTTCCTACTGTCGGCCGTAGATACCTAACTACTCGTTACTAATTAAACCTCTGCTTTCACTAACACTGAAGGATGTGCATGAGCCTCTGCCTTGGACACCTATATGTCAGCAGTCTTTTGAGCAATTGAAAACTGCGCTTTGTTCGACTCCAGTACTTGGCACTCCAGATTACACTAAACCATTTGTGTTGTACCTTCATGAGATGGCCGGTTGCGCGCTTTCTGTTTTAACACAAAATTTGGAGATAAGCAACGGCCATGTGCTTATTTCTCTGCTGTTCTTGACCCTGTCGCCAGAGCCCTCCTGAGCTTTCTAAGAGTGGTCGCGGCTGTGGCCATATCTATTAGACAATTAGCTGGACTCGTACTTGATACTGACCTCACAGTTATGGTACCCCATGCTGTGGATACACTTTTGAATAAGACCAAGACACAGCACCTCACCAGTGCACGTCTGACTGGTTATGAATTAACTTTGTTTGCCAAACACATCACGATTAAAAGATGTGCCACTCTGAATCCAGCCACGTTACTACCCCTCCCTTCTGAGAATGATGCAGTTGATAAACATGATTGCATCTTCTGGACGGAACAAGAGACGAAAGGACAGGTAGACTTGACTGATGTTCCCTTATCTGACCCACAAGGGGAACTATATGTCGATGACTCTTTTTTTAAATTACCAGATGGCACTACAACTGCTGTGTATGCTGTCACTACGCTGCGTACAGTAGTTGAGACATCACGAGTTCCCTATCAGTCGGCCCAAGCTGCCCTGTTGCCCTAATCCGAGCTTGCAAATTAAGTGAGGGACTGGTTGTCAATATTTATACTGACAGCTAGTACGCCTTCGGAGTCACGCATAATTCTGGGCGACTCTGGGCTGAGAGAGGGTTTCTTACTTCCCATGGCACCAAAATCCAGCATGGGCACCTCATATTGAGGCTTTTGTCTGCTTTGACCCTCCCTAAGAAATTGGCTATAGTAAAGTGTAGTGCCCATCGAAAAGTCACTGACGATGTAGGTAGGGGAAATGCTTTTGCAGATCAGACAGCTAAGGAAACAGCCTAGACTAAAATGAAAAGAATGTTCGTAGCAGGTCCCGCTAGGTGGGTGCCTGAAATCACCATGTTTGAGGATACACTTAAGAATGTGAAAGAGATACAAAGTGAAGCTACAGTAGAGAAGTTAGCAGTGTGGCAAGAAAGTACAGCACAATTGAATGATGAGGGATGTTGGATTGACAAGTCAGGGAAGCAAAGATGGATGTTGCCAGATGCATATGTACTCCCTGTAGTTACAATGGCTCATGGCCCAGCCCATATCAGTGCAAAGGGAATTTGCAAGCTGTTAGACCCTGTATGGCAGAATGATAATATTGCAAAAATGGCTGCAGATTTAGTGAAGTACTGTATGGTGTGCATGATGCATAATCCTGGGAAAGGTACGCCTAACACCTCCTGGTAATTTTGCACCACCCACTTTCTCTTTCGAAGTCCTTCAAATGGACTATATCGAATTGGAAAGGTGCAACAATTTGAAGTATGTTCTGGTGGTGGTCTGTGCATTCAGTAAATGGGTTGAGGCTTATCCCACTAAAGATAATACAGCCATTACGACTGCAAAGGTACTCCTGAAGGAGTTCTTTCCTCGTTTCGGCTTGCCCCGCTTGATTTGAAGTGATAACGGAAGTAATTTCAATGCCAGGGTTATTCAGTTAATTTGTGATGGTCTGCACATAAAACAGAAGTTTCATGCTGCAAACCACCCGCAGTCAGCAGGTTTGGTTGAGAAGTACAATGGTACTCTCAAACTGAAAATGGCAAAGATTCAGGAGACAACAGGGTTACAATGGCCAGATGCCCTGCCATTAGCCCTCTTGTCAACAAGAACTACAGCACATTCTAGGACAGGATTGTCACTGTATAAGGTTGTGTTCGGACGCCCGGCAAATGTCTGGGGCGTCGCGCGTCCTTGGCGGTTTTCCGATATTGAGTATCCCTTGTTTATTGATTACCTATGCCAGTTAACTGAAAATTTGCGTTCTATTCACCAAATGTCCGTGAGTCCCTGCCAGCTACGCCATTGGGGCCCGGACACGATATTCAGCCCGGTGATTATATATTGGTTCAAAATTTTCAGCGGAAGAGGAGTTTGGAACAGCGCTGGAAGGGGCCGCTCCAGGTCTTGCTGGCAACGTGCACCACTGTTAAAGTTTCTGGCCGAAGGAACTGGATTCATGCCTCCCATTGTAGGAGGGTGCCCCTGCCGTTACCCTATGATCAGTGGGTTAAGGAGGGGGTGGCTGACCAGGAGTGTGAGCAGATTCCTCGTTTTTTTCCATTCAGTGACGCTGTCCTTACATGGACGCAAAGTGACAAGGAGAATGACGACATCCTGAACGAAGTTGTCCCGCCAGAGATAAGAGCTATTCAGGAACCCCTTTTCGCTGATCCCTCTGTGCCTGGAGTCACCAGGTACAATCTCCGTCCTCGACTGAGGAATAGTGCACAAAAGAAGAAGTCAGATTCGATAGGGATGAACTGTGTAAGTTAGGTGTACTTTGCTTTAGTACCAACTGAATTAGTTTAGGGTGATGTGAGATTTGTGCACTGTTTGAACATTGGACAGGATAGATCGAACGTATCCCTTTGGGGGTACATTATCCTGATCGGCGTGGGATACATCAAGAGCTTAGGACAGAGCAAGTTCCACCGCCGGTGCTCAAGAGCGCCAACGTTTTGATGAACAAAAGGAGCCTGTACCAGTGAGGCTCTGATGGACACTGGGAACTTGTATACTTCTCTTGCTGGCAATTTGCCCCCTTGCATTATCATTTGCTATGCACCCATTTGGCAGAATGGTTGCCGACGAAGTGCAGCCAGTAAGTCCCCTTGTTCAGGCACGAAAATTCTGGTCTACCAAGCAAAAAATACTATGTGCCGTTCTTGTACTGCTACTGTTGTTAATTTTAGGTGGGGTGTCCTGGGTTTTGGAATGTGATCAGAATGCACCGTCATGTACTAAAAACAAGATTGTTTCTCAAGTTCGTACGAAGAGGACAGCGCCGAGTAATGTGTTTCTGGACACAAATTTTTTGGGAGAAGGTACTGCTTGTTATCCTACTGAGTTCATTACTAACTTATGGACTGCACATCCATTGTCACTTGTTAATTACACTTATACTTGCCCCCTGATTTTGTAGAAGTACAAGGAGTATTTGGGTTTGGTTATCCAGGCCCATGATTATATCATCGAAAGCCACGAGGCACAGGTTATCCAGGATGTAATAACACTTACTGTGATAATTTCTATATGGAGAAACAGAATGTCACATTGGTGGGTTGGCAGTAGAAAGAATTGACAGTTCCCCGAGAGGCTGGGTATTACCCTGCATGTTGCCCAATTGTCAATTACACTGACCTTATTTTGTATGCTAACTGCTCAGGGATAATTCTGTGTAAGGGCACATACTCTATGGTAGATCCAAAGAATCCTCGTACTGTTGGGTGGAATTCTAGGTATGCTGCTGTAGATTATGATAGGCCCATTTATGTACACCCAGGGTTTTTCTTCCTGTCTAATGGGACTTACTCTAACATGCATAATGGTACCGATGATGTGGCCCTTGGGATGGTGTTGCCTCTAGGTGTGCCCTGCAAACATGTGAATCCTAAGGTCAGATGGGTGAAAAGAACCCCGACAAGGGAATTTTGTAATGGGGTGACAGACCTTGAAGTCAATAACTATAGTAATGGTATCACTTTCAGATACATTCTCTCCTCCATTATTACTTTTGGTGGTACCGCTATGGCCAGAGGTGAAAGGGCTAGAGAATATTTTGGATGTAAGCTACAGATATTGTCTAATTCCACAGTAACGGCTCTGCGTGACATCACCACCCAATTAGAAAGTATGCGGATATATTCTGAACAAACTAGATATGCTGTTGATTTCATCCTAGCTAAGAGCGGTGGTGTGTGCGCGGTAGTAGGAGACCAGTGTGTAGTCGGGATCACAAATATGGAAAAGAACATTACCCAACATATTTTAGACATCTTGGAAAATGTTAAAGGAATGGAGAGTGGGAACTGGAGTTGGTCATTATTTGGTGGATAGGGTTGGATCCTTGAAAGGGTGATCTATTTCATTGTGATTTTGATTTCTTGCTGTGTCCTGATCCAATGTCTCCCCTTATGTTGTTCTTATTGCACCACCTTTCTCGCCCCTAAAAGAATATCGATCCATGATGCCAATGCAACAATTATGATTCAGAAAGAAGTGAATGATCTTATGCAGATAGATGAGGGTATTTTTGAGACTTCTTCCCTCCTTACCGTTTCTCTCCCTGAAAGTGAAACTGACAATATGGAATGCTCCTAAATCCATGATTGAATAATATGTCTTTTGCTATTACACCTCATTGCTTAGCTCATGCTAAAAGGGGGGGTCTGTAGGAATAAAAAATTATGCACTTGTATTGTTTTACATAAGTTAGCATTCACTGCGCCATTTTGTGTACAGGCGCCATTTTGTATCATGATCAAAACGAATCCTTCCCCATTTCCGAGAAACAGCCTTCTCTAGATTATGTTTCTTCGGAGCCGAGTTTTGCCACACTAATGAATGCACTGTTCTTATTAGCGCATACCTTTCCTTTGGATGTAAGCCTTCTCCCACTTGTCTAGTGGCGGGCACAGGCAGAGTAGCCTTGAGAGATAGATAATGTGTGCCCGGCCTCAGAATTGAAACTTACTCCTTTGTAATTTACTGTCCAGCTGCATCTCTCTGGAAAATTCCATTGTCGGCGTGCCTTCCTTGATTCTGAAATGTACATAATGTATCGTTATGCTTGTTGAAGTCAGTCCCTCTGCAGCACTGCTTAGCGGCTGGGCAGATTGGGCTCCGCTGTGAGTGTACTCTGAATAAACGATTATTGGTTTATATTCTCCACTGTCTGTCCGACTCTTCATTTTAGTGGAAGGCTGAGAGGTGGTCATTAGTGACCCGAGTGACCCGATTCGGGCCATTTCCTTCAACACCACGAGATTTTTAAAATATGTCTCCAAAAGGGGTCATTTTGTCAGTGGATGCAACTCGGGCAGTACATGAAAAAGCAGAGGAGCTGGTCTAACAAAAAATGTGTCATGAACACAAGAGCTCCATGGTCTCCAATTTGTATTATTTTACCGGGAGATGGGGCTTACTGCACTGATTCAAGTATGAACAAATGGTGGGAACACAGTGCAGCGCAGCAGCTTCAAATAAGCTGTGGGATAAACTAGCACATGTTGTAAACCGAGCCATAAGGATGCCAGTTTGACAGGCAACCCTTCCCCTTACTCATCCTACTTTTGGCTGGAGCATGCTAAAGATACTTACCAAAACAGCTGCAGATTAGTTACTGGACTTCCCGGATCAGTTTACATGCTGGGAGAGCGTGTGTATTATGTGAGATCACAGGATAACAATGTTGCCAAGTGACATGGCGATCTACCTGTAAAAAAGGGCCTAAATGTTCCCCCTCTTTAACATAACGAAGTGGATGGTGCGCTCGCGAGGCTGGTACTTTGAACTTCCAGAGTGTTTGGTAATCAGGCACTCCTATAATGTGCCCGTCTTAGCGCATGCATGCAAGGCGGCTGCTGATCAGTTGCGCATGCGCGTTATCTACTGAATACGGCAATGGTAACACGCTAGTATTTCAAGTTGTCTGGCATTGAAGTATAAGCTAAAAAAAAAAAACACCTTTATAAATCCAACACCACTGCTCAACAGCATTCGCTTGCTGGAATTGACTCCGTACAGCAGATGGATCTCACGGCGTTACACTAAAGCAAGATGGCGGCTGGACACAGCGACGGCTGCACCTGAAGTCGTGGAGCCAGAAACGTGAAAAAGAGTTCTCCTAGCAACCTATCAACAATGGAAGTGGAAGGAAACAGTACAATACCGGTGCGCCTTAACCTTGAAGGGAAATGACGTGTGGCCATAGCAAACGAGTAAGGAGTCAGCAAAGAAGACCGACTGTAGCCTGAGCCAATGGTAAGTAGCAGGTGGGGAAAAAGTTGGATTATTGATGACAGCAGGTCTTGCAGACAGTGCATGTGCGCTGTACCTCGACCTAAAAATTACTTAGCTTCAGTAAAACTCTTTCTGGCGTCTACTCTACTGTACCTAACAGCAGATTCCTTACCTTAAAAATATCCCCAGGTGGCCATCTGGATCTGGAGCGATTGGAAGCACTTCTCCCGTGTGCCAGTAAGTGGTGTCGTTTGGCTCAGAGGTGACTTTGCATGCCCCAGAAGTGACAGAGTGGAGCCACGCCTAAGAGACACCCCTGCAGGCAGACATCAGATTCATCAACTTTCTCCTTCTGAACCATCAGATGCGTTGAGCTGAACAACTGGCTGGGCAAGTGTCCTGGATTCTAACTTGGTACCTTTTTATATGTTAAAGAGGGCACTCCACAGACTGGCGAGGAGGGAGGGCGGTGAGGAATCTGCAGTTGCACAGAGAATCCACCAGAAAGAGCTATATCAAACTTGCCTTCTGATGGATACTTCAAACCGCAGATTTCTCACGTTAAGCATAGGTACCATAGCTGAACCTTCCAAGGTGAAGGGACTGTAGAGTGGAACAAAAATTCCTGCAGAACCAAGTGGGCAATGTGACCTTCCCATCGGACCTGACTCTCACGTGCCTTGTGAACATATGCACCGATGACCACGTTGTAGTCTGCCAGATATCTAAAACTGTTGGCCCCCTCCTGTCAATGCAATGGTGAATGCTTGGCCCTGGTGGAGAGGGCCCGCTGCCATCAGAGGGGTCGTTTCTTGGATGCATAACAGCAGATTGTGATACAGAGGACTACTCACCATGACCACATCATTTTTGCACTGGCTTCCCTTACTTTCTCCCAGCGAAACCCACAAAAAGCTTATAATCAACGCTATGTCCTTTCATGCAGTTGATGTAGAAGCTTGTGAGCCGTCTTAGTTTCAAGCTGATGGAGTCACTTCTCTTTTAAAATGTGAGGTAGAGGAGAAATCGCTGGTAGAGTGATGGACTGGCCAACATGAAAGGAGTTTCAACCTTCAGTAGTAAGGCCACCCTGGTCCTCCATGTCAATTTGTCAAGAAAGGAGGTAGAGAAAGGCAATTACACCGAAAGCACTTATACTTCACTCACTCAACATGGTGACTTAATTGCAATGAGAAAGACTATCTTTTGATTAAAGAATATAAAGAATAGCTATGCATTGGCTCGAAGGGCGTCCACATGAGGAACATGGTGTTTAGACAAAATCTCAAGTTTAAATTATCTGGAGACATGAACATCAGAAATGAAATATCAGGACACACAAATATCGTGATGCACTAATATCATTGACAAGAATATTGTTTTTGAGGTAAGGAATATTGTTTTAAAGAATATTAATGTTTTAAATATAGTTTTTAGTAATATAGTTAAAAATAGTGGTTTTTTTCAATTATTTTAATATGTTTTAGTTGGTATATTAATTTTATGTATTACTATTGTTTCAATAAATGTTATCGATTTTTTAAAAATATAGCTTCTAATTTTAATTGATTTGGAATTTTTATTTAATTATTTATAGTAATTTATAGTGTTGTAGTGGGTTGATGGGTTTGTAGCAGTATAGGGTGGGAAGTTGATTAAGTAATAATCAATTACCAAATAATTGTTAATTACTTAATTGATTTTTAATTATGCAATTTATGGAATACTTATTTATTTTACTTATCTTTTAGTTGAGGGCTGCTAGGTTTTGTAGGTGTCTAAGGTGGGAAATTAATAATAACTAACAATTTAGTAGCAATTGTTAATTAGTTATTTAATTGATTTTTAATAATATAAAATATGGAATACTGATTTAATTTACTGATATTTCAGTTGTGGGTCGCCAGGTTTGTAGGGGTATAGGATAGGAAGTTAATAAAGCAATAATTAACTATTTGTAAATTATTTAATTTAATTTTATATATGTAAATTATGGAATACTTAATTATTTGACTTATATTTTTTGTGGGCTGCTAGGCTTGTAGGAGTCTAGGGTGGAAAGGCAAACACATTAATTGATAATTATTAATTATTTAATTTTAAATAATGGAATACTTATTTTTTTTTAGTTATATTTTAGGCACTGGTGTTTGGTTTGTAGGGGTATAGGGTGGGAATTTAATTAACAGAACAACAATTATGTATTACCTGATTATGTTATTGAATAGTAACTATGTAAATTGATTGTTGGTTAGTTTTTCTTTTAATATATATATATATTTTTCCTGTTAATTTTTGTATTGAGAGTTTCATATTTTTTCTACATTCACGATGCTACTCATATATGTAATGTGTTTGAACTGAAGTACCTACCCTACTTTTGCTTAAGACTGCAGTAGGAATAGTAGAATCTACCTCTTTGCAGTTCAACACTTTCCCTACTATTGTGCTGTTTGGAGTGGGAATATTACATTTCACCCCAACAAAATCCAATACTTTCCCTACTGTTGCACAGATTGGATTGGGAGTAGTAAATTGTACCCCTCTGAAATCCAACGCTTTCCTTATTGTCGCCCTGTTTGGAGTAAAATGGTAAATCTTACCCTTCTGAAGTCCACACTTTTCCTAATGTTGCACTGTTTGGAATGGAAATAGTAAATTTAACCCCTTCAAAATCCAGCACTTTCCCTGCTGTTGCACAGATTGGATTGGGAGTAGTACATTTTACCCCTCCAAAGTCTAATGCTTTATCTACTGTTGCACTGACTGAAATAGGAATAGTAAATCTAACCTCGCCGAAGTCCAACACAATCCCTATTGTTGCATAAATTAGAGGGGGAATAATCTATTTTATATTCCTACACTTCAATAGTTTTCATAATATTGGTGAAATGGATTTTATAGCATTGCTTCTTTAACTATTTAAACTGTTTGTTTTTATTTTTTAAATGTATTTGAATGTTTATAGGGATTTTTAGTAAATGTATTTTTGGGGTTTAGAATTTTTAATATTTTATTTATTGCCTAAATTAATTAATATATTCTGATTGTTTTATTAATGTATGTGTATACATGTGTGTGTATTAGGGCATACATTTAAAATATTAAAACAATTATTATAATGTAAAATATATATATTGATTATGTTACAATATATATGTATTTATAGATTTATAGAAGCACAAACCCGTTTGTGGGTTTATGTAAGTACATATATACATATAGTATTAAATATTAGTGGAATTTAATTTACATTATATTACATTTATTAACATATTTAACATTTACTTCTTTAAACTACCTATATTAAAAATATATATATTCTGTATATTGTTGGATGATATTAGTGCCAACGATATTTTTCCCCCTGATATTTTGGTACTTGCCATTATAAGCATAGGAGCACAATATTGTGGTAAATAATATTTTTGACACAATATTTTTGTCAACGATATTGTTTACCATGATATTGTATCAGTGATCCCAGGAACATTAAGTTTACATTCAGGTCCCATGGTGACATAAACAGATTGAAGGAAAGCATGCAAGTCAAACCCGCATTTCAACCTAAGACTTAAATGCAGACGGTTGACCTGGCACATACAGAAAGGCCTGACAACATGCTTCGGCAAGTCCTTGCTGAGCTAATGAAAGAACAAACAAAAACATTGGAAAGTCTAGTTTGTAAGGGGTCCGTGTTTCAATGCTCGTACAAGCCAACACATTTGACACCCTCCCAATGTGGACAGGCTTTGTGGAAGGACATCTGGCTACAAGGATGACATTAACCACCGCAGTCAACAAGTTAAAAAGCATTTAATTGTTGTTGCTAAATAACCACACCTGGAGGTGTAGGTTGTGGAGACTTGGATTTGGGATTCTGCCCTGTTGCTGATCAGAAGGCAAATGCTCGGGTGCTCTTCTCATCACACCATCCTGGCCAAGTCCTGGGTGATTAAGATGATTTGTACCTGGTTTGTCCTGATCCCCCTCAGAACTTGAAGTGGAAAACAGTGGTGCAAAAATTTACAACCGTTTTTTGTTCCATGTCAATCATAATGAGTCTCTCAGGGAATGCCTTTAAAGAAACTCCAAAACACAAAATCATTGACATATCATGTCGAAAGATGGTGAAAAGGTCTAGCCAGGGCAAACCCCGTCTGACATTACAGAAGAACCTGAGCTGTCTTCTGGGAGACCTGAATGGAGTCAGAGAGGCCCTGCAGGGCCCACATATGCTGTGAAGAGTTCCAGATAAAGAGGATGCATAAGACAGAGTCCAAGAAGCCTCAGACCCATCCTCACCAAGACCCAGGATTGAGCCATAGACATCAGGATAATATCGGCGGGAGAAAGGTCTTGAATGCCAAGTGTCTAGAACAGCCTCAATGAAAGGAAACCAATGCATGGGGCATGGGTGGGACTTTAGTCTATCTAATGGAAAACCCAAAGAATGAAAGGAGTACGGACATTGTTGGGAGGTGGTCGATGACTGACACTGGTGAGCCCGAGGGGCCAGACTCTGCCGGGGGAGGGCTTGGGCCGACATGACACACACACAGCTTTGTGGGGCCAGAAGGTGCACCAAAGAGAGCCAGAATCACACTGAAGATCTGCATCATGGCCTCTTTGAAGGCAATACATGCTGCAGGATTGAAGGCGACCAAGGCAATTTGGGGCGAGATGGTACGAACTGCGGTCCTGGTCAGATTTGAGTCAAATCGGAGAAGCGTGATCTCTATCTTGACGCCATCACGCCTCCTCACTGCACTTCAAGTAGCAGGATCGAGGTGAGTTCCACTTGGCCTTTTGCCCTTTTGTCTAGACTTCGACTCACCAGTCAACTTCAACTGGGAAGAGAACTATTTGCAGGAGAAGCAGTGAGGCTGTGCTTTGACCACTGCCTCATCTTATGTTAGGTGATATACAGCTATGCCTGCTGTTCTTGAATCACATTTGGGTGCATTAAGCACACTTGTCTCATGATGTAGAGTCATGTCTGGAGCACAAACACAACTTGTGCAGACTCGTGGCTGACATCTGCTTTCCCGCAGACTCAGCACAGCTTAAAACTGGTTGTTTTCATGGGGACATCATTCCCTAGCACAAACCTGTAGAAACATGAAACTGCCAGGTGACCGACAAAGTTGGTAACAGAGGTCTAGATCCACATCAGAAGATGTGGAAAGAAAAGATCCGACATCAGTGCACCAGCATTGCACTTATATGCAGCTCAACTCCATTACTTCTGGGGTGCTGTGGAGTCACTGTGAATATGAGCAATACCACCTACCGGCTGCAGGAACACTGCTAAGAAAAATATCCTGATCCAATCTGGCATTTGGGGATATACTAGACGTGTGGGATTTGCAGTTAGAGAATCCACCAAAAAGAGTGTTACCAAATGTAAGTTATGTGTTCTTCTGGAGAAAAGGAATGATTTGACAAATTCAAGGTCTCTGTTCTGTGAAATCCTCTGACACTAAATGATGCAAAGTAACACTGTCTACGTATAGCAGTTGTTTTCATTATGTTATTGTAATACGGCACCGACCGACGCACAAGAATACAACCTGGCGACCGACGCTGAAACGAATAAAAAGGAGGTTAGCGTACCAGCATGCGCGGTACACTTGACGGAAGACGCGGACGACATCCGGAAGGACGAGCGGAGGGAGGAGCCAGAGACGCCGGAGCAGGGAGATGGGACGCCGCAGATGTCAGAGGAAGCCGCCCGAAGAAGCGAGGGAGATCAACAGCGATAACCCGTGGGCAGCGGTATCGGAGCCAAGAAGCAAAGGCCACGCCTGCCTGACGAGAGCCCTGCTGTTACCGCTGGTACTCCAGAAGAGGAAGCCATTGGTACACCCACTGCCACGGCCCAGGAGGGTCGTGGTCCCAGGCAAGTGTCTTCCCTTAATGTGTTAGCACTACTCCGCTGGTGGGCGGGAGGCACACGCTAACAACTGCACTAATGAAGAGCCATTTCACAGGTGCGGTGAAGGGAGCACACAACAATGCTCATAGACACTACACTGTAGTGACCTCATTTTCTTTTCTTTTGTTTTGTTTTCTTTCTTTTGAGGAGAATTTCCCAACCAAGCCATACGGTTGGTGGAAATCCACACACTACAAGGCAAACGACCTTGGAAGGGACGTACGCCCAAGACGCCGGTATAAAAACAGTCCAAGAAGGAGACCGCCCCTCTTCCCCATTTTCTTCTGCCTTATTACTTTAATGACTCAATAAGACTGTTCCTACAATAACGTATCATTGTTCAATAAATACTAAGAACAAAGTCCATACCCCACTTCCTCACATGTCTTATTTCCGCTGCGTCTTGTCAACCGAAGGTGAAAGCAAAGGGGGGGAGGGGAGAGGAGAGGGAACAGCCAGTACAACAGTAGTGTCAGAAGTGGGATATGGGTGTCTAACCTATAATGACACAACCCATCACAATGGAGGCTATGATAGCCCAACTGGCCGAAGGACAACGTCACCTACAGCATTTCTCAGAGCAACAGGCGAAAACCGCACAGGAAGAGAGAGTGGCTTTCCAAACTGCCTTGAAAGAGCAGGCGTCTTTACTTACCACCAACCAGCAGGCACAGGATACTGCTATCCTTCGTCTTACAGATGCTATATCTCACACCGAGTTCACCCAAACGTGCCCAGTTCAGTCCTGCAAAAATTCCAAGAAGGGGATGACCTGGACTATTTCTTTGTAAATTTTGAGAGGGTGGCTTCTACCGCAGCCTGGCCACCAGAGCGCTGGGGCCAATATATAGCCCCCCTCTTGTCCGCAGAATTTCAGGCGGCCTATCAGGCAGCTAACCCGGCGGGTACAACATCCTATCACGAGATAAAGAAGGCTATCTTGGAAAGGCGGGGCTGCGACGAAGAATATTACAGCGCCAAATTCCGCAAGGAGAAGTGGGTTCCAGGGTATAACCCCAGGGCTCTTTATTACAGAATTAAAGACCTGGGGAATCGGTGGCTACAACCCACCACGTCGTCCGTAGAGGAAGTTACTGAAAGAGTTGTCTTGGAACAATACTTAGAAGCATTGCCATATAAAACCCGTTCCTGGTTAAAACAACACCCTCATCTTACTGCACACTCAGCCATAGAGCTTGCCTGTGCCTACCACCGTTCCCCTGAATTCCATAGTACGTCCCAAAAGACTACCTTAACAACGCCCAAAACAGCCCCCTGTACACTAAATCGTTATGGAGAACCACGACATCCGGCAACATGAAAAGTACAGGAAAATCCGAGGCCAAAAGTCCAAGCCAACACATGGGACCCCAGTGCTTTCGCTGTGGCGAGTGGGGCCATATCTCGAGAAATTGTCCCCACAAGGTAGAGACAGCGGAACCGATGGAAGTGGGCTATGCAAAGGGAAGAGTACTGGTAATAAGGGGGGAGAAAGATCGGTACATGAAAATGGTCTACCTTAACGGCAAACCAATCGACGATTTCCTCGACACCGGGTGTCGCCACTCAGATGTTTCCCGGGAGCTGGTACCAAAAGCCCAAATAAAGGACAACGAAACTATATCAGTGTCCTGTGTACATGGGGACGTAAAAACCTATCCTGTTGCAGAAGTGTTACTGACTGTTGACGGGGAACCCCAGCTTCGCAATGTGGGGGTCGTACCCCAACTACAAGAGAAACTAATACTAGGGACTGAATTGCCCCATTTCAGCAATTAACTCTTGAATACGACTAGAGACACCCGACCGGTGGAGTGGTTGGGGGAGGCTCCCTTCTCCGGAGTAGACTTAGAAACGCCCATAGTAAAGGTTCCGCAGACTAGTAGGGGAAAAAAGAAATGAGAGCGTGATTTATCTGCGTTCATTCCAACCCCCGTTTCCTCTGTTCTCTCATCCCCAGGTGATGACACAGTTCCTTTCCGAAGCTTCAGAACAGCACAAAAAGATGACAGTACCCTGAAGTATGCCTGGGACAGGGCAGAAGAAGAGTCCCTGACCAGGTAGGCCCCTATTTTTGTGTGAAGCGAGGTTTGATGTATAGGGTCCACCGCAATAAAAACCAAACCTTTGAACAACTCCTGGTGCCCGCAGCCTTTAGGGAACAAGTCATGTGTCTCGCCCATAGCATGGCCAGTGGGGGCCATTACGGACAAGAGTATACCCTGAAGTACCTCCTAGGGCGTTTCTACTGGCCTGGTGTATACCGTGAAGTGGCTAGGTTCTGCTCCTCGTGCCCCAGATGTCAACTGATTAATCCCCCACGTGTAAAAAAAAAAAAAAAGCCCCATTACGACCGCTCCCCATTATTGAGGTCCCTTTTCAGAGAGTGGGAATGGATCTAGTGGGCCCCCTAACACCTTCGGCTAGAGGGCATCAGTATATATTGGTCATTGTGGACTATGCAACCCATTACCCGGAAGCTATCCCTCTGACAAGCATGACCTCTTTGTCCGTTGCCCAAGCCATGATAACTTTTTTTTTCCAGAGTAGGCTTCCCGCATGAGATCTTGACTAACCAGGGGACCCCTTTTGTTCCACAACTGATGAAACAAGTATGCACTCTTGTTAGGACTGTCAGGAACACATCATACGCATCATATCAGGCTTGTGTTATCTGTCAACATCCCCGTGGCCTACATACCAACCATGTTCTCTATGTACCTAAATAAGGTCTTTATGACTGTCTGTCCCTTGTTTTTACCAATGCTTAATGTTGTGTTGGCCAATGCTTGTTATATCTATATGGTTGTGTTAGCCAATGTTTGTTACATTGTTTGCCCACAAGAAGCACCCACAAGAAGCATTGGTTCTTTTATAAACCGAGACGCTTAAAATGAATCAGCGCGCATCGGCTTCGTTTCCCCGTTTCCAGGGAAACGTTCGAGAAGAAACGTGACGAAACTGGTACAAGACGGAGCCACGTAAACAAAACACGTTGCTAGGATGCGACTGGCAACGCCCTTGAATTGGCTATAAATAGCCACACACAGCGAGACGCGGCGCTTGGCTTTTTGCCTTCAACACCAGCTGATTGGGTAACACGTCACCGCATCAGCAAGATCTTCCGATGCGTCAGCATTGCTCCGGGAGTTCCTGTCTCCGCTGGAAGCCGGCTTCAGCGACGAACAGCAATAGCGGCAGGAACCAGAACAGAACATTGAGCTAAGTGTTACTTTCCTGATTCCACCGTATGCTTCGCGTGTTTGTGGAATCGTCAATAACTCTCTGAAAATAGTTTTGCCTTCCAGTTATTGCGCTCCTAGTGCTTACATCTTTATTTGTGGAAACGTGCTTTTTGTGAAACATTTAATTTTGGGGAAAATCGACTCTGATGACATCTGACTTGCTGAAAAGTCGTTCCTGGCATTTGAGTGGATTTGCTGAGTCAGTCAGTCACACAGCTTTATTCGATCTTTTTAAAACTGATCATAAAAGCACAGTTAGCTAAAATTCCAACACAATATATACACATATATACACATTTAAAAATAAGAATTAAACAATTGCAATGAGCCATATAAATTCATATAAAAGGATTTAGGAAAAAAAAGCAGTTCTAAATTTAAAACTAGTCAATTCATTGTTAACACTAAAATCTCGTCTCTTTTTCCTCTTCCTAAAACAAGCCCACAAAAATGAGGCAACAGAACAGCATACGAATGGGTCCCGTAGAGTTTTTAAAAAGTACATAGCCACCCGGCACTGCCTAAAATTGTGGTACCTCAGGATAGGAGTATAAATGTTGTCCTTTCCTCTATGTAGGTCTTACAATATAATACAATGTGTAGATCTGACTGTACTGCCTGATTGTTACATGGACAGGGTGAGAGATCTGCTAATTTATATTTATTTTGAGGGTATCCCAGGAGTAGCGGAATCATGTTCATGCGGAATCGCAAAAGAATAAATCTGTGCTGCGCATTATTTATTCGTGATAAATACTGAAAACCTTCCCCCAAACTTGGTGGTACCAAATCATAAAGAATGGAGGAATGATAAGTGCGTTTCTTTTCTCTTCTGACATACTTTGATCTGTTAATAAATAGATCAGATATTCTTTCCTTTGAAACCCTTTTACAGGACTCAGGGTCCTGAAATAGTTCTCCCAGCCCTAACGCTTTCAGATGGATCTCTACATAATTTAACCATCCTATTTTTTTATAATAATCTAATTTACAACAGTCATTAATAATAGTTTGAGTCAAGTCCACTGTAGACCTCCGCCATACTGATAGCCACAACAAGACTGGAGCCAGTCTTATGTTGTCGCTCAAATAAGGAAGCCCCAATTCGCAATGTAAAATATAATTTGGGGCTGATTGCGGTAAGGAGACACGATTTTTAAAAAAGGAATCTTCTATTTGTTGGAGTTGTGCAACATTAGCCATGCCGCACACTCCTGCACCATAAATTGCAGCAGACTTTGTTTTTGCCGAGTATATGTTCTTAATTGCATCCAGAGGGCTACCTCCCAACTTCCTAGCAAATCTTTTTACTACGTTAACACTCCTTTGCATACCCTGAGCTCTTGCTGTCACTAAATTAGACCATGATGAGTCATTATTAAAGCCAGAACTTTCCTTTAGGTTTAAGACACGATTTTATCACGCCCAAAGTGAGAGTGATTATTCAAAGCATATTACGTTGATATCAGGAAATTGCCATGAATGTGTGATACATTGTTTTATGTTTTCTAGATCGTTCTAGACCAATTGCTTACTCCTGTGTAATTGACCAAGTTTCTTGAGAGGAAAGCTACCTTAGAAGTTAGTGTCACTAAATGCATATTAGCAGCAACACTATAGAGGTAACTCCTGGAAATACAAGTGATCAATAGACTTAGTTGGCATACCTTGAGTTTTTCTGATTGTTAATAATTCCCCTTGCTCCTAGGTTGGAGACTATCGCTACTCCTGCTCGTAAGAACTCGGATCCTGGCTGGCCCAGGTGGCAGATGGTGGCAGTGTCTTCTCCTTGTTTTTTCTCTCATCCCAATCCCCTTCCCTTTGGAACATCTGCCAGGGCTCTTGTGTTATCAGTAGCACTGAGAGTTGTTCCGAGCGGGTTGAGGAACTAGCATCGCCCCTGCAGACAACCCTGGATTTCAGGTGAGTGGCTGGTCTCACATTTGACATAAAGCCAAGCCACAAAATCAAAGTCTGTCCGGGCGATGGATTCCCCTGTTGATCAGGCCGTTTCCTTACAGGAACTGTCCAAGGTTTTTGAAGGGTTACAACATGAGGTAGCAGTTTTGAAGCAAACCAATCATGCTTTACAGTGTGAATTGCAAAAGTATAAACCACGAGAGTTGCCCTGGGACAACACCACAGTTAGGCCTAAACAGGTAATACAACCACCACGTTTTCAGTTCTCATCAGTAACCACACACATAAGGACCCCAACCAGTTACTGTTTCAGTCACTACTCCTACTCCTGTCCCTTTAGCCCCCATTGAACAATTCTTTGGGGACCAAACAAAATACGCTATCTTCATGAATCAGTGCCAGTTGCATTTTTTATGCCGGCCTTCCGCATTTCCTGATGATGCGTCAAAAGTAGCGTTCATTCTCTCGTATCTTGGTGGAACTGCGTCAACGTGGTTGTTAGACCTGGCACCATTGGCGTGGGTCTCCCTTCCATTTTTCGCTGTTGTCTCCTCTGTTTTACTGGTGTTAGATGCTCTGGGCGCTGTGCCACTGCCATTCAGTGTCACAGCGCGAATGCTCCCTGTATAAATATGTCTATGTGAATTGGTATATCCCTGATTGGCTTATTTGGTTTACCTGTTAGTCCCTAGTAGTGTGGCCTGTGTGTGCCCAGGGCCGGTAAACCAAATGCTGCTGGTGGGCATGCAGCGCTGGTTTGCGCCACCCACAGAAGCAGCTTTTAAAGTGTGTCTCAGACCTGCCACTGCAGTGTCTGTGTGCAGTCCAGAACTGCCATCTTGGCTGTGAAGTGCAACCACTTCCCAGCCCCTGAACCTTCCCTTGGCATCCTGTAAGTCGCCCCTCGGGTAGGGTGCATTGTATGTGTAAGGTAGGACATGCCTTGGTGTGTGTAGCATGTCCTGGTAGTGAATTATGCACCATTTCGTTTTCCACTACTGTAAGGCTACCTGTTCCTCATAGGCTAGAATGGGCAGTTTGACTATTACATGCTATAGTCCTAACTGACCCCAGGAACATGGTAGAAAAACGAATTTAGTATGCCTGAGCTCAGAATATTAAAATACACCTTTTAGTGAAGTTTATTTTTATATTCTGTGTTTGAAAATACCACTTTTAGAAAGTAGGTATTTTCTTGCCTGAGCCTTCCAGTGTGCTCTGCCGTTATGTGTATTGGCTGTCTGGTTTTAGAGGGGCAGGACAGGCTGAGTCAGACCTTGGTGGAATAGAGAGATCTGCATTTAGAGTGTGGGGAAGGGTGGCTCTTTGATCTCAATAGGGCTGTGCCTGGCAAGGTGAATGCTGGCTCCACACTCCCACTGTGTGTCTGCTAGCAGACCCCTCTTTCTGAAAGGAAGGATGCAGCCTGGTAAACAAAGTGCTCCAGGCCTGAGCAGAACTGGTTCTGGCTAGGTTCAGGGACTGGTAGCTTCAAGGATCAAAGGCTTTTGGGGTATAAATATCTGTGCTCAAACCCCTACTTTTGTATTGCTTTTGGATCTGGAGAGGAAACTCTGTCCGTGCCACTGGAGGAATCTGCAGGAAGTGACTGTCCCTGTGCTGTGTGTTGTTTCTTGCACTGGCCTGCAGCAGTGACCACTGGACCTTGAAGAAGAGGAAAAGGAACTCTTGAGAGAACTTTTATTTGTGTTGCAGCAATTACCCAAGGGCTAGGAAAAGAGCTAGCCTCCTGCTGGAGTCTCAGGCACAACAGACTCCACCACCAACCTCCTGCTTCCTCCCTGCGAGGACTGCTATCTGCTGAGGAGGCTCCTGGGAGTTCCAGGGCCTCTAGTTTGCATCAGAGAGAAGAGGGTAAGAAATCGACGCTAACGCATCTTTGCGGGCCGCTGCAGTCGAGAGCGCTGGGAAAATCATCGCGCTACTGCCGCCGAGGGCCCGCAACCCGAAGCCATCGCTGACGCCCCTTTGCGAGCCGCTGCAGCCGAGACGCGCTGGAAAGATCATCGCGCTGCTGTCGCCGCGCACTCGCAACCCTTAAAGAAATCATCGCTTCGAGACATCGCAGTGCGGACGCCGTGCGTTCGCCACTTTGATCGCATCGCACTGAATTTCGTCGCTCCCTCGCGGAGCGTCTTGTCTCCGCATCGCAACACGATCGCACAGCGCAACAGGATCACTGCATCGACTTCTCCCACGCGGCAAGAAAGTCATCGCATCGGCGGTCCAGCGTGCAGAAGTTTGTCGCATCGTCTCCGCACGCATCCCGCAGATCGGCGCATCATCCTCCCTTGCGGCAAGGATTTCAACGCATCGCCGGCCTCGCGTGCCGAGAATCATCGCTACAGCTTATTTGCGACACTTTGTTGGTTTTGCTACTAAACCCAGGTACTTTGTGAAAGAAAGGGTCGCAGAGACCACTGCTTTGAACTTGAACCTTATTTTTGCAACCTTTGAACTATTTTTGACAGCCCTTCAACAGCTATCCTATTTTTGACAGTATTGTGGCTTTTACAGTTATTGGTCTTGTGATAAATCTGCCTTTATATAAAGATACTTATTTTTTATAATAACTACTTGTGTGGTGTCCCTTTGTAGTGTTCCTCATTGTGTTACTGTGTATGATCATAAATGCTTCACACCCTGCCTCTGAGATAAGCCTACCTGCTCGTGCTACGTTACCACAGGGTTGAGCAGGGGTATTAAAGAGGGTAGCCCTCTCACTCGGACTTAGGAAGAAGGGTCCCTACTTGGACAGTGGCCAGCCATTGCCAACTAGAGACCCCCATTTCTAACAGTGGTCTATTCCATTCGTAGAACGAGATGACCCTATTTTACACAATTTCGTTCGGTTTAAAGAAACAATGCGGAAGCTGTTTGCCAAACACCAGTTTGACCAAGCAAGTGACAATGAACTTTTGAACTTACGACAGGGAAAGCAGGATTTATTATCATACATTACTTCCTTTAACAGACTCATCGCTGAGACAGAATGGCCAGAGGAGAAAAGAACTTCACTTTTCTATCATGGTCTCGGAGAAGAGTTAAAAGATGTGATTGCCCAGATTGTGGATCCTCCTACAGACTGTGCGGAATTCATGGACTTGGTGGTCCGGCTGGACCATCGTCTTGGGGAGCGTAGAGGCGAGAAAAATCATGGGGATTTCGCACGAATGGTAATAGTAAAACATGAGAAAGAGGAACATCCCAGTTCTAATCCTTCCCCTGATTCCTCTGAACCAATGCAGATCGGCAGTGGACCACTTTCTAAAGATGAGAAAGACCGCAGAAGACGCCTAAATTTATGTCTCTACTGCGGTCGTCCAGGACACTTTGCCCGGGATTGTTTAGCTAAGAGTACTTCCCGAAAAGCTATTGGTCTCACAGACACTCCGTTATCCGCCATAGAAAGCTCGCAGTCGGAAAACTCCCTGGCCCGATAAGGACTGAGGTCCCCTTATCAAGTACATTGGGCGACACGGTCTCGTATCATTTTTTGGCAAACACCATGACACCTACACCACATCTTCTTACTCTGATTGTCACTTTGATTTTTTCAAATCAAATGCGAAAGGTAATACCTATCCTACTAGATTCTGGAGCCACGGGAAATTTCGTGGATATCGGTTTGGCAAACACTCTAAATATCTCCACCACCAAAAAAGAGACTCCTGAACCAGTGACAGCAGTTGACAGATCTGAGTTATCTTCTGGTTTGATCCTTCGTCAGACAACACCATTGACTGTGCTCTGTGCAGATGGACACTCCGAATTGATTCAGTTTGACCTCATAGACACTGCTGTGTTTGGGGCCATATTAGGCATCCCTTGGCTCTAATTACACAACCCAAAAATTGATTGGGTTAAGCGCACAGTCACATTAGATTCCATGCATTGTTGGCATATGTGTTATACAAATAGACAACAACCAGTTACTCCCTTGCACTGTGCCTCCACACTTGAGAACCCAGAACCTGTAATTGACAAAGACAATACAAGCTCTTTACCAACTATTTATGAGGATTTTCAGGACGTATTCTCAGAAAAGCAGGCAACTCAATTACCTCTCCACAGGTCATATGACTGCCGAATTGACTTGGTTCCAGGAGCCACGTTACCATGTAGTTGAGTGTATGCCTTGTCAGAACCTGAGACTCTTTATTTGAAAGAGTACCTAGATGACCTCTTATTAAAAGGGTTTATAAGACATTCCACTTCTCCTGTTAGTTCTCCACTTTTCTTCATCCCAAAAAAGAATCAAGAACTTCGCGGTTGCATCGACTATCGTGCCACAAACAAAGTCACGGTTAAAAATAGATATCCCCTTCCACTGATACCAGTTTTACTGGATCAAGTGCGCAAATCAACCATCTTTACTAAATTGGATCTGCGGGGTGCATATCATCTGATAAGGGTAAAAACCGGAGACGAGTGGAAAATCGCCTTCCGGACAAAATTTGGTTTATTCGAATACACCGTAATGCCCTTCGGGCTGTGCAATGCACCCGAAGCGTTTCAATTTTTTATTAATGAAGTGTTACAAGATTTTTTGGATGTGTTCGTCATCTGCTACATTGATGGCATTCTTATTTATTCATCCTCTACTGAAGAGCATATTGGTCATGTCCGGGCAGTGTTGCAACGAATGCGAGAACACCATCTCTTTGCCAAACTAGACAAGTGCGTCTTTCACGCCACTAACATCGAATTCTTGGGTTATGTAATTTCTCCTGAAGGCATTGCCATGGATCATTCCAAGGTGCAGGCCATATTACGATGGGAAACCCCAGGATCCCTAAAAGACATTCAATGATTCCTGGGCTTCGCCAATTTCTATCAGCGATTCATTCCCCAATTCTCTTCCGTTGTCTCTCCCATTACCCATCTATTAAAAAAAGGAGTAAAATTTCATTGGTCTCCAGAGGCAGAACAAGCCTTTCAGATACTGAAAAAGGCCTTTACTGAAGCCCCCATCTTACATCATCCAGACCCCTCTCAACCTTTCTATGTAGAAGCAGACGCTTCCCAAGTAGCCGTCGGGGGAGTCCTTTCTCAAAGGGATCCCGATTCTGGGCACCTTCATCCAGTAGCCTATTTTTCTAAAAAAAACTCTTGCCTGCTGAGCAGAATTATACGGTGGCTGAACGAGAATTGTTAGCCATCAAACTGGCATTTCAGGAGAGGCGACACTATTTATTAGGGTCTTGTCATACAGTTACTATTTATTCAGACCATCGTAATCTTCAATTCTACCAAAACGTCAAGGCTTTAACACCACGCCAACTCCGTAGGCTCTTGTTCTTTAACGAATTTGACTTCATGATCACTTACAGACCTGGGAAAGACCAACAGAAAGCTGACACTTTGTCACGATTAAACTATCCCAACTCGGAAACTAAGCTAATCCCGTCCAATCCCATTATTCCTGAGCATAAAATTGTCGCTCTGTGTACTCCCCAAGAATTTTTAACACAAGTACAAGTGCTACATACTGAACCCCTGCCCCCTAAAGTCACCAAAAAAGGGGATTTGGCATATTATGGAAACTGTTTATACATCCCTAGACAAACTTTACGTAATACTGTTCTACATTGGAATCATGATACTGCCCTAGCCGGACATCCTGGCTACAAAAAAACCTTGGAACTTTGTCAGCGGGAATTTTGGTGGCCCACAATAATCAATGATGTTAAAGATTATGTTCAATCATGTTCATCTTGTACACAATCAAAGGCTCCCCACGTTGCTCCCGCTGGGCTATTGCAACCCATGCCAATACCACCCATGCCCTGGCATACTTTAAGTATGGATTTTGTCACTGATCTACCTATGTCAAATGGGTATTCCATCATATGGGTGGTAGTGGATTATTTAACCAAGATGGCACATTTTCATCCATTAAAACACATGCCCTCGGCTAAGGAACTAACCACATTATTTATACAACATATAGTCAAAGCACACGGACTTCCGACCGCCATTGTATCAGATCGGGGTCCACAATTTATCTCCAGATTCTGGCGTAACTTCTGTTAATCCTTGAACATTGATGTCCGTATGTCCTCTGCTTATCACCTTCAAACTGATGGGCAGACGGAAAGGCTAAACCAAACGATGGAGCAAACTGTACGTTGCTTTCTCTCTACTTGGACTAAGGAGTGGGATAAAGCATTGCCTATGGTAGAATTTGTGTATAACAACACTGTGCACTCTGCTACAGGGGTTTCCCCTTTCTTTTGTCTATTAGGTTATCATCCCCGAATGCTTCCAATAATACAAACATCCAGTGTAGTAAATCAGAATCTCAGCAGTACAAGAGCATCACAAAGAATTAATACTCATTCAGACACAGGCTCAGCAACATCTAGCATCATACCAAAAACAGATGAAGAGTCAGGCAGATAAACATAGACAATCAGCTCCGTTATATGCTATTGGAGATCAGGTATGGCTCTCGACAAAGAATCTACGACTGAGTGGTCTCGTAAATTACATCCAAGGTATCTGGGTCCATTTCCAATGGCAAAACTGATTAACCCAGTCACAGTAGAACTAGAGCTTCCTACAGATTTCCAGATCCATCCAGTGTTTCATGTTTCCCTAATTAGACCTTACTCCTCCACCACTCGTGTTGGACCACCACCACCCCCCATCAAAGTTAATAATGAATGGGAATTTGAAGTGGCTAAAGTGCTTGACTCAAAACGTTTACAAGGGTTTTTACACTACCTTTTAGCATGGAAAGGGTACGGATCTGAAGAGAACTCACGGGAACCCGCATCCTCTGTTCATGCCTCTCGTCTGGTACGACAGTTTCATCTGCAATATCCCAGTAAACCACGACCAGTGTTAGGGTCTTTGAGGGGGAGGACTGTCAAGAACACATCATACGCATCATATCAGGCTTGTGTCATCTGTCAACATCACCGTGGCCTACATACCAACCATGTTCTCTATGTACCTAAATAAGGTCTTTATGACTGTCTGTCCCTTGTTTTTACCAATGCTTAATGTTGTGTTAGCCAATGCTCGTTATATCTTTATGGTTCTGTTAGCCAATGTTTGTTATATTGTTTGCCCACAAGAAGCACCCACAAGAAGCATTGGTTCTTTTATAAATCGAGACGCTTAAAATGAATCAGTGCGCATCGGCTTTGTTTCCCCGTTTCCAGTGAAACTTTCGAGAAGAAACGTGACAAAACTGTCACAAGACGGAGCCACGTAAACAAAACACGTTGCTAGGACGTGACCGACAACGCCCTTGAATTGGCTATAAATAGCCACACCCAGCAAGACGCGGTGTTTGGCTTTTTGCCTTCAACACCAGCTGATTGGGTAACAGGTCGCTGCATCAGCAAGATCTTCCGACGAGTTAGCATTGCTCCGGGAATTCCTGTCTCCGCTGGAAGCCGGCTTCAGCGACGAACAGCAACAGCGGCAGGAACCAGAACAGAACATTGAGCTAAGTGTTACTTTCCTGATTCCACCATATGCTTCGCGTGTTTGTGGAATCATCAATAACTTTCTGAACATAGTTTTGCCTTCCGGTTATTGCGCTCCTAGTGCTTACATCTTTATTTGTGGAAACGTGCTTTTTGTGAAACATTTAGTTTTGGGAAAAATCGACTCTGGTAACATTTGACTTGCTGAAAAGTTGTTCCTGGCATTTGAGTGGATTTGCTGAGTCATTATTAAAGCCAGAACTTTCCTTTACGTTTAAGACACAATTTTTTCACATCCAAGGTGAGAGTGATTATTCAAAGCATATTACGTTGATATCAGGAAATTGGCATGAATGTGTAATACATTGTTTTATGTTTTCTAGATCGTTCTAGACCAATTGCTTACTCCTGTGTAATTGGCCAAGATTCTTGAGAGGAAAGCTACCTTAGAAGTTAGTGTCACTAAATGCATATTAGGAGCAACACTATAGAGGTAACTCCTGGAAATACAAGTGATTAATAGACTTAGTTGGCATACCTTGAGTTTTTCTGATTGTTAATAATTCCCCTTGCTCCTAGGTTGGAGACTATCGCTACTCCTGCTCGTAAGAACTCGGATCCTGGCTGGCCCAGGTGGCAGTGTCTTCTCTTCTTGTTTTTTCTCTCATCCCAATCCCCTTCCCTCTTGGAACATCTGCCAGGGCTCCTGTGTAATCAGTAGCGCTGAGAGTTGTTCCGAGCGGGTTGAGGAACTAGCATCGCCCCTGCAGACAACCCTGGATTTCAGGTAAGTGGCTGGTCTCACATTTGACATACTCTCCTCGGGGTACGACAGATACGCACATCTGTGTATCACCCACAGACTGATGGGCTGGTGGAGAGGTACAATAGAACCATAAAAACCATACTAAGAAAATTAGTAAACGACTCAGGCAGAGACTGGGACAAAAAGCTCCCTTTGGTGTTCTTCGCTATCCGCTCACACGAGAAGTATACCGGTTTTTCCCCTTTCGAACTAGTGTTCGGCCGAAAACCCCGGTCGTTGTTAGACATGGCTTTTGAACAGTGGGTTGAGAAAGAAGATGAGGGAAAACCACTGCTGGCCTATAGGGAATCACTCAGAGACACTTTATCCTCCTTGTGGGAAACCGTACACCATAGCATGGTAAAGGCAAAGGAAAAACAAAAGAGAAAATATGACAAAGGGGCAAAATTGAGGGAGTTTGCTGTAGGCGAGAAGGTTCTTATTCTTCTGCCCAGCAACGATAAAAAACTCCTAGCTACATGGCAAGGACCCTATCCCGTCCTGGGTAAAGTCTCTCCTGTTACCTATAAAATAGCTGTGCCCAATAAAAACCAGAGAAGTCAAATATACCACGTAAATCTGTTAAAAAAGTGGGAGGAACCTCTAAGAGAGAAGGACTCGATGATAGGTACTATATCCCTCACCCAAAGCCCTGACCTTCCGCCCGAAATACTGGTGGAGTCTTCCCCAGAGGAGGTTAATATGGGCGAGATGCTGACCCTGACCCAAAAGCAACAAATAAAGAACCTACTAAAGAAGTATCTCAGAGTAGTCTCCAAACTCCCAGGGCGAACCGCATTTATAGAACACAATATAATTACGGAAACAGTGAAACTTGTAAGACTAAAGCCCTACCACGTTCCTGCAACTAGAAGGCAAATCATAGAGATGGAAATCAAAGATATGTTAAAGGCAGACATAATAGAACCATCTCATAGCGCTTGGTGCTCTCCAGTAGTCCTTATACCCAAACCAGATGGTAGTCTTCACTTTTGTATCGATTTCAGACAGTTAAATGCTATATCTAAATTCGACTCCTACCCCATGCCTAGGGTCGATGAATTAATAGAAAAAGTAGGGAAAGCCAAAGTGATGTCTACCATAGATCTCACCAAGGGATATTGGCAGATTCCCCTTACTCAGACCGCTCGAGAGAAAACGGCCTTCTCCACACCATCAGGTCTGTATCAATTTAAAGTCCTTCCATTTGGACTACATGGTGCACCCGCCACATTCCAAAGATTGATGGACATAATATTAAGAGCCCACCAACATTATGCAGCCACCTATTTAGACAATATCGTTGTGTTCAGCCCAGACTGGAATGCCCATCTGGTCCACCTGGAGCAGATCCTGTCCACTCTCACACAAGCAGGCCTAACCCTTAATCCAAAAAAACCCTTCTTGCTACAGACCGCATAAACTATTTAGGGTACTGCATCACACAAGGACACATCCACCCTCGGGTGAATAAAGTGGAAGTCATACGTAACATTCCCCAGCCATCCTCGAAGAAAGAAATATGGTAATTCCTTGGTCTAGTGGGGTATTACAGTCAGTTTATTCCCCACTTCTCCGAGCTAGCTTGTCCCCTTACCGATCTGCTTACTAACCGTCACACAAATGCTAAAGTCTCATGGTCTGAAACTCAAAACAATAGTTTTAATAAACTAAAAGAAGCTCTATGTCATAATCCCGTACTTGATTGTCCAGACTTTAAAAAAACCTTTGTCCTCCAAACCGATGCCTCTGACTACGGCTTAGGGGCTGTACTATCCCAGTCTGACTGTGAGGGATACTTGCGTTTTATTCTTTACATTAGTCGAAAACTCTTTCCTAGGGAACGCCAATACGCCACGATAGAAAAAGAGTGCCTGGCTATTAAGTGGGCTGTTGAAGCCCTCCAATATTATTTACTGGGACAGACCTTTCTTTTATTAACCGATCACGCCCCACTCACTTGGTTAACTACCAATAAAAACACCAACTCCAGAATACTACGTTGGTTCCTAGCCCTGCAACCGTTTTCCTTCCAGACCTACCATGTTCCTGGAAGACTCCAAGGGAATGTAGACTTCCTCTCCAGATGTCCGGTATCAGTATGGCCCTAACGTCCATACCTGGCGGGGAAGCAGTGTAATACGGCACCGACCGACGCACAAGAATACAACCTGGCGGCCGACGCTGAAACTAATAAAAAGGAGGTTAGCGTACCAGCATGCGCGGTACACTTGACGAAGACGCGGACGACATCCGGAAGGATGAGCGGAGGGAGGAGCCAGAGACGCCGGAGCAGGGAGACGGGACGCCGCAGATGTCAGAGGAAGCCGCCCGAAGAAGCGAGGTTGACCAACAGCGATACCCCGTGGGCAGCGGTATCGGAGCCAAGAAGCAAAGGCCACGCCTGCCTGACGAGAGCCCTGCTATTACCGCTGGTACTCCAGAAGAGGAAGCCATTGATACACCCACTGCCACGGCCCAGGAGGGTCGTGGTCCCAGGCAAGAGTCTTCCCTTAATGTGTTAGCACTACTTCACTGGTGGGCGGGAGGCACACGCTAACGACTGCACTAAGGAAGAGCCATTTCACGGGTGCGGTGAAGGGAGCACAAAACAATGCTCAGACACTACACTGTAGTGGCCTTGTTTTCTTTCTTTTGAGGAGAATTTCCCAACCAAGCCATAGGGTTGGTGGATATCCACACACTACAAGGCAAACGACCTTGGAAGGGACCTACGCTTAAGATGCCGGTATAAACCGTCCAAGAAGGAGATCGCCCCTCTTCCCCATTTTCTTCTGCCTTATTACTTTAATGACTCAATAAGACTGTTCCTACAATAACGTATCATTGTTCAATAAATACTAAGAACAATGTCCATACCCCACTTCCTCACATGTCTTATTTACGCTGCGTCTTGTCACCTAACCGAAGGTGAAAGCAAAGGGGGGGGAGCGGAGAGGGAACGGCCAGTACAACAGTTATGAAAAGTGGAGATAATTGCATTGTAACAAGACCTATGAGGTGATGTTGACTCCAATGGGGTGATGTTGTACTGCCGACTTAACCTTCAATAAAATCTGTTTAAAAAATAAAAAGCAAAGTAACACTGGTTATTTCCTGAAAGCTCATTCTTAAGCAGTTGTTAGTTATGCGGCCTCTACAGAGATGATCTTAATAATTAGTACTGGTCAGTCAGAGGAGTTTGCTTCCTAGGCCCTTTAAGAGAGGGCAAATCAATGGGTATACCCCTGTTGGGGCCCCATTCAATCCATTCATAACTGCGAGTCATCCACAACCAAGGGGTGAATTTTTCCATCTGCTTCCCTCAGTAGGTCTGTAATCTTGGGGAGAATGACTGGAGAAGTTGTTGGAAATTCAGGGAATCCAGACATTTACATTCCACACTGGAAGAGTTGGGATCATCCTGTCTTTTGGTCTCCTGACATGAACCGATTTCCACAGCAAACATATGAATGGAGGAAAGTCATAATTCAGATCCTGTCTCCACTCCTGAATGAAAGCATCCTTCCCTGTCACTTCTGGGTCTGGCCTCCAGCTGAAGAAACCCTGCATCTGCCTGTTGTCACAGGACTCCAATTGGTCAGTTTGACTTTGATCCTACCTTGTTTGAAATACTCTAGACACCCCAGATGTAATCCCCAATCTCTGGAACTCTCTGGAACCCTGTAGATAGTTGGAGACCAGTTTGCTACTGGATTTTTTTCCAGACACAGCAAGTATTTGTCAATCAAGTAAATCCGTTGTTCCAGATAGTGATGTCTTTGTTCCTTCACCGGTTCTATCGTGTCCTGGATCTGCCCCCCAGGTGGTTGGCATAGCCCATGGCTGACACTTTGTTACTTTTCAGGAGAATTACATTATAACACTCTTGTCAGTGAATTTCCTGAGAAAGAGCCTGCTAAAAACTACAGCAGCTACTCCACATTGCTTGTTCCTAGGCAACCATTTTCCTTTGTTGATACATCCACAGTGGCACCCCACCCTCACCTGGCCAACAGGTGTCTGATTCTATGATCAGATCCAGCCATCTTCTGAATATGCCATGAACATTACAGGCACCAATGTCTGCAAGGGATTGAAGACAGGTGGACTGGCAGAATAGAAAGCTTCTTTTACTGGCAACCCCACAAAACTGGAAAAATCTCTTATGGGGATCCCATCTCATAAATGTTAGTTGGGTGTCTTTCAGATCTAAGCATGCTATCCAATCGTACCTCCTGAGCATGTCCCTGAACAGGTGTATGCTGTCCATCTTCAAGTGGTGATACAGTATTTGCCAGTTTAATTACTCACATTTGAGTTTGACCTACTCTCTTTGGATATCCCCTCCTTTCTTAGTCATGGGAGACAACCACACATTCATCCCATTTCTCTCCCACTTCTACAATTTGGATTCCACCTTCCCAGACTACAACTTAATTGTGGGTGGAGGCAACAGGGCAATTTCAGAATATTGTAGAAGTTGAGGTGATGACACTGCATCAACTGTAATATCTAGGAGTCTTGTGAAATTCTTAGGCAATTTTCTACAGAGTGCCAGCCTGGTCCTATGAATAGGTTGTCCAATTTCAAGTGCAAAGGACTCTGGTGGTCTTCAAGCTCTTCTCCATGGTCTGCCATGACCTGCATGTGCTCTAGAGTTGAAAGACAGATTGGCTCTACTTTTGTCTTGTCACTGATGATACCATCCCCCCCCCACTCCTGATGCCTCTGCCAAAATAAACTTAGTCTAGTCAAGATGCCCCTTACTCAGCCAGCCATGATGACAACTTTAGGAGAGATGGCTGTGCTTTCTCCAGTGCCTTTTTGATGAAGAGGTCTTCATAACTGGAGGTCTTGTGCCAGGGTGCCCTGCTTTGTGAAGGCCAACTCCCCAATTTGAATTCCGTCTTCAAAAGTAATCCTTTATGGCATTTTGATGAGAGGGCACAATTGGCATTGCCCAGAAGACACCACCATCTGCACCCAGCATGCTAAAATCTGTGTTGACAACAGGAGCAACTCCTCACGACAGTGAATAGACCGGAAGTGCGACATACCTAGGCCCTAAAACAAAGGGAATATAATGGCCTGGCCACGGAGGCCCCTTGAGCGATACACCGCACCACAAACCATCTCCTCTATGAAGTAGGGAATAAAAGGGGCAAGCTTCTGCCATGGCTTGACAAGAGAGATCAGTCACGAAAGTGGATCCTGGAGGTCAAGACAGGGACTGGGGAACTGGTCAGGGAGAGAAGTATAGTGGAGACAGTCACAGATTACTATGAACAAACTATACTCCCCGGTTGTAAATATGACAGCCGATAACACCCTGGCTTTTCTCGAGGACATATGCCTGCCAAGTCTGGTAGGGGCAGATCGGGAATTTTTGGAGACATATTACAGAAGAGGAACTGGGGGCGGCGGTGAGAGAGCTGTGCACTGGAAAATCATGGGCCCAAAAGGGATCCCAATTGAACTGTACAAAATGCTGTCAACTAAATTAGCCCCCCCACCTACTAAAGATGTACAAGGAGAGTAAACAATTGGGCTCTATGCCGCAAGATCAGAGTCTGGGCACCATAGTGGTCATACACAAAGAGGGGAAACTGCAGCAGGACTGCGCCTCCTATAGATTGATCTCGCTCTTAAACGCTGAAGTCAAAATATTGGCCAATGTGCTAGCCACACACCTAAATACAGTGATCCGATCCCTGATCCACCCGTATCATACGGGATTTATGCCCCACAGGAGCAACACACTTAATCTCTAGCACCTCAATGGGGTATTAGGGCAGAGGACCAAGCAGGCCCTGGTACTGTCACTGGATGCCAAAATGGCATTTGACACAGTGGAATGGGACTATATCGTTGAGGTGCTAGCCAAATTGGGATTCAGCCCCCACTTCACACATTGGGTCTACCTCTTATACTCTAGCCCAATGGCAAAGGTTTAGGTTAACTCCAGAGGGTTCAGACTTCAGAGAGGCTCCCTGTCTGTGCTGATTTTTGCTTTGGCCCTAGAACCCTTGGTGGCATGGACCCGTCAGGATCCACTGGTCAAAGGATTGAAAGGGGGGGGGGGATGGGAAGAAAAAATATCACTATATGCAGACGACGTGCTGCTATATGTGGCTGACAGAGTTAACGCTGGCTAGATTAATGCAGATTATTAAAAATGTTGGCAAGTATTCGGACTACACTGTCAACTGGCACAAATCCTTGCTGTATCCACTTAAGGGTCAGATCCTATGGCACCGGCAGAACTGTACGGCGACAGTGGCACGGGTGGAATTCTGCTACTTGGGAATATACGTCACACCAGATACTGAGCTCTTTTTTCTAGAGTAACATGCCCATTCGCTAGATAAATTACGGCAGGGTGTACGACATTGGTGGTCTTTGCCTCTCTATTAAGGAGAGCAGCACTATTAAAATGATGTCTTTGCTACACTTTTTATAAGCACTGCAGAACACCCCATAAGAGGCCCCCAAATCTTATTTCAAAATGATTGAGGGAAATGTCCGATCACTGTTATCGGATGGAGGCCCAGCACATATAGTGCTACCCAAGCTAACAAGAGGGTGGTCCGATGGAGTCATTGCTTTGCCGGACACTCAAATACTATTGCGCGGCTCAGCTAAGTACAATTAGTAACTGGGCTTTCCTGCCACAGATGGAGCCAGCGTTCCATATGGATAGATATGTACTGAGACCACAGGGATATCTGAACGCCCTATATGGTGGTGGGAGGGTGGCAGAATGTCCTGACCCCACCAAGACGGTAGTGCAACTTTGGAAAATCGCCACGGCATACCTGGGGTGGAAAAATACGGTAACACAGGCGACTGTTATCGGTTGCTGAGTTTCTGAGACACTGAGGAAGCAACCAGGGTTTGACAAATGGGACCTCATTTGAATCTTCACAGTGGGAGACGTATGGACCCAGGGAGAGGTTACCCCCCTGCCTGACTTACAACGAGAATACCAGCTAGCTTCTTCCGAGACATACAGGTACATGCAACTCCAGCATGCGCCCAGAGCTGTGCTGCCAAAGAGGATTGACCTTGCAGACTCCTCCCCACTGAAGGAAAGGTTGTTGGGAGATCCCATGCCCCAGAAGGCCATATAACTGACGTATAAAAAACTAAAGAACCGCACACCTGATGCCCTGCAACACTTAAGGGTTCAATGGGATCGAGAGGTGGGTCCCTCACAGCCTCCCAGGAGTTGGCCATACAATCATGGTTCCGATAGGTCCAGCTAAGAATCCTACACCGCTCGAACGACTATGGTAAAGATGGGGAGGGCTGCTGTCGCACACGGTTTATGCGCCTGTGAGCAGACTGGTTCCTTCTTTCACATCCTGTGGGAATGCCCGGTAATATAGGAATTCTGATCTGAAGTGATGGAGTGCTTGGGAGAGGTGGGGAAGGGGGCATAATGGTCAAACAATGTGTTCTTAATATCCGGGGAGAGGCAGGGGTCGGAAGGGCGCTGTGGACATGGATGATATTGGGCCTGGCAATGGCAAAGAGAATTGTAGTGAAGTCTTGGGGTGCTGGGCAGGCCCCCGACCTTGGGGCATGGAAGCAGGACATGGACTGTTGCATGTTAGCTGAAAAGGAGGTTATGAGGGTAGAGGATATCCCTGGAAGCGGGGTAAAATTTGGAATGGCTGGAACTCCTAAAGGGGTCTGATCCATGGGGACTTGGACCTAGCTGGCAAAGATGTGGAAAATCGAAGGGCAATTCAGAGAGAAACAACGACCAGGGAGACGATGATGGGACCAGTGGGGCCCGAACCGAGGCTTGAAAGTATTTGGAGATGTAAGACAGTGCTAATGTTAAAGGTTGTTGCTTTATGCCAAATTTTAATAAAAAGATATGATAAAAAAAGTGTGTTGACTAGCGCCACAGTCTCCTTGGCTCTCTCAAACATGTCTTTGCAAACGATCCTCCTACTATTTACATTTACATGTATGCAGGGCCTTCAAGGAGGTAATGCTGCAGATTGTTTGTGCAATTGCAGCTCCCCCAGTGCGTCTTCAGACCCAAAGGAGCCACAGGGTCTACTAGTCTGATAATCAGCAGGGACTCTTCCCTGAAGCAGTCTGCCCCCTTGGGAGTGGCTACCAGGCCTTTGCTAAAGTCCATGCCAGTTCCTTCCGTACTGGTGCGGTCACCAACTCTGCCAATGCCACTAGAAGACCCGGCTCCCATGCCAGTCTCGGACCCTAAGCCAACGTTATCCTGATCCAGACCTATGTTTTGCTATGTCCTTAGGCAAAGCAGAAAACAGGGAAGCTAATTTACAGTTTGGGCTTATATAGAATCGCAATCAAATCTGATGAACAGTCCAGAAGCTAATTTGTAGTTTTTCCTGCAGCTTCTACAAATTAAGAATTGGCTCCAATGAAGAGTACAACTTCACAGGAGTTGAAGTGTCACTGATGATGCCACAAGGGTCCAGGCCATGGCTTTGTGACAGTGGCCGTAGAGTCTGGAATGAGGGGCAGGGACTTTCATCCCTTCTCCCATCTCCAGTATACCCACAGCTATAACCTGATTGGCTTTCCTCTGAGTGACTGCTTTAGACTGCCTTTTGTACAAAGGTTGCATGTTCCAGAACCAAGCACACATGCAGCAGGCACAGACTGCAATATCTTCCCCTTATACTACAAACACAGATAGCAACCAGCAGATTTTGATGGCAGCATGACTCATAATTTAAAAACAAAAAAACAAAAAACAAAAGACATTTGTAGGAAATTGGGTTATTAATTGTGTGGCCTTACTGGTGATAGAGCGCAGTGATATTCTGAAAATTGTAGGGGTACATTTTATTCATGAATAGTCCGTACCCGCATATATTCTTATGTGTGTGTTAATTTTAGTTAGAACTTGTGTTGTAATAATCAGTGGTAAATGAAATGTTAGGATGAGTTGTGTCATTCAAGAAACGTAAAATGGCAGTTAGAGGGAATTATGTAAACTTTCGATGTGCATTGCAAATGCTTAATGAAGTAGTTTATATGTAATGTAATGCATTAGATTTAGACGTGCATCATGTTGAAGTTGTACCCGTATAGGTGACTAATTGTGTTTAAATGTGATGAAATGTAGTGCTTACAGATGTAACATTTTAAATGCGTGTTTAATTTGATGTTAAAGGCCTAGATGGAGTAAATGCTCTTTCATGCTAAGAAAGGCCTATTCGTTTCCTTATGTTAGCTGGTTTATGTAGGCCCGAAATGTATTTTCCCCTGGTGAGGCTCTCATTTGGAGACAGTCAGCGAAATTCATGTGCGTGCAAGGTTGTTCTGTTCTCATGCTTCTGTTGCAGGTGCAAGGACACCGTCCTCGTTAGTTAGAATAACGCTTTTGTTTTAGGAGTTAGGTATGGAGGAAACCTGTTACAAAGTCTTCAGGAATGCCGATAATTGGGAGTTGTGCTGAAGAAGCCTGAGACCCAAGGACACACCAACCGTTGCTGGACCGAGTACAAGTTTTGGTGGAAAATTACCTACGAGAGGTGCCTGGCCAGAGGAGGTGTTTCAGGGGGCGTGTTTATCAATTGTGCATTTTGTATTAGGGACAGTGCCCCGAGGGAGGAGAGGGCAGAGAGAGAGAGCAGAGAACAGAGGGATGAGTGGGCAGAGAGCCGTTAGAGGATAGAAGGAAGGGATCGATTCTTAGAATGAAGACTTAGAACGAATTTGTGATTTGAGCTTCTGACCTATACAACGTGAGTGTACTTCTTAGGAAGTCTTCACAAGCTGACATCTTTTCTTGATCTTGCTTGGTAAATTGTTAAGTAGGGATGCCACTTTAGGATAGTGTAGGGATAGATTAATCGATTTTCTTTACAGCCACCAATGAAGACTAATATAGATGTTGGTGCAGTTATTGCTTGTTTAGTATTTTTGGAATTGCTTATTCTCTTTATGCTATATCGGATTAGATTGGTTCGTAGGATGGACTTTGTATTAGTGCCTTTGTATTTTTACAACCTCGTCCTGAGGTGCTTGTATGTTCAGTTATTTTTGGTTTTGTAATAAACCCCTAAACTTGGAATTTGGAGTCAGTGATCTTTTCCGAGATTTTCTTAAATTGATTCATACCAGTTTGGAACTAATGTATTGTTTCTCCCCTTTACACTTCTCAGCAGGTAATAAAGGTCCAGTCGACCAAGGGTTCCTAGTAACTTGTCCAATGGAATCCGGCGTTATCAGTTGGTAGCGAGAGGACGGTTACCTCTGTAGTAAGGGGAGACGTAGAGAAGGGTAGTCATCGAGTCCCCATAGAGCCCAAGTGATGGTTATCCAGTGGATTGTGAGCGGAGGACGACGGCGTTTGATGGAAACCGACGGCGAGTGACGGTGCGGCGGAAACAGCAGTTCGTGGTGGAGTGAGTATGAACAGGGATGTATGTCTGTTAGATTGCAGTGTTGTTTTGATTGTGTGATGTCTTGCGGAGTTGGAATGAGAGTTGAGTGATTGTGGTTTCGGGCCGAACGCGTGCGGTCCATGAGATTTGATTATTGATATCCTGGGATAAGAGATTGTGGTGTAGAAGACACCCAGAGTTGAAATTGTCTGACCAGAGATTGTGGGAGTGAGACGTCGTTGACTAACCCACCGGTGATAGGGAAACGTGTGTGTGAGTGCGTGAGTAACCGACGCAGGTCGTGGGTAACCGACGCAGGTCGTGGGTTACTGCATGTGGAACATCGAGTGATTGGATCCTATCGATTAAGTACATGACTGTCCCGCCGTTCATGGGCAGATAGTCTGAGGCAGTTGTCCGGTCGTTTCGCGGACAGACGGTTGCCAGAGTGAGGTCGACAATTACCTGAGACTGTCCGGTCGTTTTGTGGACAGACAGTCAGAGAAGTGACTGTTCGGTCGTTTGGTGGACAAACAGTTATTTCAGCGTATGAGTGAGACGCGTGAGTGTGCGAGAGACGAATTGTAAAGGAGGGGAACTGCTGCATGAGGAGGAAGAGTGACGTCAGAGAGTGTCGCACTGTGATAGGTCGGTTGGTGTGAAGCCGCGCTGGTATTGGTGGATTGTCATCAGGAAGTCGAGTGAAAACAAGTGAAGAAAACGTTGATTTCATCATGAAATGTTTTAAAGTTTCACGAGACATGTGTAGAGGAGACAGACGAGTGGTTACTCGAGGGGGAGAAGAAGCTCCACCCGAGGATACCCCAGCCCATTATATGGCTACAAATGTGGGGTTGCATACTATAATTCGGCTCGAAAATTGGCATAAAATGACTGAAAATGGGGGAGAATTGACTTTTCCGCGTTATGGCACTTTCAGGTTGTAAGTGTTGTACCAATTGAAAACGGTGATGTCCTCATTGCAACCTTTACCCAGACCAACACAGTTTGAGGCGCTACATGCATGGATAAGAGCAGCACATGATAGGAAAAGAGACAGAAGTCAGGAAAGGGTGAAAAAGTCAATCAGGGTGTTTCAGGATGCGTTTCAGGATGCGCGATGGGACGCATTGGAGAAGAGATGGAGGGTGGAAACTATTGAAGGGGATAGGCTATTCCTGTTGATGATAAAAGTAGGAGAGGCCCAGAAGAAGTGGGGTGAGGAAGACGATAGTGACACAGATGACAGCTTGCTAGATAGACTGCTATCAGAAAGACCACCTCCATATAATCCAGATTCCGTAGAGGGAAAGGCAGTATCAACAGAGGGAACTGGAGAATCGCAGACTCAACCTAGTGCGAGAGTAGTCGGAAGAATATCAACAGGAACAGAAGGGATGGGAACACAGACACCAGCAAGCATCGAAGCTAATGGAGTTACAGTTGTTACAAGGCTACGGGATGCTCTTACAGTACCGGTTACCATCGGCCCCATAGTGTCAGTATATGACCCAGATCAGGCAGGAAATGGAAGTCTAGCACGATCAGTAGCAGGAGAAGGGACTGGCTCTAAAGGAAATGGCATAGTGAGTGGAATAGGTCACCTTCCGAGGCCCATGGAATCAAGATCGAGTACGCCTTTGCAAGCCACTGCAGACTCTTCTAGGGGACAGGGAGCCGTAAGAACGGCGAGACCAAGGTCTTTGGCCGATTCAAGATCTGACATAAGGATGTGGGAAACCCCACTGAGAAGCCCTAATGATAGGATGACAGGAGACTGGGATCGAGGGAATTCAGGAAGCCGACCAGTCCTAGAGAACATAGTGGAAGGGAACCGATGTAGGGATCAGGGCAGTGAGAATGGAGAGTCGAGTGGTGCATCAAGTCGAGGGACCCTTAAAACTGCTATAAGAGCAAAGATGTTGGATGTGATGAGATTAAAAGCTGAGGTAGATGAGATAATTAGTGGGAACCTGCCGTTGGAAAGAGTAGAGCTTTATGAACCAGACAAGTTGCTGTTTGTAACAAAAGATGTAACTCGCAAGGCGAGATCAGCGCATGAGAAACTGACAGACTTGGCAAAGAGACTTGAGGTGGATCTGTCCAAAACAAAGATGTTGCAGGGAAGTCACAGGTTGCAGTACAGTGACCAGGAACTGGAAGAGAAGAGAGTGATAGGGCTGAAAACTCACATTCGAGAATTGATTGTAGGGATACGTGCATGGAGCATGCTTGACAAATGGGAGGAAAGATGGTCCAAAAAGAAGAGCACTAAAAAGAGCGTAGGAGAGACGCCACCTCCAGGAGGGGGGGATGATAGGAGTGGAGAATTATCCTTTGCGAGAGGTACAAAACGGAGGGTATGTGCATGTGCCTTGGAGTAGAGGTGATTTGGCAGCTTTTACAAACGAATTTCCTCAGCTGAGGGAGAAGCCTGTCGAGTGGTACAAGCAGGTCGACCAATTTGTTAAAATCTCGAAGGTGTTGTCGGTTGACCTGAACACATTGTTTGATATTGTAGTACCAAGTGATTTGTGGGCAGCTTGTAAAGTTGCAGTTGATTGGCCAACTTCTGAACCAGAGAGGGATTCTGTTACCAATGGTCCTTCACCAATTGTTATGAAAAAGTTTGAGCAAGTAATTACATGGCTGAAATCCAAAATCTCACCACAAGACATTGATTGGGTTAAGATAGATCGAACTGTTCAGGAACCGAAAGAGTCCGTATACGAATATTACGAGAGGCTCTTACAAGCCTTTAAGCAGTACAGTGGGCTAGACACGTTAGACCCCAAAGACATGGGACAATTCGTTTCCAAGTTCGTCTTGGGTCTGAGCCCAGAAATCAGCTTCATGATTCAGCAGCATTTGATCTGCTGGCAGAACAAGTCGGTGGACGAGATACTGCGGTACGCCAGGTACTGCAGCGATGAAGTGGACTCGAAACACAGGAAGCTTAAGGATAAGCTAATGCTGGTCCAAATGCAAAACGCTGACAGGGAAGTTCAGACACAGCCAAGTGGAGGGACGCTAGGGAGAAGACAGGGAAACAATCAAGGAGGGACCCAGAATGGGCAGGGTCCGGGAAGGGGGAAACCTATAGACCCTAAGACAGGGATGGATGTGGCAACATTGAAAAAGACAACTGCGTGTCACCTTTGTCACAAGATCGGGCATTGGAAGCGCGAGTGTAGATTGAATCCAGCGAACCAAGTGCAACAAGAGGAAGAGACGGTGCAGGTATCTGAGGTCGTCAATACAGTGACGAGACCCAGGTCCATGCAAGGGGGGACATTGTGCCCGCAGATGTAATTTCCGCAACCTCCGAGAATTCCACAGGGAAATCGAACGTACCAGCAGATGCCCCTTTTCGAGGATTGCTATGATTACAGCTCAGACCCGTTGAAATGACGGTGCCTGAGGGGGGAGGAAGACTGCACTCTTGGGGAAGTATTAGAGGTAGACCAGAGGGGACCGTTTGTCGAGGCGGATGTTGACGGTCATCCCACCACCTTTTTGGTTGATACTGGTGCTACCCGTTCTACTGTGAGATCTGCAGTAGTTCCCAACCTACCCCTCTCGGGACAATCAATCCAAGTAGTAGGAGTGGCGAATAAGAAGATGACTAACCCATTGACTGAGCCGATTCCTGTGAGAATAGGAACTTTCCGAGATCTACATCAATTTGTGGTGTGCGACGCAAGTCCAGTCTGTTTGCTGATGGGACCTTTTGTGCAAACTGAATTGTACCATCTATTGCACCCCCAAGGGAGTGGAATTACAGACAAATGATGATGATGCCACCTTCAAGGTTGCAAATCAGCATTTCTGCATAGAGATGTACCCTATGTTAACAGTGGAAGAGCTTCCACTTGACCTAAGAGACTCTGTTTCATTGGATGTATGGGATTTTACAGGAGAAGAGATTGGACTGATTAGAGGTGTTGAGCCAGTTAAGATCCAGGTTAAGCAAAATGTTGAGTTGCCAAGAACGCCCCAGTATAATCTGTCGCCTGAAACGATCACAGGGATTAAACCTGTAATCGATTCCATGATTCAGCAGGGAATTCTGAAGGAGATAATGGGTAGTCCATGCAACTCACCCATCATGGGATTACAGAAACCAAGTGGGAAATTCAGAATCGTGCAAGACCTGCGAAAGGTCAATGCGATTGTGGTTCTGTGTTGTCCAGTGGTACTGAATCCATCAGTGATACTATTCCAGATTCCATGTGAAGCCGAGTGGTTCACGGTGATTGACTTGTGCCAAGCATTCTTTTCGATACCCTTGCACGAGGAGAGGCAATTTTTGTTTGCTTTCCGTCTGGAAGATCGTGTGTTAACATGGTGTCGTATCCCTCAAGGGTATACAGAGAGTCCATCAATCTTTAATCAGATCTTGAAGAAGAATCTCGAGAGTCTTGTACTACCGCAGAATTCTGTTCTCGTGCAGTACATTGACGATCTCCTCATTGCGTCAGAAACGGAGGATGCTTGCAGGATTGATACGATTGCCTTACTGAATCATTTAGGGGAGAATGGACACAAGGTGTCCCCAAACAAGTTGCAGTACTGTCTGAGTGAGATTCAGTACTTGGGTCATCGAATTGAGAAAGGCAAGAGAAAGGTGTCACCAGATCGAATTGAGGCGATCATGAACATGACTGTGCCTACCACTCAGAAGGAAGTCAGAATGTTCTTGGGAATGGTTGGTTACTGTCGCCAATGGATTCCCAACTTCTCACTGAAGGCGAAGCCTCTGCAGAGGCTGACGCATAAGGATGTGAGTGATCCGGTACCATGGGACCATGACTGTCTGATTGCGTTCTTGGAGTTGAGAGAGTGCCTATGTCGTGCTCCGGCTCTGGGAATGCCTGACTACAACAAGTCCTTTTCATTGTTCTGTTATGATTGAGAAGGTTGCGCATTGTCAGTCCTGACTCAGAGTCATGGAAGTGTCCGTAGACCAGTTGCCTACTTTTCAGCTACTTTAGATCCAGTAGCTTCAGCGTTGCCCGGATGTCTCAAATCCGTTGCTGCAACAGATGTCAGCATTGAGAGGTGTGAAAGCATTGTTATGGGTCACCCACTAACGGTATATGTTCCGCATTCTGTTGAGCTTTTGATGACAAGGACTAAAACACAGCACCTGACAAACAATAGACTCACACGCTACGAGCAAGTCATACTTGCCACGGAGAATGTGACTCTGAAAAGGTGTTCTGTTTTAAATCCTGCTACATTGATGCCATTGCCAAATGTAGATGATGAAGATTGTGAAGACCATGACTGTCTTGATGTGACTGAACTTTGCACCAAACCGAGACCTGACATTGTTGATGAACCTCTGTCTGACCCTGATGAAATTTTCTTTGTCGATGGTTCATGTCTAAGAGACAATGTGGGTCATTTGAGAGCAGCGTTTGCTGTATGTACCATTACTGGAGTGGTTGAAGCTGCTTGCTTAGAAGGAGTATACTCCGCACAAGTGGCCAAAATCATTGCTTTGACTCGCGCCTGTTTGGCAGCTGATCAGATCCGAATCACCATCTACACCGACAGCCAGTATGGGTTCGGTGTGGTTCATGACTTCGGACAGCTATGGTCACAGAGGGGTTTCCTGACATCATCTGGATCTCCCATCAGGAATGGAGAATATGTGAGACAACTGTTGGAAGCGTTGCAATGTCCCAGGGAAATAGCAGTGGTAAAGTGCGCTGCACATGGGAGGGGGACGGATTTTGTTTCCATTGGAAATAAGTACGCAGATGAAATTGCACGTTTTTGCGCTGAACAAGGGTGTATATTTACTGGAGATTACACTGGAGAGAGCCAAGAAAGAACTGAGCTCAGCATGATGTTGCCCATGGCAGACACTTGGGAGGAACTCAAGAGCCTGCAGGAAGGAGCTTCAGATCAGGAAAGAGATGTATGGATCAGATCAGGATGTGAGAAGGGGGATGTTGGCATTTGGGTTTCAAGTGATGGTCGAGCAGTGTTACCAGATGACCTATTGAGCCCGATGGCAAGGCAAATTCATGGTGCTGTGCATCTAGGAAGAGATGCGATGGTGCGAGTGTTCAGACAAACGTGGTACAATCCACGGTTTCGTGCGTTTGCTGAAGCAGCGTGTCATAGGTGTGTTACCTGTCAACAAATGAATGCTGGGAAGAAAACTGTGGTTGCACTGAGTCACATTGGGAGGACCTTTCAATAGGATACAGCTTGATTTTATCGAAATGCCTAGGTGCAACGGACTGAGGTACATTCTAGTGGTGGTGTGTGTTTTTTCACGGTGGGTGGAAGCTTACTCAACACGAAGGTGCGACACCCTTACAGTAGCGAAGCTATTATTGGGGGAGTTGATCCCTAGGTTCGGTTTTCCAACTTCGTTGGAATCGGATAGAGGAACACACTTCCACAGCGAGATCATGAAATTGCTTTGCGCTGCTTTAAATGTTGATCAGAGACTCAATTGTAGCTATCGACCAGAGGCTTCTGGGATAGTAGAGCAGATTAATGGAACTTTGAAAGCACGGATGGCAAAAGTGTGTTCGTCTACATCTCTGAAGTGGCCTGATGCGTTGCCTCTGGTGTTGATGAGTGTTCGCAGTGTCCCAGATAGGAGGACCGGTCTTTCCCCGCATGAGATCCTTATGGGGAGGGTGATGCGATTGCCAGCAATACCATTCTCAGCCTTGATAAACATCACTGATGACTTCATCCTTGATTACTGCAAAGGACTAGCTGATGTGGTCCGTTCTATGTCTCAGCAGGTGGAAGCTGCTGCTGTTCCGGCTTCAAGAGATCTCTGCCACGACCTGTGCCCGGGTGACTGGGTGCTTGTCTGTAAGCACGTGAGGAAGAGCTGTTTGGATGCTCGGTGGCGAGGGCCCCTACCAGGTGATACTTGTAACGAACACAGCGGTGAAGTGCGGAGGGTTGCCGAACTGGATACATGTTTCCCACACCCGCCGAGTTTCAGAACCCTTGGAAGAAATAGCTCCTCTCGAGAATGAAAATCCAGCTGTGGCGGCAGGGCCACGAGAGAGGACAAGCCAAGCTGTGAGGGTTGCTGACGAAGCTGGTTGCTCACCAGACCAGGCTGAGGAGGGTTATGCTACACACAACCCAGGTATTGACTGAGGAAGAAGGTAACGTTGCAAGTGATATAGAGTCAGACTCAGCCGAAGGAAGTGGTGCGCAGAGTTCGAGAAGAAAGCAAAAGGGCTGACCGAGCAAAAGAATCGTGGCCTGAAAGACAGAGAAGGCTGAACCTACGATTGGCCCCTGAAGGAGATCTTGCCCCTGTGTCTGAGACATCTGAATCAGAAGTGAGTGAAGAAGAGCAAGCCCAAGGAGGCCTGAGAAGGACAAGAGTGCCTTGCCAGAGATACGCTGCACCGGAGTGGACTTACGTAGTAACTGATGCCAGGAGTAGTGAGTACCGGGATGCTGAGGTCCGTGCGAGTGATCAGCAGGAATCCTCTACTGAAAATCGATGTGGGACTGATAGTTCCAGGACTCGAAGTTGAAGGAGTACTGACAATCACGGTCCCAAAACCTCCAGTTTTGAGCAAGGTGCGAATTCTGATATTGCATAAATTAGTTTTCCCAACGTTTGGATTTGAAGCATCACCTCATGAAATGGTAG